>JAQJVL010000013.1:4278237-4878237 GCA_035578905.1 Stictocephala bisonia
ATGGTGATGGCACCGACAGTGACATATGTGATAGTTCTGATCAAGTAATTTAATAACCGAACCGTAGTTTGATAATATGCCCTTTGCTGTTAGCAACGTCAAACTAAAGTAAGCCATCATGCAATTTAAGTCGTATATAACTTCATAAGCCACTTCGTAAGCCATCATACACAGTTCAGTATATATAATAGGTTATGCATCTGATTTAAATTTGTAAGCTCCGAAGCAGAATCATTTAATTATTTTCCATCATAGCAACAATGAAGCGCAATGCTCCATTGTTGTCGGAAACAGACTGTCCATCGCCTGTAACACGCATCCCGCACCACATCCAAAACATTTTAAATATTTTCGTGATTAAGAAATAAGTTCTATTAGCATTGACAACGTGATCTCCAATTTGCTAGTGACAAATAGAATCGATAGAAACAAGCCAGATTTTGAAGAATCCTTTTCAGTGCAAAAAAATAACACCTACGAAAAAATTAATAACGTAGTAATGATTTGTTATTTCATTGTGACATTTAAGTATTCTACACCTAATAGTACTAGTTACAATTGTTGAATAAGAAAAAAATTTATCTTGAATACGTTTTGAAATGATAGTTCAAAGTCACTAGTTTTAAAAAGATACGCGAAAACCGTGTTTTTTTTATTTGTAACACGCATAAGATGTAACACGTAAAATAAAAATTAAAAACCATTGGTACTGTTATAATGTAGAATTAACACTGTACATAAATGTTTGATTAGATATTGTTTAGCATTTCTTTTGTAAATACAGTAGCGCCGCAAAGTCAGGGGTCTATAATACAAAAAATCCAATAGTAGGTGTATTGGAAAGAAACAACTGAACCAGATAAAGGATTTGAATGCTCCTTGTGGTACTTTCGAATAATTCGTTTGTGAAGTTTTAAAATGTCAAATATTGAATTATCTTTCAGTTGATAAGATGCTTTAAGAAATAGTGTAGAGTATTATTTGTATTATTTTGGTTCCTATGATACATTATTTATATAGTGAATATGGATGATGTAAAGGATCGAATCATTCCTAGTTTGAAAAAGCTTTATCAACTTATTAATCAATTTGTAGTGCTTACGAACCATTCCTTCTTGGAGAATGTCAAAATATTAGTCACACAAAGAAGAGGGTGGTATGTTAGTCAAACAAAGAAGAGGGTGGTATATTAGTCACACCAAGAAGAGGGTGGTATGTTAGTCAAACAAAGAGGGGGGTTGTATGTTAGTCAAACAAAGAAGGGGGTTGTATGTTAGTCAAACAAAGAAGAGGGTGGTATGTTAGTCAAACAAAGAAGAGGGTGGTATATTAGTCACACCAAGAAGAGGGTGGTATGTTAGTCAAACAAAGAGGGGGGTTGTATGTTAGTCAAACAAAGAAGGGGGTTGTATGTTAGTCAAACAAAGAAGGGGGTTGTATGTTAGTCAAACAAAGAAGAGGGTTGTATGTTAGTCAAACAAAGAAGGGGGTTGTATGTTAGTCAAACAAAGAAGGGGGTTGTATGTTAGTCAAACAAAGAGGAGGGTGGTATGTTAGTCAAACAAAGAAGAGGGTGGTATGTTAGTCAAACAAAGAAGAGGGTTGTATGTTAGTTAAACAAAGAAGGGGGTTGTATGTTAGTCAAACAAAGAAGGGGGTTTTATGTTAATCAAATAAAGAAGAGGGTGGTATGTTAGTCAAATAAAGAAAAAGGTGGTATGTTAATCAAACAAAGAAGAGAGTGCTGCTTCTCATCACTGCCCAGCACAGAAGAATGCAGTTTAAAACACCTTGGTTAATCGAGCTACGCATATTTCGGAGCCAAATAGTTGGAAGAAAGAAAGGCAAATATTACAGTTAACGTTAAAACAGAATGGGTATTCAGGTAGAGAAATCAATAATACTATTGGAAAACAGCTAAAAAGGAAACAACAAGAAAATAGGATGAGTACAAGACAAGATAAGGATACCTCAAAAAAGGCATATCTACCTTAGATAAAGGGAACAACGGAAAATATTGGAAGAATATTAAATAAAGAAAATATAATAACCATTTGCAAGCCACCAAATAAATTGAAGAATTTTCTGAGACCAGTAAAAGATAAAATTCCACTAGCTATGCCTGGAGTATATGAAATACCTTGTAGTTGCGGGTCAGTGTACATAGGAGAAACCAAGAGACTGATTTCCACAAGGATTAAAGAACATATATGCATACTAAGAATTAAGATACGGAAAAGTCTGCAGTTGCGGAACATAGCGCAAAAACTAATCATGGAATTTTATTTGACCAAACTAAAGTCCTTGCCAACATCCCGCATTACTACCCGAGAATCGTAAGGGAAGCTATAGAAATATATAAAAGAAGAAATAATTTTAATTAGGATGAAAGTACACGGCTTCCGAAGACATGGTAAGCCATTTTAAGTAAATTAAAATAAAATGGCAGAGTCAACCACGTTGATTTTCTTCGGCCAATGGCCGTAGGTCACGTGGGTCTTGTTTCCACCCCTCTCCAGCGTACCTGCCAAACCAGTCCCCACCTCACCACCTGTTATAAAAGCTGGAAGGTCATTCGGCGATTCAGTCTCAGAGATACCACAGAGGAAATAACATCGCAGTATGGGGGAAACGTCTGGTTTCTTTGTAAATAATGTAATCATACGTTGTGTCCGGTTACAAGAAGAAGGTGGCCAAACAAAGGGAGGGTGGTATTTTAGTCAAACAAGAGTACGATATGTTAGTAAAACTTTGATTTTATATTGTTTGATTTATCGGCAATATTTTATACACACTACATTTTCAATACTTGTGCAATGAAGAGTTTGGCTATTTTGTAGACAAGTTGTTGGACTGACCAGTACTAGAACGTCGTTTCTACAACTTGTTACGTGAACGGATCTCGTTAGTGACGTTTGTTGTATTCTAGGATTAAAAAGTTTTTTTTTCTGTATAAAGCTTTCCAAACTGGAGTTAAACAAGTGAAAATAGCCTGCTTCAGTTCATATTATTAAAGCTTAATTACTTGATAAATCCGTCTTCAGTTGAAATATACAATTTCTTTAGAAGATCAATTGAAATTTCGTTAACCACATTCACATGTTTGAAACAAGAATTCTTCTGAACGTCCATCTTCTTGCTTGACACTATAATGAGATTCTCAACATACTTCCCCACGTACACTAATAAATAAAACCACAGTTAAAACACCTGATAAGTTAAAAAAACCTAAAACCAGTTTAGCCGGCTTGTGTGTAAGATAATGATTTATGAACATATTAATGAAATTACTACGAAAATTGAAATTATTTGTTAATGAAGGTCATTTAGTTTTTCATTAATTGGTAAGTTCTAGGATAAAATGGATCGTTTAGTTTGAGAAGCTTGTCTCATTTTTAGGATAATTCTAGATCTTGTATTGCCAATGACTTTTGTTCGAGGTTTTTGGTGATTTCTAGGTTTAATCAGCCATTTCGTGAAGCTTGTCTAATTAGTAATGGATAATTTTTCTACATGGTAAAGTGTTATGGATTAATCGTTTGACATTTTAAGTGACTTACAGGATTAAATCTTTATTCTTAGGAATCTTGATACCAAATACTGCATAGTGTTGTATTGGCTGAATTGTTGTTAGTATTATATCGATATATGCGCGAGTGATTCCTGTGTTCGGGGAGCCCACGCCATACCATTACCATACAGCAATTCTCCAAACTATGTGGTTGGGGCAGGTTAAGCCACCCAAGTGTAGAGCCAGCTGTCCAGCAACAGGTTTTTGTAAACCTGTTATAATTTGTATTTTTAGCTTCAGGGCCACCGCTCCAATTGAATTAGCAAATTTAACTAAAATTACACTAGCCTTGAAGTTTTATCGGCCTGTGAGTTTGTTTTAAAGGTTTCTTTTTAAATTCAATATATTGTGTGTTTAATTATAGACATTTATAACCTTTTATCGTGTTCTATTCGGTTTATTTGTCAGTATAATACAAATCTTTAACTATCGAAATGTATGTAAAGTAAATTACGTTCGATACGGAAAAGAATGTTAAAACCTATAAATTGTCAGTATACACGTAAATACTAGTTTGAATTATGTAAAGGGAAACCGCTTTACGCAACGAAGGAAATGAAATGAATAGCAGATTCGTGGATTAGTACTTTGTTTTCTTGAACGGTAATTGGTTTCTTGTTCTAACCCTTCTATCTGGAGTCGGGATGTGTCAGAGGCGCACACGACAGTCCTTCTTTGATTATTATTACCACAGTAACTAGAATAATCTGATAATAGTTGCCTGTTTGGACCACCCATATCACAAACAAATGTTCAAATTTGAAATCCAGTTGACTCAATTACATTGAAAAAAAACTTGAATGCGGTTATTTTAGTTATTAATCTTAAGCTGTTAAACAAAATCAAATGGAATGAAGTAGTTTGAAGTATGCTAAGTAATACAATGGGTTGTTTATACTAATAAATATGTATTAAAGCGAGTAATATAAGTGAGATACTGTAAATAAATGTAATATTGTGATTTTAAGTTATAGTTAACCAACTATTATTTGTAGTGAAAAGTCACGGGTCTGTTTCAGAAGAGGACCCCCACGCTTGAAAAATTTACTATATGAGTAGGAAACTTGGGAATGGTTGCGGGTTACTATTAGACATAAAACTAAAAGAAACAGGAATAACACAATAACCTAATTGACTAACCTAACCTAACCTAACCTAACCTAACCTAACCTAACCTAACCTAACCTAACCTAACCTTATATAGTAAACCATCCAACTCATATAGTAAATTTTTCAAGCGTGGGGGTCCTCTTCTGAAACAGACCCAAAGTCACAGCTAGTTTCGTTAACCAAGTATTATTTGTAGTGAAAAGTCACAGCTAGTTTCGTTAACCAACTATTATTTGTAGTGAAAAGTCACAGCTAGTTTCGTTAACCAACTATTATTTGTAGTGAAAAGTCACAGCTAGTTTCGTTAACCAAGTATTATTTGTAGTGAAAAGTCACAGCTAGTTTCGTTAACCAACTATTATTTGTAGTGAAAAGTCACAGCTAGTTTCGTTAACCAACTATTATTTGTAGTGAAAAGTCACAGCTAGTTTCGTTAACCAAGTATTATTTGTAGTGAAAAGTCACAGCTAGTTTCGTTAACCAAGTATTATTTGTAGTGAAAAGTCACAGCTAGTTTCGTTAACCAAGTATTATTTGTAGTGAAAAGTCACAGCTAGTTTCGTTAACCAAGTATTATTTGTAGTGAAAAGTCACAGCTAGTTTCGTTAACCAACTATTATTTGTAGTGAAAAGTCACAGCTAGTTTCGTTAACCAACTATTATTTGTAGTGAAAAGTCACAACTATTATTTGTAGTGAAAAGTCACAGCTAGTTTCGTTAACCAACTATTATTTGTAGTGAAAAGTCACAACTATTATTTGTAGTGAAAAGTCACAGCTAGTTTCGTTAACCAACTATTATTTGTAGTGAAAAGTCACAGCTAGTTTCGTTAACCAACTATTATTTGTAGTGAAAGTCACGGCTAGTTTCGTTAACCAACTATTATTTGTAGTGAAAAGTCACAGCTAGTTTCGTTAACCAACTATTATTTGTAGTGAAAAGTCACAGCGAGTTTCGGGGTTGGCATGTGAAGCGTGCTTGGGGTATCCCCTAGTATATTACAATAAGATATAAGATAAACTGTTTATTTCATCTCAAAATCGTTTAATCTCTGTCATATATAGTAATTATCTTGATGTACAACCAACTTGTATTATGAAAATTAGGGATGTGCTAAATAAGCTTAGTAGCTAAGAAGCATCAGCTTACTAAAGTAAGCAACTCAGCTACTAAACAGTTGAGTGAGAATACCTGATTTTTGGCAGCTGTTATCCCCGTCCAACAGCTACAGAAAACAGTTTGGTCAACAGCAGTGCAGATAGCGCTTTTCTATATTAGTTGCCGTCTGCAGCTCTCTTGCACTGTTGTGATGTGGCAAATATGAACTAGGGATTTTATAAGATTTTATAAATAAGCTGAAGCAGCAGTTTATTAAAGTAAGCAGCTCAGTTACTAAAATGTTGAGTGAGAATACCTGTTTTTCGGCAGGAGCTATTCCCGCCTACTAGTAGGCCTAGAGCAGTGAACAGTAAGCGCTTTTCTATATTAGTTGTTGTCTGCAGCTCTCTTGTACTGTTATTATGTACGATATAAAGTACTTTGAATTAAATGTTCAATTAATGGAAAGGTATACACGCAATATATTAAACTATCTCCAAGATATTGCATAGCCTTGTCTTTGTATATTTGCTGTAACTGTTTGATATTTATGTGTAACTATTCTATTTATCTCATAATTTAATTAAAAGCAAGTTTAAAGCTGACTAAGCAATTTTTAGTCAACAACGGTATGCAGAAATAACGTGCCAATATGTGTGCAATAGCTGAGCTAACATGGTTTTAATAGCAGCTCAATTAAGCAGTTTAGTGATGCCAACTGCTTTCATCTAAACTGCTTCTTTCAAACAGCAGTTTGGCACATCTCTTATTTCAAATCCATCAATGAGAGACATCCAACCCAGTAGTGCGAATGAAGATAATTATATCATCTGGCCATTTAATCATACATTGAATCATAAATTTTATCAATATTCACATCATTATTCTTTATTTGTTTAGTATTTAATGAAATTAACAATTTATTTTTACTAAAAAATACATCTGTGAGTGAGATCTGCCCACTTCATTATGCTAAAAATGTCAGCTTCAAAATGTCAATTCAAACCTTAAATGTTTGAAATTGATATTTTGAATTTAATATAAATATAAAAAAATATTTAATATTTTTTTATATTTACATTAAATATAAAAAATATACATTTTTCCTTTCTTTTTCATACAATCAATAAGTTAAATATAGCACGATCACCCATATCTTAATTTAAAGTCAGTGTATATCCTACAATATTAATGATTGTAATATCCATTACAAGTTCAATTGACTTTGATATTTTTCTTACAATAGTAAAAGAAAAATGAAAGAAAGACTTGTACAATAGTAAAATTGTTTTTCATGTACAATAGTAAATATTATCTACATATCATGAACAACCCAATGCTATTAAACATCTTTCAAACGACTATTTATAGTTCCTTTATAAAATAATACAAATGTTATAAATAGGACAATAATTTGAATATAATAAGAGTTGTTATATTGTACATAGTACTATTACAGTTTAACAAAGAATATGTTGCACTGTAATCTACTGCCAAATGGACTGTTTGAGAATATTTCACTGTCTTGAGTTGAACCTTTTGACATGTATTGCGATGAACTGTCGGCGCAGACATTATGTGCACCCGAGTTTGAAGGCTGTTTCTAAGAAACCAAGAAGACTGTGAAAACTTCAATAATACCAATGCTTTTGCTTGTTTAATTGTGTGTTATGATATGAATTTCAAAATTCTGTTATAAGTTCTAATAATTTTTATCTCAGTGGGAACAAATAAAGTGCCGGAACGGTCGCTAGATTTCAGTGTACATCAAATTTACACCATTATGACTAAAAAACCCGTTCACGTAGCGCATTTATATTTTAATACCTGGTTGATATCAATGTTTTCTATAAATTTAATAAATTTTAGAATTTTATTATTTCAAGAAAAAAAATTCTTATCAATTAAAAAAAAAAAAAAAATAGTTTTCTTGGCTTAAAGAGATCGTAAAATTGATTATTTGGTAATCCTTATTACATTTTCAGTTATGATACATTACTTTCATTTGTGTAAGTAAATGCAGTGATTTTATATTGATTTAAATATATCAAATTAAAGTTATTTTAAGATTATCACAGTGTCCATTCCCTACGACACGAGGAGGTTCATTCCACCTACAGGTATTGACGGATTGTTAATAAGGAACTTTCGTTCATAAAAACTGTTCCAAGCGATGCGATATCCCAGCTAGTATTGGGCGAGAAGTATGATCTGCTCAACTAGTCAGCAGTACGTAGAGGTAGGAGATCCTGTGTAATGGGGTGGTGCATTGGGAGTGTAGTACCTCCTGACGTCTTATCTATATTGCAAATGTGGTCTGGCCATCACATATGGCTTAAAGAAATTCTGTATCTGCTAACGGGGGAATACTTTTTTATTACAAATAGATCATCGTCTAGAATGTTCCACGATCATTGTGGTCTGGTGTAGGTTTACATGCACTTGCTATGTCTATGCCTGGCCTTGTATGTACAAGTAGGTTCTGTGGGAAGTGAGTCAAGTGATCTCATTAGAATGAAGAATTGAGACAATTGAAGCGAGTCAGGCTTATGATTTAGCGGGATTGTTAATTGTCAGTGGTTCCCAGAGTTGTATTCGCGCCCACAATAGTGGCCGAACGCCAGCTGGACCAGTACGTAACTCAATGTTGCAATCTTACTTAACGAACTTTTGACACATAAATTCTAAACAGGTATACTTTTTGTATGAATTTAGCAGAATCCAATATTCTGTTTAAGTATTATGTCAACAAAAAATTAAAAAGTGATTATTCTGCATTATATTAGAAATTATTTTTCAACTTTTCAGTGAGTGTATGTTCACTATGTTCCTATTTCTTTCTCATACAAAAGTATTCATTACGATATACAAGTACAGTATAACGACTCTTAGTTACTTATATAAAACTGTTTTATTACTATACAGTAGTTTAAGGACTTAAGATTGGGGTTGATTTGAAGATATGTTTTAAAGTGTATAATTTAAGGTAAGCATTTGTCGGGATTTAAGCGTAATATCGGCCAATGATGAAATGCTTTAAAGAACACCTGGCGTATCCAAATTCACACATAATGAAGGGTACCAGAAGCCACGTCCAAACTCACACCCCATGAATGGTACCAGCAGCCACATCCAAATTCACAACCCATGAAGGGTACCAGAAGCCACATCCAAATTCACACCTAATGAAGGGTACCAGAAGCCACATCCAAATTCACACCATATGAAGGGTACCAGCAGTCACATCCAAATTCACACCCCATGAAGGGTACCAGCAACCACATCCAAATTCACACCCCTGTCAAACCACTTAGATTTTGGGCCACAATAATTCACAAATTCACATCACTAGGCTCTGCTTTAATACTTTAAGCTTGCACTGTACCACCCTCCTTGGAAATAGTTTACGTCACCATCTAAGTGGGAATTCCCTTACGGCTCAAGAAATTCTCAGAAATTCTTTTGGAGCCCTTTCCAAAACCTGCTATCATTTTCGGCCCTGCCATTTGCGGCAAAACAGATGTTTCTGTTATTTACAAATCGGAATTAAACTTACCCCCCAATTATTGGTTAATATATAACTTTGGGATCAGGAGGAAGACGGATTGACTGCCATTAGCAGTCAACACTTTTTTTGTGTTTTTTAAAAGAGTTAGTGTGTTAACTTAAGTTTTTGTGTCATGTCATCGCTGGCAAATATGTAAATGTAAAATGATTATCCTGTACCTAAGATGATTTGTACGTAATCTCTATTGCTTGTGATCTTAATTGCAATTTGTAAACTGAGACCCATCCCCCCACCAAAGCTGGAAAGCGTGCCAACTGGGGGATGGCTCAAAACAAGTCAAGCGATGGGATCACGGGTGGCAGTTGGAGGGTCAAAATAACACTCGGCAGCTGAGCAAAACTAATTTTATTTCAAGTTAAACAAAATAAACTTGCAGGCAGAAGGCCACAACATTAATCCGCAGTTAAATAACTACAAGAAACACTAACATAACCAAGATAATACAACAAACACAAAAACACTTAACGCTACAAATACCAGAATTAACAATTAACAACTACATGGCCTATCTGCAGTTTAGCCTGAGACCCCCAAAACGTAAGACAAATTTATTAACAATTTAAAAGTGACCAATTTAGGAACAATTTTGATAACCTCAAATAACCCCCGGCAATTTAGCCCCACATCCCATGATTCCACCGAGGCCAGGGAGTAAGCCGGAATCCCTGGGCAGCTCCGAATTAGATATTAGAAATTACAAAAGACCACTTACGTTTTGGAGTCTCTAGCCAAGCATGTCTATGTCGATCGGCCGCAGAGAAACTACTAGAAAGACGGCCCACCTGACAGACCAGAGCTGGAACACGGAACGAACGGATCCGAGCCAACGGCCACCAAAGTAAGCGAAACGCCGGGCACGAGCGAATCTCAGGCAGCCTGGCAGACCACGACGAAAAAAAAAACGAACTGTACCGGTCAAACGACCCGGTACAACCTCCCTCTGCAAAACCTCAACACACCCGGGCAGGGGAGAAAACTCGGTACCTCAGGGAACCAAACAGAAGAAGAAGAAACCTCCAAAGAGTGGTGCTCCAAGGACGCCAAAGAGATACTCAGAGGGGAAACCCCTCGAACAGGGAGCGAACTACCCTGACTGTCGGGCCCGACAAGAAAAGAGAGAAGGAGACTCTCTCAGAACAGCCACCTAGGGCGCAGAGGTGATCAATCTCCTTGCCCCAAGAAACCCCCAGGAACACCAACTCCTGGATCAACCGTTCCCCGGAAAGCCTTAAGCTGGGACACATGGGCTTTCCTGAACACCCTGCCTGACTGGGGATCAACCAGCCGAGCAGTCACCGGTGACAAAAACCTGTCGATGCGGTGGGGACCAGACCACCGATAGCACAACTTTGCAGCTCTTCGTTCCGCGGCCGAACTGACCGGGTGAGCCTGACAAAGAACCAGATCTCCAACCTGAAAAGGGTTAGGAGTACGACCCTTATCATACCTCCTCCTTACTCTCTCTCTAGCACGTAGCAGGTTGCGCCGAGCAGCCCGCCACGTGGACACTACGTCAGTGGCACCTGGCGTAGGTAGAAGATCCTCTAGCCTCCACAAGTTGGACAAAGGGTTGTTAGGAGGGTAGCCATGGAGAATCTCGAAGGGAGTGGCATTGTGACTCTCATGCTTGGAAGAATTGAAAGCAAGCTGGAGCCAAGAGAGATTCTCATCCCAGGTGTTCTGCTTCTCAGCATGGAAAGTAATAAGGGCAGACAGAAGATGCCCCAAACGCGCAAGACGGCAGGCCCGGTCACGACCCACTGGAGGTTCCAACTGCATATCTTCCAAAACTTTTTTTTTTTTAACTAGGCATGGATACAGGAGCAATATGTTATAACATGAAAATCAAACTAAACAGATAGGCTAGGTTATTGTCAATTAACAAAAAGATGGTAAATCGGTAACTCCAACTGAAAAAGGCTCAACAAAACATTATACAGAACTACTATTAAATATAAAACCAGATATAATAAAGCAATTAATGTTAAAAAGGTAACATTGAGCACATGGCTCGAACCTAGGTTAACCAATATCTAGACAAAGAATACAATTTTAACAAAACCCTGAAAATGACAAATAAACCAGAATATTATTTAAACAAAGTATTTTCACCAAAAGGGTGATTAGGAGGCTGTGTTTGCAGTTTCCTGATGTGCTTACACCTGAGCTAGGGGTCACTTCTCTTCTGGAGTATGAGATCCACCTCACTGATTCTCAGCCTGTTAGAAGTCATCCGTACAAACTTGCTCCCCCCAAGATGGAGGTTATGAGGGCTATGATAGAAGATCTTCTGAGCAAGGGTGTGATTGAACCGTCTCGTTCCGCTTATGCCAGTCCAGCTTTTCTTGTGCCCAAGCCTAATGGTAAGTCTAGGCTTGTGATGGACTATCGGAGTCAATAGCGACCTTAGCGTTGAGCCTCCGATAATCCCCATGTGTCCCAGCTTAAGGCTTTCCGGGGAACGGTTGATCCAGGAGTTGGTGTTCCTGGGGGTTTCTTGGGGCAAGGAGATTGATCACCTCTGCGCCCTAGGTGGCTGTTCTGAGAGAGTCTCCTTCTCTCTTTTCTTGTCGGGCCCGACAGTCAGGGTAGTTCGCTCCCTGTTCGAGGGGTTTCCCCTCTGAGTATCTCTTTGGCGTCCTTGGAGCACCACTCTTTGGAGGTTTCTTCTTCTTCTGTTTGGTTCCCTGAGGTACCGAGTTTTCTCCCCTGCCCGGGTGTGTTGAGGTTTTGCAGAGGGAGGTTGTACCGGGTCGTTTGACCGGTACAGTTCGTTTTTTTTTCGTCGTGGTCTGCCAGGCTGCCTGAGATTCGCTCGTGCCCGGCGTTTCGCTTACTTTGGTGGCCGTTGGCTCGGATCCGTTCGTTCCGTGTTCCAGCTCTGGTCTGTCAGGTGGGCCGTCTTTCTAGTAGTTTCTCTGCGGCCGATCGACATAGACATGCTTGGTTAGAGACTCCAAAACGTAAGTGGTCTTTTGTAATTTCTAATATCTAATTCGGAGCTGCCCAGGGATTCCGGCTTACTCCCTGGCCTCGGTGGAATCATGGGATGTGGGGCTAAATTGCCGGGGGTTATTTGGGGTTATCAAAATTGTTCCTAAATTGGTCACTTTTAAATTGTTAATAAATTTGTCTTACGTTTTGGGGGTCTCAGGCTACTGTGTACTTAGGGCTTTACACTATGATCAGCCTGTCTATTGACGCATTCTGATAGAACGGAGATTAACAGTGCCTATTCAGGAGAGACTGGCAGCCTAATAATAGAACACGCCGGATATGTGTGATTTGCAGTGTAGCAGACAATTGGAGGAACTTGATGTGGCTACTGTGTACTTAGGACTTTAAACTTTGTTGAGACTATCTACTTACGCATTCTGATAGAACGGAGATTAACAGTGCTAATTGAAGGAGAGACTGGCAGCCTATCAATAGAACACGCCGAATATGTGTGATTTGCAGTGTAGCAGACAATTGGAGGAACTTAATGTGGCTACTGTGTACTTAGGACTTTAAACTGTGTTGAGACTATCTACTTACGCATTCTGATAGAACGGAGATTAACAGTGCCTATTCAGGAGAGACTGGCAGCCTAATAATAGAACACGCCGGATATGTGTGATTTGCAGTGTAGCAGACAATTAGAGGAACTTGATGTGGCTACTGTGTACTTAGGACTTTAAACTGTGTTGAGACTATCTACTTACGCATTCTGATAGAACGGAGATTAACAGTGCTAATTTAAGGAGAGATGGGCAGCTTACCAATAAAACACGCCGGATATGTGTGATTTGCAGTGTAGTAGACAATTGGAGTAACTTGCTGTGGCTACTGTGTACTCAGGGCTTTACACTATGATCAGCCTGTCTATTGACGCATTCTGATAGAACGGAGATTAACAGTGTCTACTCAAAGAGATGGGCAGCCTACCAATAGAACACGCCGGATATGTGTGATTTGCAGTGTAGCAGACGATTGAGGAAACTTGGTGTGGCTACTGTGTACTTAGGACTTTAAACTAGTATGTTGAGACTATCTACTTACGCATTCTGATACAACGGAGATTAACAGTACTAATTCAAGGAGAGATGGGCAGCTTACCAATAAAACACGCCGGATATGTATGATTTGCAGTGTAGCAGACGATCGAAGGAACTTGAGTGGCTACTGTGTACTTAGGGCTTTAAACTAGTATGTTGAGACTATCTACTTACGCATTCTGATACAACGGAGATTAACAGTGTCTACTCAAAGAGATGGGCAGCCTACCAATAAAACACGCCGGATATGTGTGATTTGCAGTGTAGCAGACGATTGGAGGACCTTGATGTGGCTACTGTGTACTTAGGACTTTAAACTAGTATGTTGAGACTATCTACTTACGCATTCTGATACAACGGAGATTACCAGTGCTAATTCAAGGAGAGATAGGCAGTTTACCAATAAAACACGCCGGATATGTGTGATTTGCAGTGTAGCAGACGATTGAGGAATCTTGGTGTGGCTACTGTGTACTTAGGACTTTAAACTAGTATGTTCAGACTATCTACTTACGCATTCTGATACAACGGAGATTATCAGTGCTAATTCAAGGAGAGATGGGCAGCTTACCAATAAAACACGCCGGATATGTGTGATTTGCAGTGTAGCAGACGATTGAGGAAACTTGGTGTGGCTACTGTGTACTTAGGACTTTAAACTAGTATGTTGAGACTATCTACTTACGCATTCTGATACAACGGAGATTAACAGTGCTAATTCAAGGAGAGATGGGCAGCTTACCAATAAAACACGCCGGATATGTGTGATTTGCAGTGTAGCAGACGATTGGTGGAACTTGATTTTGCTACTGTGTACTCAGGGCTTTACACTATGATCAGCCTGTCTACTGACGCATTATGATAGAACGGAGATTAACAGTGCCTATTCAGGAGAGACTGGCAGCCTAATAATAGAACACGCCGGATATGTGTGATTTGCGGTGTAGCAGACGATTGAAGGAACTTGATGTGGCTACTGTGTACTTAGGGCTTTACACTATGTTCAGCCTATCTACTGACGCATTCTGATAGAACGGAGATTAACAGCTCCGTTGAATTGAAGGAGATTCAGTCAGCTTATCAATAGAACACGCCGGATATGTGTGATTTGCAGTGTAGCAGACAATTGGAGGAACTTGATGTGGCTACTGTGTACTTAGGGCTTTACACTATGTTCAGCCTGTCTACTGACGTATTCTGATAGAACGGAGATTATCAGTGCCTATTCAGGAGAGACTGGCAGCCTAATAATAGAACACGCCGGATATGTGTGATTTGCAGTGTAGCAGACGATTGAAGGAACTTGATGTGGCTACTGTGTACTTAGGGCTTTACACTATGCTCAGCCTGTCTACTGACGCATTCTGATAGAACGGAGATTAACAGCTCCGTTGAATTGAAGGAGATTCAGTCAGCCTATCAGTAGAACACGCCGGATATGTGTGATTTGCAGTGTAGCAGACAATTGGAGGAACTTGATGTGGCTACTGTGTACTTAGGGCCTTACACTATGATCAGCATATCTACTGACGCATTCTAATAGAACGGAGATTAACAGTGCCAATTCAAGGAGAGACGGGCAGCCTATCAATAGAACACGCCGAATAGAACGATAAGACATTATGTAATACAACATGATTTGAACACGTCAACTATTGGCAGCAATAGTATCTGAACTGGATTTGTTTTGTATTGATACAACACAGTCAAAAATATATAAACAATGTATATAAACAATCATGTAGATTAGAACTAAGATTTTAAGGTTTGCGTGCATGATTATGTTTGTTTACTGTTAGTTTTTATAACAATAACGGTATGAATAGTGATTTGAACACGATATATTTTTTACTAACACAAAACTGTAATAAATATGTATTTAAACAATCATGTACATTTAGAACTAAGATTGTAAGTCATGTGTAATCTACACGATTTTAAGTTCGTAATTGTGTTTGTTAACTCTTGTACTTGTAACAACTAGTGGCATAACCAGAGAAGTATGTTATTTGTGAACATGATGTATTTGTACGTATACAAAAGGGTTATGGATGGGTTATCGCATATCTAAGAATACGTCGAACTTGAACACAAATAAGATAATTGACTGCAATTTAACAGTATTCAAGTCTCGCCAGCCACGATCATCCATCGGCGTTTTTATCGCCACTTTGATTTTGTAAAGAAGCCTAGGTTGAAATGTGGCCGCTTTTTTACTAAGAAATGTTGTTGCATCATATGCTAAAATTTTCGAACGCTTTGTGTGCGTTAATTTTAAAGATTTAAATGCATAAGTACTGAGATGAGGTATTGAGTTAAGTATCGATGTTAGTTTAGACTACATATTATGTCCATAGTAGTTACCTAATACACGTTCATTTAAGGGAGAAATTGCTTCCTTGCACTGTTTTAGCCATAAAGTACTGTAGTAATCCTACAATAGTATTGCTGCCTTGAAGGGATAACACTCTTATCTTATATCCATGACGGTTTATCACTTATTAGCGGTGCTTGTAAATTAATTCTAAGTATTGTGTAATTCGATGTTTTCAAGGGCCTCATGCAATATCTACGCCTTTATTCTTTGTTCTAAAATCGTATTCTGTAGTTGGTATTCTGTTTCTTTTAGTTTCCACGTATATCTTTTATAGTTTTTAAGATATACGAATATTGACTGTAGACACTAAACGTTATATACTCAGACTATTATTATCGTACTCACTTAGCCCCCAACCCCCCACTGACAGCTTAGCTAATTATTACTTTAAAATGATCACGGGCCAGAGTAGTCAAATGACCAACCCAGTTGATCATCGGTGGACCCCAAACCCCCGAGGGGTTTCACAAATGATCACGGGTGGCTAGGCAAAATGATTAAAGACTACCAAAATAAAGTCAGTGGCTATCCTTGATGATATCGGGATACTAATTTAGAATAGTAACTTCTCAAGTTGATAGGGAATATGTGGCTACCTAAGTTGATCACAGTTGGCTATCTAAGTTAGGGGGCTACTCAAGTTCATTACGTGGAGATTGTCAAGTTGATCACGAGGGCTACCCAAGATGATCACAGGTGGTTACCAAATCCATCAAGAAAGGTTTGAGCATCTTGAAAATAAATTACAGTTGGTTATTTAATCTGACTGCTACGCAAACTGATCACATATGCTACTCAAGTTAATCATGGACATTGATCACAAGGGGCTATCCAAGTTAACAATGGGAGCTTCCCAAGAAGATCACGGATGATAAGCCAAGATGATCATAGGGGAATACCAAACTTCATTACGGAGGGGCTACTTAAGAATACTATAGGCCTACTATCCAAGTTGATCATAGCGAGCAATTTATCAATAACCCAATAGCAAGGACAATTAATTAAGGGACCTACAGCTTTACGTGGAATCCGAACCACGTAGTATTGGTATGATTTACAGCTAATGTTTGTTTTTGTTTGTTTTTTAAAACTTTCAACGCCAGTTCACATGATTATCATAATGACAAGTACAATACTCAGTTCTCCTCCATACATAACATCCGAACCCTGACTATCACCTAAAACGGACATCTCAGAGTTCTCTAGTAGGATCTACGTCGATGGCAACCAGAAGAGGTCGCTGTGGTATTAGAGAGCCGAGACAAGAACCTATCGCCTACAGTCTGCAGAGTAGTTCGTCCCCAAGTAGCTAGGTAACAGTACTGCATCATTAGTGCCGACATAATAAACCACTTACTAATTATATATCCTACAACGGCTCAACATTTGTAAGACGTATCTGCCCAAGAGTATTCTATTTCCGTCCGTTGATTTTTGTCAGTAAACCGTGTTCCATGGTGCACTGTCTTTCACAAGTAGGCTAACACAACACATTACGTTTAAATTCTCTAATGTTTTGTAATTTACAATTGCTATCTAAATTTAAACAAGTGCATCTACAAGTGCAGTATTCCATGTTTTGATTTTTTAAAAATATATTTTGTCTTCCACTAAAACAACACATCCTCCAAGCTATATATACTGTATGTTTATCTGTATCAAAGCATATAAATGAAATGTGTTCTCTAAGTAGGCTAAACACGTGCGTTAGCGACTGTTGTCTACTTTTGTGTCTTCCACTAAAACAATACATTACGACGTTTATCCTCCAAGATATATATACTATATGTTTATCTGTATCAAAGCATATAAATGAAATGTGTTCTCTAAGTAGGCTAAACACGTGCGTTAGCGACTGTTGTCTACTTTTGTGTCTTCCACTAAAACAATACATTACGACGTTTATCCTCCAAGATATATATACTGTATGTTTACCTGTATCAAAGCATATAAATAAAATGTGTTCTCTAAGTAGGCTAAACACGTGCGTATAAGTGTTATACGCAGTCGCGTATTAGCGACTGTTGTCTACTTTAGTGTCTTCCACTAAAACAATACATTACGACGTTTATCCTCCAAGATATATATATATATACTATATGTTTATCTGTATCAAAGCATATAAATGAAATGTGTTCTCTAAGTAGGCTAAAGACGTGCGTTAGCGACTGTTGTCTACTTTTGTGTCTTCCACTAAAACAATACATTACGACGTTTATCCTCCAAGATATATATACTATATGTTTATCTGTATCAAAGCATATAAATGAAATGTGTTCTCTAAGTAGGCTAAACACGTGCGTTAGCGACTGTTGTCTACTCTTGTGTCTTCCACTAAAACAATACATTACGCCGTTTATCCTCCAAGATATATATACTGTATGTTTACCTGTATCAAAGCATATAAATAAAATGTGTTCTCTAAGTAGGCTAAACACGTGCGTATAAGTGTTATACGCAGTCGCGTATTAGCGACTGTTGTCTACTTTTGTGTCTTCCACTAAAACAATACATTATGACGTTTATCCTCCAAGATATATATACTATATGTTTATCTGTATCAAAGCATATAAATGAAATGTGTTCTCTAAGTAGGCTAAACACGTGCGTTAGCGACTGTTGTCTACTTTTGTGTCTTCCACTAAAACAATACATTACGACGTTTATCCTCCAAGATATATATACTATATGTTTATCTGTATCAAAGCATATAAATGAAATGTGTTCTCTAAGTAGGCTATACACGTGCGTTAGAGACTGTTGTCTATTTTTGTGTGTTGCACTAAAACAATACATTACGACGTTTAACAATAATTTGAAAGTTTTACATGTAATAATAATAATAATTTGTTCGTGAACTTGGAAATTATAAGTTTTTAAATACCTTTAAAATTAGCTATTACACGGCATATTTTTTTTGAAAGTTTCGAGATCCGAAACTTTCAAAACTCTCATTTTCGGGCAACCTTGTATTTTAAATAAAACAAAAGCAATTTTGGGACGTTCGTCATATGAAATTAGTGTATTGCATCGCTCTTTGTCAGATTGCAGTTGGGTTGTTTGAAACACGCTGTACAGTATATAAACAATTTGACACTGTTCAATGAGTTATCATTTTTATTCGCAGCAATCCATCGTTTTTCAACGAAGCATCACGAATAACCCCAATGAAGGGGGTCTTGGTGAAATAAGTCACGATTTGTATTCAACAAACAGGTTTCTGTGGCTTTGATGCGGGATACCAGAATATCGTATTTTATATAAATATAGATGTCATCTCCAGAGCTATCAGATCATGGGACAAGTCAGGATGGTCGAAGGGTTCGCTGAACTTTTAAAATCTTGCATTATTAACTAAGATTAATTCCATCATGCTGAACGAGTCTGGAGGACAAATATATGCATTGTTGGTCAAGTAAATATTGGTTGTTTAGCCCGGCACAATTTATTTTGATTGATTATTTCAACGATATTTTATACTTTCGAATTTATCCTAGTTTGCTAATTGTTGATAATTAGATTTAATAGTTGTTGTTCAATTAACTATCATATTTAAAGATTATTACACTATATAATTGGAGGAGTGGAAAAGACGAGACTTATTGAAGAGAAGCCTATTGACAGCAACTGTGTAGGGCAAAGCGTTACTCGCTAACGATCTTGAAACCTGGGATCAAAGATTTACATGTAATAAATTGATCCCGTCTTAAAGGAAGTATAATACTCGAAAACAATTTGACCTTATAATTAACAAAGTGTATTCACAAGAGACAAAACATATATTTTGCTTGAACAATGTTATAGGTCTTCTAAGGTTTGAGTCAGAATATTGCTTGTCTGATCTAAGCCATACTACTGTCGGCACAGAAATTATGTGCACCCGAGTCTGAAGACTGTTTTCTAATAAATCAAGAAGCCTATGAAAACTTTAATCATACCATTGCTTTCCTTATTTAATGTTGCATTATGTCAAATATATTTTTCATTACAAGTTTTAATAATTTTTATCCTAATTGGAAAGAAAAAATACCGAAATTTTAACTAGTTTTCGCTGTAATTCAATTTTACACCGTTATTACTTAAAATAATGTTCATATAGCGTATTTATATTTTAAGACGTGGTTGATAAGAATGTTTTATATAAGTTTCATAAATTTTAGAATATACAATTTTCAAGAAAAAAAGTTCTGATCAGTTCCCTGAAACATTGTTATCTTGGCTTTTAGCAGTTGTAAAATTAATTACTTTGTATTGTTGTAATCCTTATGACATATATAGTTAGGATACATTACTTTCATATGTGTATTGAAATGCAGAGATTTTGTATTCATATAAATCAATTTAAGTTTATCAATTTGAAATTATTTTAAATTTATTTAAAACTATTTAAAATCACTGCAATAACTTACACATATGAAGGTAATGTATCCTAACTGTATATGTCATAAGGATTACAACAATACCAAGTAATTAATTTTACAACCTCTAGAAGCCAAGATAACAACGTTTCAGGGAATTGATCAGAACTTTATTTCTTGATAAGTTTAAATGCTAAAATTTATAAAACTTACTGAAAACATTGTTATCAACCACGTATTAAAATATTAATGCACTACACAGTTGGATTTTTTAGTAATAACGGTCAAAAGTTGATGCACAGTGAAAACTAGTTAAAATTTCGGTACTTTTCCATTTCAACTAGGGTACAGTAACCCTAGTAAGAATAAGAGAGGGTACAGTAACGTGAGCACAAAGTATATTTCTACCAGGAATCTGTAAGGGTAAAGTCACAGTAAAATGTGATTACAAAGAATATTTCTACCAGGAATGTGTAAGGGTAAAGTCACAGTAAAATGTGATCACAAAGAATATTTCCACCAGGAATGTGTAAGGGTAAAGTCACAGTAAAATGTAATCACAAAGAATATTTCCACCAGGAATGTGTAAGGGTAAAGTCACAGTAAAATGTTATCACAAAGAATATTTCCACCAGGAATGTATTATGGTAAAGTCTCAGTAAAATGTGATCACAAAGAATATTTCCACCAGGAATGTGTAAGGGTAAAGTCACAGTAAAATGTGATCACAAAGAATATTTCCACCAGGAATGTGTAAGGGTAAAGTCACAGTAAAATGTGATCACAAAGAATATTTCCACCAGGAATGTGTAAGGGTAAAGTCACAGTAAAATGTGATCACAAAGAATATTTCCACCAGGAATGTATAAGGGTAAAGTCACAGTAAAATGTGATCACAAAGAATATTTCCACCAGGAATGTATAAGGGTAAAGTCACAGTAAAATGTGATCACAAAGAATATTTCCACCAGGAATGTATAAGGGTAAAGTCTCAGTAAAATGTGATCATAAAGAATATTTCCACCAGGAATGTATAAGGGTAAAGTCACAGTAAAATGTGATCACAAAGAATATTTCCACCAGGAATGTATAAGGGTAAAGTCACAGTAAAATGTGATCATAAAGAATATTTCCACCAGGAATGTGTAAGGGTAAAGTCACAGTAAAATGTGATCACAAAGAATATTTCCACCAGGAATGTATAAGGGTAAAGTCACAGTAAAATGTGATCACAAAGTATATTTCCACCAGGAATGTATAAGGGTAAAGTCACAGTAAAATGTGATCATAAAGAATATTTCCACCAGGAATGTATAAGGGTAAAGTCACAGTAAAATGTGATCATAAAGAATATTTCCACCAGGAATGTATAAGGGTAAAGTCTCAGTAAAATGTGGTCATAAAGAATATTTCCACCAGGAATGTATAAGGGTAAAGTCTCAGTAAAATGTGATCATAAAGAATATTTCCACCAGGAATGTGTAAGGGTAAAGTCAGAGTGAAACGTGATCACAAAGTATATTTCCACCAGGAATGTGTAAGGGTAAAGTCAGAGTGAAACGTGATCACAAAGTATATTTCCACCAGGAATGTGTAAGGGTAAAGTCTCAGTAAAATGTGATCATAAAGAATATTTCCACCAGGAATGTATAAGGGTAAAGTCTCAGTAAAATGTGATCATAAAGTATATTTCCACCAGGAATCTGTAAGGGTAAAGTCAGAGTGAAACGTGATCACAAAGTATATTTCCACCAGGAATGTGTAAGGGTAAAGTCACAGTAAAATGTGATCACAAAGAATATTTCCACCAGGAATGTGTAAGGGTAAAGTCACAGTAAAATGTGATCACAAAGAATATTTCCACCAGGAATGTATAAGGGTAAAGTCTCAGTAAAATGTGATCATAAAGAATATTTCCACCAGGAATGTATAAGGGTAAAGTCACAGTAAAATGTGATCATAAAGAATATTTCCACCAGGAATGTGTAAGGGTAAAGTCACAGTAAAATGTGATCACAAAGAATATTTCCACCAGGAATGTATAAGGGTAAAGTCACAGTAAAATGTGATCACAAAGAATATTTCCACCAGGAATGTATAAGGGTAAAGTCACAGTAAAATGTGATCATAAAGAATATTTCCACCAGGAATGTATAAGGGTAAAGTCACAGTAAATTCCTCAGAAAGGTAAACAAATGTGATCATAAAGAATATTTCCACCAGGAATGTGTAAGGGTAAAGTCACAGTAAAATGTGATCACAAAGAATATTTCCACCAGGAATGTATAAGGGTAAAGTCACAGTGAAAATGTGATCATAAAGAATATTTCCACCAGGAATGTGTAAGGGTAAAGTCAGAGTGAAACGTGATCACAAATTATATTTCCACCAGGAATGTGTAAGGGTAAAAAAGTCACAGTAAAATGTGATCATAAAGAATATTTCCACCAGGAATGTGTAAGGGTAAAGTCAGAGTGAAACGTGATTACAAAATTTATTTTATGGCTGGTGCTAGAGGCACTTTTTACATGACCAAACAGCCCAGATAAGGAACGAGGCCGTCGCAACATGTTGTTCACAACTTATCTGTTTGCCAGGGAGTTTGTTTTTATGAGCCCAACAAGGCCACAGCTAAGCGCACATAGCGGAAAACTTCATATCCTGTTATTAGAGGTTAAACTTTACGCTTGAGAAAATCTACCGGTGAGAAGACTTGTATGATGGCCCAAAACGGGGTATGACGCATAAGTAATACAGGGTTAAAACATGACTGCGGAGTATGTATGCTAGTCTACAAATATTGTAATAAATTTATTCAGATTTTGATACCGCTCAAGGATCGCGCACACTAAACCGGCACGTCACGTACCTGCACTGCACGGCACGGGTGTAGGAGTTTTGATCCGTGAGGTCAGGTAAGGACCGTCATAAAAGTGTCAACCTTACTGGTTGCTCCTCTAGGCGGCCGTTTGATCCGCGAAAAGGAGAAAGTGAGACTGCCGAACATTGAGGGAAGGCAGCAGTAGATGGGGAATTATAGGGTAAACAACTGGGTAGTAACATGTCGCTGGTCAATCGGCAGAAACATTTTCCCTAACAAACTCATATATATATTTGCATTAGGTATACAGATTTTGTAATGCTATTGATTCTCATTACAGTTGCTTGATGTCTGAAACAGACCCGGATTACTTCCAGTGTGATTCGTTTACTAATTTCATTATTTAATATTTATAATACAATTACGTCCATCAATGGCTATAAAACGGTTTGAATTATTTTGATTTTTTAATCTAATGGTTACATTTAATAATAATGATAATAGGCGTCATAAACATTTGAAACAACCTATGTTGCATTGCAATTAAATTTATAAAGTAAACATATGACTTTCCATTGGCGAGATTTAAAATAATAAGAAAAGAAAGTCAAGATAACCACATTTCTCCTGAAGCAGAATGTACATTTTCAACTACAAATACGAAAAAATGTGTAACGCTGTAACAAAAATGTATAACTATGATTGATGAGTTATAATGAGGATTGTGTACAATTTTTCCACAAAACTGAAAAATTACTTCTTATGTTAATTTAATTATTATATAATTTAATAATCTATAATGGTGGTTTTCACTTTCACTAAAGTTCAGTGTAATGATAGGGATTTGAAAAGTAATATTTATCAGTCTGTGGAAAGCAGTTACTCCAATTTCAAGTACTTAAGAGTCTGCAGAGACTCTACACTATTTTGGTTTTAATTCCATGAGAACCGGACATACGATCACGCAGATCCAAATTAAACAGTTATTTTAAAACTGATTTGTTCGAAACAAATTGCATTTTATCAAGAATGAAATTGCGCGTTGGAATTGTATTACGAATTCCTAATTAGTAGTATAGACCTATAAAATAATATGACAAAAATTTAGATTCCCCTAAAAAAAGTTTTAAGATTCACCTATTTTTCCAATCTAGGTGTGTGTATTCAAAATATTAAAAGCAAACCCAATGCGCAATATGTTAACGTTTAAAATGACACCTCATACACAACTTTTGGTCAATAAATAACGTACAAAATATGGATTAACAAATAACATTGCTTTATGGGACTAAAACCAACATGGCCGGAAGCCTCTGCAGACTCTTAAACATAAAACCGGGTGTTGATTACTAATACATGTACAGTAAAATAAATATTTTATATTGTTATTGTTTGTCAATTTACTATTCCTCTGCTAAAATGTTTTAAAGTTTAAAGATGACTTATTTTTTAAAGTTATGTTACGACTTATTTTAAAGGAGGTTAAAGTATATGTTTGAAAGTTTGTCCCTCACTCTCGCCACCCCTCAAACTTTCACTTTTTCGTTCGCGGATCAAAACGCCGCATGAACGGCAAAGGGATTAGTAGGGGGAATATTTATGACGGTCTGTACCTGACTCCATGGATTCCGTCTCCCGCACGGCACGGACCTGCAAAACTGCAAGGCATTGCGCACACAAATGCACTCACCAGCAAAACCAATTTTCCCATGAACAAAAGAGATATTACAACTTTGAAACTATGGGTATTATATTAATATCTTGATTCAAACAATGAAACAAATCTTATGACTTGTAATAATAATACTTTGCAAACAAATTCTACAAATAATTCTGGAAATACCTTACAAACTTCTAGCAACTTTCTTAATTACGATTTGCCATCAACCTCGGGGGTACCCGAGTATCTTGGGATTCATTTAAATTCGGTATTGGTGGCTCATTTTTATTAAAATTAAACTTGCGTCGTTTTGGAGGACGTCCGCCTAGCATCTAAGAAAAAGTTAAAATACACTGAACTGAAGTTATCAATGAACTGTAAATTTATCTTACTTGCTGTAATCCGGCTCGAAGGACCATAAATATGCGTTGCGGTGCGTTGAAATTACAATAAAAATGAAATAAAGTTCGAGAATAACTGAATTGTGTATATTAGACATAGGTAAGAAAAATACAATAATATTTGGTTTGTTTACATTTTAACAGATTCAGAAAAACGTGTTATTTAAAAAAATAAATTAAAATCATAACTCACAAGTTATGTTGTTTTCTCCTATGCACGAATATGAAAACCATTTCTCATACGAAAAATAATTACTAACGCTAAAAAGGTATGAAGAAATGGGTGTCATATTCGTGTTTAGGGGAGAAAATTACAGCAGATTAAGTTACTATAAATATTATAAAAGGTAAACAGGTGTTTTCTTTTTTTTTTAATTTGACGGTCCACATTGGTTTTTATGATGAAAAATTGCTACGGATTCGTGATCATGTAAGGTTAATATAAAAAAATAGTTAAAATTGGGTGGAACTAATAATAAAATTATTTTTTAGCTAACCCATATCAATGTAAAAACAACCCTTAAACAAGCACGTAGTTATTGATATGGGATAGTTACAGAAATAGTTGAAAAGTACACTAAGTTATTAAGTAACACTTGAGGACGACTGTAGTTTTAGAAAAAAAGAAAATCTTTATCCAAACAGCCACACAGGCCGCATAATAGCGTCATTTTAATACTACATCTTGTCAAAAACATATTATTGGCTATTTAAAATTAACTAGAACAAAAATAACCTTAAATAATATTGACAGATAGTTTTATTATTAGCATGTAGTGGTAGGAAATGTAAACTGTCGAAATGGTGCGTTTGTTTCTTAAAAACTCTTAAAGCATTGGAAATCTAACAAATTTACCAATGACGAATAATCCGTTGCCAAGAAAAAACTTTCAAACAACAATTTTTTTCATTTTTATGAGGTGAATAGACAATGCACAATTAACAAATTTTATTTCAAAACAAAACATAAATTTTCTCTAACATATGGTAACAATTTTTTTGGGTGAATTTATTAAAACTGAACATGCTTTCGTCACTTTAATAAATTTGACACTTTATAGGACTTTAACATCCATTAATTATTATTCAGAGGTGTAAAGTAACTATGATATAAGTATTTACAATACAAATTATAATGTATGTTATTCTGTAATATAACGGATCTGCTGCTACAAGACTTCCATTCTTTCCAAAATCAACTAATAATAACGTCATATAACATTGAATAGGCCTACTGTATTTAACTTATTTGATTAGTAGCCTAATGCCAAATAATTTGGATTTTTGGGGGCAGATGAAGGAAATTGACAAAATTTTTAAACCTTCAATGTTAAAATTAAATAATAGTTGTATAAATTTACAAAAAAAAATAGTAAAAAAAAATTAAACTTATTTATTGAATTTATCGTTTATTGTACACTTAACAAAAACTGATTAGCAAATTAGATAAGACGGTAACAATTTTAATATCATTAATGTTTTCTACAAAAATTAATTTCATTTTTAAACTCTGCTAAAGCAAACAAGATGTGCATTTTGCGTATTTTATGAAGGAAATATAAAAATACTTTTCTTTCCATAGAATGTCTTTCTTGATTCCATAACTTAGAAAATGTTTACACTAATAACATTAACTGATCTTCATCCATTACAATACAGACCGAGAGACCACCACGTGGTTTTTATATGAAATAATTAAGAAGCTGTCGAATGTTTTCCAAAGCCAACGATTGGGCCCGAACGGGTAGATTTTAATGGTAGGCCTACGTGCAGGTCGGTGCCGGTGGGCCACCGCACACTACACCTGCACGGCACGTACCGTCACAAAACTTGCTGGTTGGGATTTTTCCTCGACAATCGTTTTCAAACTTGCAGGTCTGTGACGGTTCGTGCAGTTGCCGGTCTAGTGTGCGGGGCTTCATATAAAACTATGGAAACAATTCTAACCAGCACTTTTTCGATTTTTGCAGTGCAGTGCAGGTACGTGCCGTGCCGGTCTAGTGTGCGCGCTCCTTTAGTATAAAAAGATATTTGTTACATTAATTTCTGGCGAACACTACAATGTTTCTGAGTGGCAGAAATAAAGCAATACAAACTTATTATCAAGGACTCTCATGAAGTTCTTCCTCCTTCAAAAATAAGTCTGAGATAGTTAGTCCACCTTCTGGAATCACTAAATAATAAATTTGTATACTAAGGGGGCCATCATTTTCAAAGCCGAATCCACACCACACCTGACTTATTGGTATAGAATGTAAAAGGTATTTTCGAACTCCAGAAGTGATTGTGTAATCGGGCAAGACAGGTGATAAATTCAACAAGAAGGCTATCAAAAACAGTGATTTAAGAGAGGAAATTTGCAGAGGCATTACGTAAATAACTTACCCGATTTAAACAGGACATAAATAACATTGGTTGGCTGTATTACACAAGTTTTCTTTAGTGGTACTTTATTATAATTTTTTATTTTAGTAACGGGAGACCGAGCTTCGCTCAGTTGAATTTTGCAAACTGAAGAGATAGCATCCATATCTCCCAGAGGATCCTCAGGATCGTTTGTTGTTACTCTACCTTGTAGGTTATTAATGACGCTTGCATTTTCACCCCTTTTGCCATAATTATGAACTTTGCTGTGTGATGTCATATTTTTACAATGATCTCTTACAAACATTACATAATCCAAAATGTAAAATCCAAACACAGTTAAAACTCGTAATTGAGGAAAGCGGTCTTTTACAGAGTCTGTTGTTGTTAATTTCAGAACAATTATTCTTGCGGCTGTCTTCTGTATTAATAATCTCGTCAAGTTTTAATGATGATAGTAACAAGAAACAAAAAATAGTCTGGCTTATGGAACTAGATAACGGTTCCAACGTGAACTGCGTTGACTTGCCAAAAACTGTAGCAAATTGTTCTATTGTGTGATAAGAACCAAGTAGAAGATTAATCAGTGGACAGAGGTCGAATACTAAACATTATGCGGGCACAGGATCAAACGAGTAAAGTTGTTTCGAAGTAGGTCAAGACAAAGTTTTTCATTGTAAAGACACAATATTGTTAATGTAACGTTAGTCTATCGCTCTAAATATCTAAGCAGCGTCTAAAAAAAATTTACTGAATTTTTTTATTTATGTGGACAACAATCTTCAAGCCCTTTCAAATGAGGGGTTGACAAATTATTAAGGTATATTATCTTGTAGCTATTGAAATTCTCTGCAGAATTGTTTTTTTATGGATTCTTCGCTAGCCCAAATCTAAGGGAGTAATAAATAAAAAACCAATAACTTTTTTCAAATTTCGGTGTACGAATATTGGAGCAGTGATGAATGCATTAATGGCAGATTTAATATACTAAATATATGAACACAGATAAACTTTCAACCGAATGTGCGTGCTTTCTTTATTGCATGTTACATATTGCATGTTTTAATATTTTTAGTTTAATTCTTTAATATTATTCTTTAATCACTAATACATCAATGCTGAATTCATGTTATTACGGTGTCTTATTTTTATAAAATAATTGGTCAGTTTTATTGTTATTTGCATTCAAAATGTTTTGTAAAAATTGCATTTATCCTATTCATGAAGATTCATATATTACTAGGATTCATCCTTGAATGTTATTCTTGAATTACTAATAAATACATCGACGCTACACTCATTGTCTTACTGGTATCTATTATTAAATGGTAAGTTTTATTTTTACTTTCGTTAGCAAATTTCTAAAAAATTAATTTGTAAATGCACACATATTATCAACCTAGGTAAAAGTAAAATTTATAATGTTTAAGTTTATTACTATTAAACTAGTATAACAAATTAGTTTACAAAAATCTTAACTTAAATAATAGTAACTCGTAACTTAAGACTGAGTAAGTTTATTTCAAAATGTCTTATACTATAATATTATAATTTTAATTTATTTTAATCAACATTTTATAAACTGTTTTTATGAACTGATCTTAATGCTGTACTCAATGCCAAACGCCTGTAATATATATTAATATGCATTATCGCCTAAAAACAAAGTTTTTTCATTCAACTTCAACATTGTATGCTGAAACTTCACGCATGAACGTATTTAATTTTGTAAATAACTTGACGAACTTAAAAAACGTGTTCTGTGTAATATACGGCAATTTATACAAAATATTAAGTTATTTAAAGTTGCTAGTGAATATTTTTTTCTAGATCAGATTTCTAGATCAGACATAATTGGGGGAGGGACTAGTTTTAAGAATTGAAAAAATATAAAAAATATAATAAATCGCAAACAATGTTTCAGACAATTAAGATATCTTCTTAAAACTTGTTTGGATTTGATTTCAATTTTACTATACGATTTAATACGTAGTTTTATACGTTTTGACAACAAGGGATAGTTTTTAATTTCTGTAAAATAATGAACACATATCGGAATAGTGTATGTGTTGAAGCACAGGGTAAGTAAAGCTTGATTCAGAAGTTTCATACAAGTTTTGAAGCATTCATAAAATACGGAGGATATGTGCTAACGGAGGCAATATATTTCTATGGGTTGCAGTATGAAAACGGAGGTATGAAAACTTGCATTAAAAAATTGATTATATTTAATCAAATTATTTATATTACATTAAATTAGTTGGAATGTTGTGTAAAATATTTTTAAACTTTAGTTACAATATAGGGTGTTTTTTAACGGTCGACTTATTATGAAAATAATAATGTTTCAGAGTATGAAACAACCTTTATTCAACGTATTTCCGAACGTGTAACTGTAAGGTAACGTATTTCCGTTTCTGTTGCAGGTAAGAACCGCCCCTCGGACTTTGGCTTGTTACATGTAAGGTAAGATTGTGGTTAGATTTACCGTGAAATATATTGGACTGTGTTCAAATCATTTACTAGATCTACTCTACTCTCAGACATGTGACGTTTTTGTACATCCAAGTTATTGTCGTTAAAAATTATTACCTCTATATACTTAAAGCCTTCTTACGTCATTATTCATCCATTATTCATATTAATGTTATCGTTATATTCAGACAATAATAAATAATTTCTTTATTGCATGTTACAATTGTGTTGCAAATGTCATAATTTAACCTAGCCGAAGCACTCATGCACAATCTGACACACTCATACATACATTTTGCTCATTCTTACAGATGACACCAGAATTGCGTGATTGGGTGTTGACTGTTTGTCCCAGCGACTTTTAAAAAAATTCCTCGACCGAATAAAAAGCACTTTACATCAAAAAGGTGTTTAAAACGTCTTTTCAGGGAGCAAATTGATTGTTTACACCCACTTGTGATAGCGGACGTTCGAAAGCTGCGTTCTGTAGTTATCCCTCCCTCTCGTTTCGTAACAGTGAACACCTCTGCCGCGCGCCAAAGTACACTTTGACTTGCAGTATAGGGTGACCTCTAATATATAGAGGCAGGGTAGGGTCAATAATCCAAGCTCCCTAAACGTTTCTCGACACGACTCTCTAACGTTTAATTTTAAGAGTTCTAAAAGCTCCTAAAGTCTAAATACCCTTTCCAGCTTGTATTTAGAACAGCTAACCCAAAGTATTATGCCATAAGCTAATTCGGTATGGATCAAGCCATAATATGCCAGTTTTAAGACCTTCAGGGAGCATAATTGTGCTAGGCTACGCAGAGCAAAAATACCTGAGTTAACTCTAGCACACACACTGTCAATGTGAACATCCCAAGTCAGTCCTTTGTCAAGGTGTATTCCGAGGAACTTTGTGGACTCCGTTTCCTCGAAGACTACATCGTCCACCATTACTGTAACTTGGTTCTGTTCAAAGTGTTAAATAAGATAAAATTGTATGAAATTAGACTTAGAATAGTTTGTTTTCAGGCCCATTTTATTAAAATGGTGGATGCATTGATTCAGATCAATAAATTATTTTACTTCTAAATCACCTGATGATCTATCTATCTCACACAGAGTCGGTAGATGTCTTTTCCGTACTTAGCGTACTGAATGTCTTTTCCGAACTGAATTAAAGATTTTAGTCCATTGACATAAAGATTAAACACAATTGGACCTAGGCTTGAACCCTGTGGGACACCTTGAGTTATAAGCGTTTTGCCTGAGAGGGTATTCTCAACCTGTACACACTGGATCCTGCCTTTAAGGTATGACGAGATCCATTTGTGCGACAAACCTCGAACACCACAGGTCTCTATCTAACTGGTGCAACAATGTCTCATGCTGCACACAGTCAGAGTATTTGGAGAGATCAAGAAATATGCTAAGCACATGTTCTCTTCTCTCCAATACATCGACAATGAGCTCTATAAGATTTTCAACTGCATCGACAGTTGACTTGTTTTTCCTGAATCCATATTTTTCAGGATCCAGAATTTCATAGCTTGAAAGAAAATTTTCCACTTGTGCTAAGAATATTTGTTCAAAATATATTCTTAACACAATCATTGATACTGAAATGATTTACCAACCTGAATCTATTCTCTATAAGAGCAATGTTTTAAATAGTCAAGCAGCAATATTTTAATGTATTTTTCCCTTAAAAACAGCGTTTGTTATTTTATTTTGTTGATGTATAATGGAGAATGGTGATTGCTTAGCTATTATAATATTTAAAATTTGTGATGCATGTTCTTAAAGCACCCGTTTCCCAAACTACCAAGTCAGTGGTCTCCGCTGAAATGTCGATAATGAATTTAGTAGGGGTACCTTCTTACCGACGCAGGCCGAAGTCTATTTCCGGGAGAGTGAGGAGAGACGAGTACGCCCTGTCGAATCGTTCTTGTAGAAATAATGCGGCTCGTTCTTGCCTCTGTACTTACGCAGGCCACGAAAATGTAAGTACATTTTAACAGAAAAGTTAGTTTACAGTATTAGTTGCAGCAACAATATTGCAGAAGTGAATATAGTGATAAAAAATTATAATGACCCAGTACTGGATAGCTATATGGTACTTATTATACAAAATCCAAGATATGAAGGCCTCCTTTAGTGTTAAAAAAATAATATATGCAAAATACATACAGTACAAAGAAAACAAATACAGTTAAATGTAACACAACATTTGGGTTATTTCAATTATTCAACAACGATGTAACTAATAACAGTTTTATTTTGTTGAAACGTCTTCTATTCAAATATTGTTCCGATTATAATTTCTAAAACCTCAAGAGCAGGTAATATGGATTCCGAAGAGTTATGTAGAGTATTTAATTGTTAATGTAGGCTTTATTATAAGGTTGATTATTTTATGAAAATCTTACTATCCAAAATAACTCGGTTAAAACACAAATATTCCAAATTAATATTTAATATAATATCACCGAGTCTATATAGATTAACCAACTTGTCAGCGGGATAGGCGAAACGGCAACCGCCGTGAGTCTGGCTGTTTGGTCTCGGTGGAGCACCAGTGCCGTGCTGTCCAATTGTTCAGACTTCCGCCCTACAACTGTACTATATGTTTTTTTACATTTAGATAGTGAGCAATGGTTAAGCCATTATGAGATTCCAACTGCTAGGTGCCATTTTCGACGCTTCGCAAGGATTTATTGTAAAATCATTAAACATAGTAAATATGCTTCAAATGTAAATTGTATCGTTGTTTTTCTTCTCAAGAACTGTACATTCACATACTACTATCAAAACTCGCATATCAATTTAGTAAATATATTTTCAAGAAAAAATTGATAACATTTGAAAATATTGTACAGAAATTATAACTCATAATCCTCCTAAAAATGTTTTACTAAACGTTGTTAGTAAAACACCAAAAGCACCTACAACGTTGCAATTTGTTTTGTTGAAGCACTAAAAATGTTTGTGAATAATTTTAAGATAGCCAAATTATTTAGAATTTTTTGCACTAATATTTTGTTACATTTTAGTTAAAAATATCGAGGATTCATTTTTAAAAACATTTTGTGCTATAAGAACTTTATTGGTACATTCTACTAGCTACAAGAAAATAGTAAAATATATGAAATTATTCCAAAAATAAGTATAAAACCTATAACACCGTAAGTCAGTGGGCGCAAATTGTGTAAACGGCACTTGAAGAATTGTGCACATTATAATCATAATAAAAAATACAAAACAACTTTTAGGATTTTTGTAGGTGCTAAAAATTGATGTATGACATATTTATGAATATAAATATACGAGAATTGTTAGATTACAGTCAAAAATAAAGTTTGAACAACAAATTTTTTCAACAGCATAAATTATGCTTTACCTAGCCGTTGAAAAATCACACAGACAGAGATATATATAAACATTTTAGTAAAACACCCAGAGCACCTACAACATTGCAATTTGTTTTGTTGGCTAGAGTATTTAATTCTCTGCAGACTGAAAGTGTGTACGCATGATTCTGACTTGGTTATTCAGGGTGTTCACACAAATTTTGTCACAAATTTCTCTGACTTTCCCTGAACATTTTGGCTAATTTTCACTGACTCTCGCAATTTTTCAGAGATGCACTATAGTCTAAATGTATTGTATTTTAAGCATTACACTAAAACGATTTTTCTGGAGATATTAATATGGCTATTAAAAAGTGTAAATAAACATCAAAGATAGAAACAAGAAACCCCAGCCTCCATACCCATAACCAGCTGTTCAAGGGAGAGGCCTTGTTCTCTCTCTCTTTCTTTTTCCCTCCTTTTTTACTAACATTTTATTGAAAATACAAATATATTTCTATTATGCTACATTGCCAATATTTTCATTATAAACACTTACAAAAAGGATGAGTCTCACAAAATTAATCTTACAAATGAAGAAAAATTACATTTAAATATTTATTTCAACACTGGAGAATATTAAAAGAATATTTACTGTAGGCCTTGATTGTACACCTACAGTAAATTAAAATTTAACATTGAATGGTAAATCTATTTGTCTATAAAATCAATGATATAGGACATTGCTCTATTGACCACCACTTTAATTAACTGTATAACATAGCTAGAAAAATGCAACGTTAGTTGAACTTACGGTCCACCAGAGCATAGAACAATCCCCTCAAATTCACTACTGGGGAAGATATCCCTGACTTTCCAGGTTTTTGTTCATTTCCTTGACTCTTCCTGACTAAATTTGTTTTCCCTGACTTTTCAGAATGTGGATACCCTGTTATTGAACAGTCAAGCGACAAACGTCCGGCAATTTTTCCACTTCCGACCTCCACCAGGCGGGAATTGAGCGGGACTTTCATGTTTCACGTTTTAATTTTATTTCCTACGTTTATAAGATTGCATACAATATTATTTAAAAATCTTAAATGTATAGAACAGAACATTCTGCGTCGATTGGTACCAACTTTGTCGTGCTTGCTTGATGATAAACATATGTTTTATTGATTTTAACGTAACAGCATATGATATGCCATACCTCGCCGTTAGAAGGGAAATTGTGAACAGCATAAATTGTGCCGTTCCTCTCAATATAGGGGTTTAAAAGCCTAACATCACAAATCAATTATTCTTCCCTAGCATTAATTAACAATGAGTTAGTCTAATAGTAGCCTTGCAACAACAGATAACGTTTATTCATCACTATTCAACAATTTTTATCCTAGTCGGAATAAGAAAATTACAGGAATCTTAATTATTTTTCTGTGTGCAAACACTTGACATTGTATTACTTAAACCCCGTTAATGTATCGCAGTTATATTTTAATTTGCGTCCAAACGGAATTTCGTTAGTTTTTGCAAATTTCAGAAATTTAAATTTTCAAGAAAAAGGTTCTTGACAATTAACTAAAATAACGTTATTTTGGCTTTTAGAGGGCGCAAACTTAATTACTTGGTCATGTTGTAATCCTTATAAAATGTACGTTTGCAATACAGAACTGTAGGCTAAGTAAATGCAGTGATTTTAAATTGATTTAAATCATTTCAAAATCACTGCATTGGCTTACGAATATAAAAAGTAATGAATAACGTAACTAAACATGTCATAAGAATTACAACTTGGTCAAGTGATTAATTTTACCAATTATTTTACCAATCAATCTTGCTATTAATATTAATTGTATGATATATAAATTACATTATAACACATCAAATACTTACTAAATATCTAACATAAAAATACATAATTGTGTTGTGTATGTAACTGCAAACTCACATATGTACACTTTCACCAACAAGATATGCGTTGTTCCTCACAAGACAGTTTTATAAATTAAGCAAACAAAAATATCTACAAAATACTGAAGTATGAATCAGAAATTACTTTTATATTTCTTGCAATAAAAAATACATATCAATTGAAACTCATCAATTACAATAAATATTGACTAATTGAAAAGACCGACAAACCCAACTCGACCTTCCGAGCGTCAATCTTACCAAAGAAACGTGGGAAATTGGCATATCCTTAAAAATAACTGTGCTGGTAATATTTTGAACTACGTCCTTCGGCCTTCACTCATGCTCATGCGCAACGCCGCCCTTGCAAGGGAAGACACATAATACGGACAGACACTGTCACATTTATTTATTTGGAAGTTTTATTTATTTGCAGTTCTTGACAAATATTATTTTCCATTACAATTACGTTAAATTCTTCAATATATTACAGATTCATTTCTCACAACGATTCTGCTCATTTTTGTAACACTAATGTTAAGTGTCGGTTTAAAATGTTTTGTTATTTTATTTTTACAAAATTTACAATATAAACTACGAAAAGTAATACTGTATAACATACCGTTGGAATTTAGCTTAAATTATCAGGCGGGCATAAAGGCGTGTATTCTGTATCCTTTGGATATGAGCTAGTTTCATTTATTTTATATTTATTAAATTAACTAACATAAGAACACAAATTGAAAAATGAATTGGAATGAAATATGGTAGTAAGTGATTGGCATGTTGGCCAGCAGAACGAAAAGTAAGCTATTACCAGTGCCAATAAACAGTGGAAGGTGGTTTTGTTTGGTTATAAAGAGATTCTGTTTGTAATGTAATATACATATATGTTTTAGGATGGTCTTTTTAAACATAGGTGAGTCTAAATATGTAGCGAGAATAATTCTCAATAACTTACAATTATTGTAAGTTCGAGCAAAAAGTTCTTAGCACGGCTACTTGGTTCGCACGAATCAGCCACCAGCGGGCTAAAACATGCATTTCTATTTCAATTGTACGGTTCGTGTTTATTATTAGAATGAAATAAAGTGAGTGCTATTTGTTTACTGAAGGTTCAATCTAGTGGACCATAAGTTGCTTTTTGAGTTTTTCAATTTAAATTAGTCAATAATGACATTTGAAGTTTTGCTTATTTCACTGAACAAATACTAAATAAATCACATAGTCTTTACGAAAGAAATAAAAATATTTAAACTACGCTTGTATATGTAATATTTTTTGTATCTTTTATATTTAATTTTCTGTTGAACTAAAATCAAAAGTGCCCAAACTTGGCTTAATATGTTGGCAATTAATTTCTACAGCATACTTCGCAATTTCATTACGGGTCCATATCAGATTACCATTGTTATTGATTTAAACACCGCATGCCTTATGTTATGTTACTAAAAGTATATAATAATAAAGTTTGTAAGTAATTGGCAGCTGCACAAAAGTTGATTTAAATTATTATCACTGAAATGAAAAGACGCAGAAGTGAAATATCCATCGTAGATCTGAATCAGGTAATTTGTGTTCAGTGACCCTACATTTTGAGTCACATAAATGGTTTGTATCAATCAAGGACTGAATTAAAAATGCTAAACGTTTTTCCGTCGATAGCTGCCTCTATGCTCGAAATCCATGTATTACAGCAAAACGACATGGGCTGACAGAATCGGAATTCAACTGCCAAAACAACATATCATGGACGTGATTCGGTCATGGTTCTCAGCCTATGTTCATGGCGGTATTGTAAAGAATCTTGATAGTTTTAAGTCTGCCCAATTGTTCATGTCAGTTTCTTAGTTAAGCTATCAATATATAGATTCACTTTGACTCCAATTCGTTCTGTTGTAATTTATAGTTATGTTATGTTTCACTAATAAACGATGAAATAAATAATCCACAGAGCAGTAGACTACCTCATATTGCATTCGTGGTGGGAGGTGTGGAGTTAGAGAGAAACGATTTTTCAGACAGCTCATTCTCTTCTCTAGAGCAAGATATGCGGCTGCGACGTTGAGTATAATAAATAAACAGACGCGAACTGAATAAAACATTATTTCTTTCAGTGGAGGCTTTTAAATTGAATGAAGTTGCAAAAAGTTGCAAAGCTGGCCAGGTGTGCGCCGCACCCCTCTCCCCCTTTCACCTTGGCAGAGACTGCCCTGAGCAGACATGATGTCATTGGAAGTACGATACTGCTAACAATAGGCAACTGAATACCTTCTGTTGTTATACAGGTAGATTATAGATTATCAGACAGACGTCCATTTCCAGATGACATCCGAGGATTGCCTAATCAACTTAGATATGCAGATATCTCCATCTTAGTCTCTCGATTTTCCCCCCAACAGAATACACCTTATACCATTGATTTTACTATAGTAAAATCAATGCTTATACTAAACGCTGGATTTTGTTTTTTATTGTGTGGAATTAATGAAATAGGAAGTTGGATTCCAATCATCACCAAATTCAATATCTGGAAATTGCCAAATCTTAAACATTCGATATAATTGACCAATGAGTGCTTGTCTACATTGTGGTAAAGTTGACGTTCTTAAACAAACTATTCATCGGTCGAACGGAGTCCCCTCTCAAAATTCGTTCATAGACCATGAATGTCTGTATATTTTACAATGTGACAAGGGTGTTCATCAAGTTCATCATCAATCCATTCATTGCCCAAATAACTAAGGCCATAAATGACTATCGGTGTTTATACATTTAATCAATTCACTGGCTTGGCACTGATATCCGGCTTGGCCACTGATGATAGTGTCCCGTACGCCGACCACGTGAGTACCTGTCAGCCAGTTTCCTCAAGCAAGGCGTCACGGGTGTAAATGTTATTGTGAGGACAAGTACATGATAGTGTCCCGTATGCCGACCACTGGTGCACCTGTCAGCCAGTTTCCTCAAGCAAGGCGTCACGGGTGTAAATGTTATTGTGAGGGCAAGTACATGATAGTGTCCCGTATGCCGACCACGGGTGTACCTGACAGCCAGTTTCCTCAAGCAAGGTGTCACGGGTGTAAATGTTATTGTGAGGGCAAGTACATGATAGTGTCCCGTATGCCGACCACGGGTGTACCTGACAGCCAGTTTCCTCAAGCAAGGCGTCACGGGTGTAAATGTTATTGTGAGGGCAAGTACATGATAGTGTCCCGTATGCCGACCACGGGTGTACCTGACAGCCAGTTTCCTCAAGCAAGGCGTCACGGGTGTAAATGTTATTGTGAGGGCAAGTACATGATAGTGTCCCGTATGCCGACCACGGGTGTACCTGACAGCCAGTTTCCTCAAGCAAGGCGTCACGGGTGTAAATGTTATTGTGAGGGCAAGTACATGATAGTGTAACGGATGCCGACCACGGGTGTAAATGTTATTGTGAGGGCAAGTACATGATAGTGTCCCGTATGCCGACCACGTTAGTACCTGTCAGCCAGTTTCCTCAAGCGGAGGCCTTGCTGATCTTGTCTTATCGTAATATCCGTTCATTGTTTGAATATTGATTACCTCTACCTGTTCTCTCAGAAGTGTGGCTAGATAGCTCCCCTCTTCAACGGGTCAAACTAAAACTCTGCGAACATGATTTAAATATTTCTTGAAAATAAATTACACCTCAACTTATTTTTTGTTCTCCGCCTTAAACAAATTAAATTGGATCCTGTTTGATGATAAATTAAAAAAACTTAACACTTTACACGTTATTACGTGTATTGATATTATTTCTATTTTTATATATTTCCAATTTAATATCTCATAGACTGTTGACGATCTATGTTATCGTTGATAAAGTTCATTACGAGAAGTGGACTGTATTTAGTAAAATATAAAATGTAATATTTGCTTGCTCCAATGTAATGGTGGATGATTCCTGCAACTTTAATGAGTTTAATTAATATCATTTTAAAAACTAGCATCATAACAATGAATCACTCAAGGACGCCTTGTCTTCTTTGTTGTATTCCATGCCACTGAAGATGTGAATGGCAGGGACCCCTGGGACTACAACGGCTCCGAAGTCTAGAAGGTGTGTCCTGTCCAAAACCGAGACGGTATTTCGCACAACTGCTTCAATACATACATTTTCATTCGACAATGCGAAGTAGTAAAGGCGTAATGGTCGGTAATGAGTAGAGTTTATACGAATATTAACAGTTATGCTCGTAATGGAGTTTGGTAATAGAATATAAATGATTAACACGCACGTCGAAACAGAGTACAGACTACTATAGTGAGACGACGGCGAATGTCCCATTTGGACACTAAAAGACGCACTGGGAGGGGAAGTCATGTCGACTATTGGTTGAAGTGAACTTTGCACACGGTTTGAACTGATAGACAGTGGCACCTTTCAGAATAGAAACTGCTTGCTTGATCATTTAAAATATATAGCTAAATTATAAGTAAGAAATACAATGTTTTCACAAATCAATAATTGTAACAGTTTGTATGTGACAGGGGTGTACTCGTGAATTTTTCAGTACCGGAACGCAATTATAGGGAGGGGGGGCTGTGGTCTATTGATGCTAAGTCCAATCATTCAAAAAACTAACTATATATAGGCGCCAGTGCTAGTAAGTAGTAGTCAGCCTAGTGTGACTGAGGCTTAGTTGTGAAATACTGTACACGAATTGAGCTGAAAGGAATCCTTATACATTCGTAAGTCACTGGTCACATAGGTACATAGGCCAAATAAACTTAAATTAGAATGTTAACTAGGAAATTAATTAAAATATTGTGCTTTTAATAATTTGGTATTTACTATTTAATACAACTTAAACAATGTTATTTATTTATTTATTTATTTCAACGGCAGTGCCATTACATACATAAATTTGATGACAGACAAAAACAATAATACAATAATACAAGAAACAGACAAAGTGGTACAATTTAGTAAACAGTGCAAAGAAATATAATAAGTGAGTAATAATATCAAAAGAAAAACAAGCTAAAAAGTGCTATGACTAAGAATAATAATATGTTTAAAGTAACAATTCCAACGAAATTAATTAATTGATTATACAAGCTAATAATATGTAGTAAAGGAAAATAACACTAAACATTGTTTGATATTATGTAAATAACAATGCAACTAAAAAACTTAGCTAATTGGTATAAAGGCAATAATATTAAAGGATAATACTGTAACAGATAAGAGCTGACTATAATTAATAATATTGCAATAGGTGTGTTTGCGTGCAAGTGCATATGTTTGTGAGCCTGCAAGTGTGAGTGAGTACAAAGTTAACACATCAAAGATAAAATTAAATGATAACAAAAATCAAATAATTATTAGTAACAATAATATATATTTAATAATAACAACAATAATTTAATAGTAAATTCAATAGTACAACGAAAATATTAACAAACAACAGTATATTTAGAAATAATAAAAAAGGTAAAAAAAGTGTGTGTGTGGGCGAGCGTTTGCCTGTAGATAAGAACCCAAAAGTAAATTAAATAAAAAGTAAACAGCCATAATCGGTAAGAATATATAACAACAATAAATTAAGAGGAATGAAATAATATTAAATAACAGTAATATCTATTTAAAAAATAACAACAATAAAAGTGTGATTAACAATAGTGATAAATTATATAATAAATAGATAAAATAAATAAATAACACAACAACAAAATAAGGGTTGCTTAAAACTACATTAACATGCGTAGCGTTTAAGTATTGTAGACAATGTGCGTATATGTGCCAGCGTGCGTTTGTGTGTGTGTGTGTGTGGTAAAAGTGGGTAACAAGTGTGGAGGTAATTAGGGAGGTGAGCTAGGTAGGTTGCATTGTGGAAAGTTCTATGTTGAAGAGGCAATCCATTTCCGTTTCAGAGTGCCAAGACTGTCATTGAAGAAATCCACTTCAGCAGGGACGGAGTTTCCAAGTTGATGCAATCTTGCCACAGGTCCAAACTTCAGGTAGTTGGTACGGTGGTGTTTGTGGACGAAAAGCTCCGTTGACCTAGTGATGCGTGGAATTCTGAACTCATTCTTGGAGAGCAGAGCAGGACAGTCGATGTTGCCATTTATCAGCTTGAAAGGGAAGGAGAGGTCAGCAAGATCACGCCGAACATCAAGAGGGCAAAGGTCAAGTTGCTTCATCAAATCTTCTACAGGAACATCGTAGAACGGAAACCCCAATCTTGAACCAACAAGTCTAATAAATCTTCTTTGTATTCTTTCCAATCTGATGGTGTGATGAAGATAGAATGGTTTCCAAACAACAGAAGCATACTCAAGATTAGGACGCAGAAGAGATTTATACAGAGTTGTAATGGAGTGTATGGATAAACCACTTCTAGCAGCTCGTGATAGAAGCCCCAGTAGCCTACTAGATCTGCCGGAGATTACATCAATATGACGTTCAGGAGAAAGAGTTTGACTTAAATACACTCCCAAATCCTTGATAAACTGAACATGCTGCAAACTAGTGCTCTGGATACAATAATCTGCTTTGAGATTAGTATCACCTCTATGAAAGGACATTACCCAACATTTAGACTTATTAAGCTGCATAAGATTGTCTTCACACCACTTAGCAACACCATCTAGTGACCGCTGCAAAACATTGCTGTCCTCGACTCTGTTAATAACTCTGAAGAGTTATTAAAATACTAAATATGAATTGTTATTACATAAAAGTTAAAAATGCAAAAGTTAAAGGAATTTTGCAAAAGAATTTATATCTTCAGAGTTGCAAGGTTTGGCCTTTCTCGTCCTAGTGTCGTCTGCTGTCCTGTGACGTCTTAGCCACGATTTGACGTATAGTTCTGGCTCCCAGTACCTCAAGTTTGGCCCGTGCAGCTTCACGAACATTAGGCTGGCTATGTTTCTAATGGTTAGCCTTGATCGGGTTGGTTTAATGATGATATTCATCAGACTAAATCCTATCTCACAGTTTACCGTACTGCAAGGGATCAGCTTAGTACAGTTTAACAGAGGAATCAAAGATTTAGGAATTCTGGTAGGGCTTTCAAGAAAATCCCTGTAGCTGGTCTTCAATGTCCCTACATCTAATTTGAACCTTTTACAAAGATTTTCCAACTCTTTTTCCCCAAAATCTACAGGTCTGTCAGCAGGTAACTGATTAGGTTCAAGTACTTTAAGTTCCTCCAACAGAGATTCGTAAGTTGTTTGATGCAACGACGAGGTAGATACACGGGATTCGTGGCTGGAAATCGTTGTGAACATTTTTGCGTTCAAGTTATTTATGACACTTGTCATCAATTGTTAATGATTTATTGTCGGAATTTTTCGGTTTTCTTTTGAGTGGGACAACACCAAACTGCCCATCTTTGATCGCGATTTTTGCTTCCAAAGTTTTGGTCCCAGGTTTCTCCTTTATTTATTCGAAAAACCGAATACTTCTTTATGAGTTTGTCTGCATATAACACCGTTGTTTCCTGGTTTTGCTGGGATTCTGATAGCAAAGCTAACTCAGCAAGGATGTCGTACATTAATGCTAAATTCAGAAGAAACTCAGAAGATGACAACTTGTTAGATAATCCACTGTACACGGCGCGTTCCGTAGACGACCTGTTTTCATCAATTTTGGCCCATTCAAATTGTTTATATATTGCACTGTATCCATGCCAAGTGGCAAACACTGCTCGAGAAGAACTAGCAACCCAACGGGTTCCTAGAACTTTGCCTATTTTGTTCATTTCCTGATCCAAATCCTTAGCACATTCTTCCAACTCTCTTTGATTTTTTGGAGATTTACTGTAAATAGAATGAAGTTTGTCCATAAATATCTAGAAATGATTGACGGCTCCAACTTCATTGATCGCATATTTCAAAGCTAATTCAAGTCTGTGATTCATACATTGCAATATAATGAGATTTGGATGGTTTTGCAGCAATCGTTCGGCAAATCCGGATATCGCTGGCATAACACTCGCGCCGTCACTGGTGAATGCCACTAAGTTTTTTTCAAGGTATTCTTCGTCAAACCCGTGTTTTTTTAAGCAATCGAGGAGGCTTTCTGCTACAGCCTCTGATGTTTGCCTTTTCAGTTGAACAAGATCGAGGAATACAAAATGTGGAGGATCCTCTTTACTGATCTCGCATTTTAAATAAACTATCAAAGTGCTTTTGCTACTAAGGCTCGTTGACTCATCTGATATAACTGATATCTATATAACTGATATAGTTTACCATTTACATCCAAAATTTGTTTCACAATCCTTTTTTTCATTTCATCAGATACATGGTTTATAATTTCCATTGCACTTTTTTTAATGTAATCCGCAACCTATTTCTATGCCATTTAATTTGTGCATTTCTAGAAGGTCAAAATGATCTGTGTAAGGCCTATTGTTTTTGGCAATGTAGTAAGCAGTTCTAAAAGCTGTTTTAGCTGTTATTAAGTGAGTTTTATTCATTTCGTCAACCATATTCTCGATTGTTTCTTTTTTAGCTTCAGACGAAATCTTTTCTGCTTTTGCGTAGCTAGCCGACTTTTGTGTTCAAAAATGTTTTTTCTCAAGGACGTCAATTGGGCTGCTTTGCTCATTCCGTTAAGGACACTGAGTAGTTGTGCTATTCTTTTGATATGTTCAGGCGTTCTTCTTTGAAAGCCCCGAGGTTGCCAACTTCCTTACAAACCTTACACCCAAGTTTTTCATTACGACAGCCTAATAAAGGAAAAGCGTCTTTCTTCCGTTGCCACATCTCAGTTCAAATCGAAGGCCAAGTATAAACAGCCTTGTCATCAGCGGGGACGTCTTGAGCTGTTGTACCTGGTTCTTGATGAGAGGAAATTGAAGGGTCATTGATAGTACCAATGTGCATAGACTGCTTGTTTTTACTATTGAAAAATGACGTTAACGTTTTTTGTTTCTTGTTGGGAGTAGCCATTGTAAATAAGATTTTCTGAACAAAAATTCTAATTAAAAACTTAAATTGACAGGTAACACTTTTATTTGAACTAGCAAAATGACTCTACCTACAGTCTACACAGTACACACTATATAGATAAATACAATGTTTATTAGCGAGAAACATTTGCTACGCATCTGAATAACGCAGTCCTAGGGTTAAGAACTATAAATGACACTCACCCACAGTCACTCTCACAAGTCACAATCTCACATGACACACACACACGGTAAAAGCAGGAAAAAGCAATCTTATTTACAAATGTAAACAATTTAATAATCAACAGCTTGAAATAATTATATTAAATATATTAACACATGTGGTTTATTAAATTGAATAATAACTATAATTAAGTACCCTTTTATTCATTTTTTATAATAGTACACGACCGGTTTCGGCTCTTAGACCATCTTCAGAGTATTATTATAAATTATAATAATACTCTGAATAATTTATCATAAATAATAGTAATTTATAAGTTATTATAAGCATTATTATTATCTTGAAACTCTGAAGATGGCCTAAGGGCCGAAACCGGTCGTGTATTATTATAAAAAATGAATAAAGGGTACTTAATTATAGTTATTATTCAATTTATTAAACTAGTAGCCCTAACTCGTGAACCAACTTATACATGTGGTTTTGTTGGTAAACACATAACAGGGTATCAAATGATGGATCCGCAAGCACTAACTGGTGCATACGATCTCTAACCTCCCTAGAAATCAGTTGACTAGGAAGATTATATGTTATTTTTTCAATAATAACAACAGGGTGTTTCTCAGCTAACATCACCTGAAAGCGAGCTAATCTTTATTTGGCATAAACCTTTAGCACGTACAGTTGTTGCTTAAATGCCTGATATATGTGTAGGTTGATCGACATTTGGATGAATATTATGAATATGAGCACTGTGCGACACTGTCTAGAACAGCTCTAATCACCATGCTTACTTGTTCAAAGTTGGTTCCTAGTAAAACCGATGTATCATGTGAGTGAGAAAGCCCAACTAGAGCTGAAGCAGGAGTTTTATAATGTTCAAACTGATCATTTTTCACACTATGCTTATGGATAGAATTAACATTGTGCTTAAATGAATTGGCTGGTTTCTTTCCTTGAGTTATACTATTTTTAGTTGGTTGTGTAGATGCAGAAACTTCAAGATGTAGTAAGATATGGTGACGACGATGGCAAGTACTACAATAATGCTTAGAAAGACAGTTCCGAACATAATGTTTGCTGAGACAGTTATCACACAAAGAGTTTTCTTGAACAATTTTAAGCGATCTTCTGGACATAGAAGGACAAATTTATCACATTTGTAAACACTGTGACACACGATAAACACATGTCTGAATTTTAGACGAAGTGAACAGGACTGTTTTCATATTTACGTTAGAAACTTGCGAGGTACGGTTCTGCCGTTGAAGATTGATGTTTTCCCTTTTGTACAACCGAAACACCCTTATTACTAGAAAGTGTTAAATCTACTGCTTCAAGCTGCAACACCCCTTTTCAATAAAGTCAATAAACTCCTGAATTTTAGGAACATCTTGTGAATTTCCCTGCAGAACCCTTGCAGAAAACTTGCGAATAAAGTCATGATCGAATTTTCTTAAAGTATGAGAATTGAGGAAGAGGCTCTCCATGGTAATATCATGTCCAAGCGCTTGAAGGGTACTAATAGTTTTTGAAATAAAGATACAACATGCCGCAACTGCTTAACTGAACACCATTTATGAAGACTAGGTAAATCCAAAATGTTGTTAACATGTAAAGAAATAAAAAATCTGGAGTTGTGATAGCAGTGAGTAAGTTGACACCAAGCTATGTGATAGTTTGCTGGTGTAGCAGGTAATGATTTAATCAAGTTTAATTTAAACAAGATAAAATGTACATGAATTTTTCAACATCTGTGATGTTAGTATTTTTATGGACTGATGTTTCAAATAAACTAAGGAAAGCAAAACACTTATCAGTTTGGCCAGAAAATGTGCCTAAATTAAGTGGGGGTAGCCTAATGCCTAGTTCTGTTTCTACTGGAGAACTACTAGTATTAGGATCAAAAGCGATAGGATCCTCAGGCAATTGAACCATGCAAGCACTATTGAGTTGTACTGTACATAGAGCTATGTGATATCTTGTAATTTACAAACATCTGCCATTTTGATTTCTGCTGGCAGTGGGTCAGTGTTGTACAGATAATTTATCAAGGAGTCAAATTCATTATTTTTCTTGACTGCACTAGCTTGGATTGTCTTAACTTTTGCGTGTAACGGGTCCACCAAATTGACGAGTAAATTAATTAAATAAAATAAATTTAAAATTGTTTTATTGAGAAAAGGAATATATTTAATTAAAATAATTAATGAATGTTCAAATTATATTCAAGAATCGTTGTAAGTAAATAACCAGCCAGATAGAAAAGCAAGCAGAAATATCTGTCCCAAACAGACGCTTGAAGCCATAAATACATTCCTTTCTTTGTTATCAACTCAGACATGGGCTGGGCTATTCCAGGAAAATATCGCAGTAAACAAGTGTTCGACGGGTCTGGGAAGCACTGGTTGACAACGCAATAATACGATTAGTTAAGGAAAGGATAGATGAGAGCAGCACTTGACAGTGAGGCAGATGATTTTTTTTGAACTCCAAAACCCAAAACCTATAGTTGTACCGGAAGAGAGAGCAAAAGAGGGGGGACTCGAGCTCAACGGTTTAGAGGTTTGCCTCACCCCATTTGAAAAACTCTACTCCAGAGAAGAGGGTCGAGCAGGATGTCTCCATCGACGGAACACCTGACGCCACTGGCATAGGGCCACGTTGACTTGTAAACTTGTTGCAATATTAGTGCATTTTGGTGTTTTAAATAAAAGTTGTTAGTAAAGATATAATGTACGTATAGTGTTAAATATTTGTATTTTCGAGAAATTGACAGAAACTGAGACGCATCTGATTTTCACCTATAACGAGATATAATTCAGATAAGTTCTAGCAATAAGTTATGTATCAAACTATAGTTTCCAGGATAAATTTGTAAATTAATTTCAAAATGAATTCAAATTTTTATTGTCACATTATTTAAATGAAATAGAGAAAGTAAATTTTAAAAGAATCATGTTAATAAAATAACTTTGTAAAAACAGTCTTGTTTTATTGTATTATACAGCTCCACCAATTTACCCACTAATACGACCCTGAGCCCATTCAAGAGTAATGATTTTAATTTAATAAATTTTTATCAAATTAACTAAATAATTCAAATTAATGTAACCACAAAAAGGCGGCAGGTTACATGCGGTACAAAACTTGAGCTTATTTTGTATAAGATGGGCTTGACCAATAAATGTTGAGTAACGCATTTTGAAAATGTATGCTTAGCAGTAACAACAGGCCTTAATAACATTTAATTTTCAAAACAGAACCAATCTGTAATAAAATTATGACTAAAATCAAGCTCACAATATAAATAGGCCTAACAAAAATGAAAAAGTCATTTAACATTTGAAAATATTGTTGAATCCTGAAATAGGGTAGGTTTCTTGAAAATAAAAGAAAAGCTCAACTTCAATTATGACAACAAAGCAACTCTTGAGTAAAAATGTTCCTTTGTTAAATAAAAAACAAAAATAAAATAATAAAATCAAAACAGAAAATATTTTACTCCTTGGTGTAGTGAGAAATAATTTCACCTTGCCTATGTGTAGGCCTAACTATAAGTAAAGTTTATTGAAATATAAATAAATCAGTAATATTTACTTCACAAAATCAACTGCTTAAGCAGTGTTAAATATGTTTAGGTCTATGTGTAACTAGTTGCCACTAAATAAAGTACAATATCTCTGAGTATGTACTAAGTAACCAAAATGTATCCAAGTATGCCTATTACAAGTCTCTTATGATATAGGCATATACACCTTAATTTGATTAAGTCTCAATTGACAATTTATTTTTTAAATTGTGAAAAGAAAAACTAAAACAACTATTAAATTGTCAATCAACATTGACATTACGATAAGAAAATATAAACTTGATTAAATACAAAAGGAAAGTTGATAATTCATTTCCATCATTTAAAGGACAATAATTATCAAGTCCTGAATTCAATAACGTAACATCACACATAAATAGCAAATAATGGAATGTTCATAAGAAAATCTGTATAAATCATAAAATGTTCAAATTTGCAAGAACAAGGAGTTTTATAATAGTCCTAGGCTTTGCAAAATGTTTTGACAGATATCACTTTTGTTTACAAAGTTTAAGTTGGCAACTATAGGATAAAACGGTAAATTTCACGTTTCTCGTAATGGTAGCACTGATAAGACGTCACTGCAAAAAACATGTTGGTTATTTCAGTAGCAGGAAATAACAAACATTGACAGTCCTGCTCTAACAATACCACATCAATTGAATTGTCAATTGTTCAACAAATAAAATATTGAATTAATGATTTTAACTCCACAGAACTGGCTAATAATCCGGCCCGGAGGACCAATGTTGACGATCTATGTTAGCGTTGATAAAGTTTATTACGAGAAGTGGACTGTATTTAGTAAAATATAAAACGTAATAGCTGTTTACTCCATCGTAGTGGTGGATGATTCCTACAACTTTAATGAGTGAAATTAGAATGATTTTAGAACTAATATTATAATAATGAATCATTCACGGCTCCGAAGTCTGTAAGGTTTGTCCTGTCCAAAACCGACACGGTATTTCTCACAACTGCTTCAATACATACATTTTCATTCGACAATGCGAAGTAGTAAAGGCGTAATGGTCGGTAATGAGTAGAGTTTATACGAATATTAACAGTTATATGCTCGCAATGGAGTTTGGTAATAGAATATAGATGATTAACACGCACGTCGAAACAGAGTACAGACTACTATAGTGAGACGACGGCGAATGTCCCATTTGGACACTAAAAGACGCACTGGGAGGGGAAGTCATGTCGACTATTGGTTGAAGTGAACTTTGCACACGGTTTGAACTGATTGACAATGCCACCTTTCAGAATAGAATCTGCTTGCTAGATTATTTAAAATATATAGCTAAATTATAAGTAAGAAATACAATGTTTTCACAAATCAATAATTGTAACAGTTTGAAAAATATACAAAATAGTTATTATTATTGTAAGAAGTTAAGCTTAACTGAATACAGAACATAGACATTATATTATAGTATGATTTACTTAGCTATAGTCCGAATAAAATAACTTTGGTACTGGCGGAACGTCCACGCGCCGCTGGTCTGAAATGACAAAACTCTGAGTTTTAATTGACTGTCAAACTTTAAATAAGGAAGCAATAATTTTCAAACTAATTGTATAGGGTCCACTGTGTTATATTCTTTAAGAAAAAAATATGCTGGACATTTCGCTTCAACCAATTTACTTTTTATAGTGATATTTGTATTTAAAAAAACGTTTTTATTAATGAAATTGCGCGTAAGTCGTCTGAACTGTTCGCATATATCTTGATATCGAGTACGTACAGTTGTGATGACTCACTCGCCCACACATACACGATACATGTACAGTTGTAATGACTCACCCGCCAACCCATACACTATACATGTACAGTTATGATGATCCAGTCGCCCACCCATACACGATACACGTACAGTTGTGTTGTGATGTATCACCCGCCCACCCATACACGATACACGTACAGTTGTGATGACTCACCCGCCCACCCATACACGATACACGTACAGTTATGATGACTCACCCGCCCACACATACGCGATACACGTACAGTTGTGACACACCCGTCCAGCTTGTGATGTGTGGATCCTTGGCGACTTGGTGGTCAGTCATTGCGCCCGTTACACCTCGGCCTCGGTCTGTGGCTACGTTGACACTCGTTTCATGTTTAGTAATAATTCAAGAAAGGAGTGCAGTATTTTCTTGGCACGGCAACATATCGAACTTGCGAACCTCGTTGCTTTAATTATTAATAAAAAGCATCCTGTTGAAGTATTTTGATCTTAAGTTGTTGCATTTATTAAAATACTTATATTCCAATATTATGTATAAAAAATCATAAAAAGACAATTTAACTTAAGCTTTGATGATATCTTATTTGAAGATTTACGTCATAATAGTATTCTTTGATGTTCTTAAATAAATTATTTATCTTTAATTATTTCTTTACTTCAGAGTCACTTTAGTTAAATATTGTTCCTAAACACGGTTAACAAATTATTTAACAATTCTAAAATCAGACTCTTAAGATACTTGGCCTCAGCGCGGGGAAGGTAGTCGGCAGCCAATTAGCTAGGCCGGTCCGGCCGTGACGTCACCGGCAGCTGTGCCGACAAAGGACTGATGCAAATATCTGCTGGTTATCGTAACAAGGTGGCTGTAGTTGTGTGTTTATCAGTGATAATAACAGACTAGAGGCCGCCAGCTCACCGGTAGGAATAACAATTAGCTCCGCTCCGTTTCCAGTTAATTTCGGTTTCTATTAACAGTTTTAGAAGTCGTCATGCGGGCACAACGGTTGATTATTTTTATTTGTACGTTAATTGGTCAACGTTAACGGATCTAAGCTGTGTTTCTCTCCAGTTGTGGACATGTAATTCGCTGTTTTAGTTGTAAAAATCCGTCTGAATTAATTAGTAACGTTCGATCTGCCTATCATACTTTTTAGCACCGATTAACTGTTTGGATTAAGGACAACAAATGATACATTGGAGCTGCAATATAAATCATAGTAAAAAATAAAACGTATTTTATAGTAAAACATTAATATACTTTATACAGTTTTCTACATTTTGACAAAATTTGGAGAGAACATTTACAATGATTTTCTCATTGTAACCGAAAAACAATTTCGGTTTTGCACTTACAATGACATTAAAATCAATTTATTCCTATAATTGTGTATTAAAATGAACATTTTTCTGAGTATATATTTTATTATAACAGATGTTTTAAAAATAAGGGCCAAATACTTATCACTGTATATAAAAGAGAAGCCCTCACTCACACATCACTAATCTTCCCACTTCCCGTAATATCACAGTGCTAAGATTTGTTGCAAAAGTTGATTGAAAGCTAAATAGGAAAACTAAAGTATTTTCATCTTGATAAATTACTCATAAGGAGTAGGAACCGCCCCTAAAATATTGTTCCATGAGTATAACATTAGGTTGATTTCATAAATTAACAACAGCTGTTTTGTAAATAAATAAACATTATTATTTTGTATGTTTGACATTTACCCTATTAAAGCATAAAGAGTTTACAATTACTTACACTTTTTCTAAACATTTTTTCTATATACAGTTACGTGCAAAATCTATTTTGAAAATTTACGATATTGAGATAACCGTGTTGAAATTTCCTTAAAACAGACTTATAGGGTTGTTCTAGACCACCCAAATTTGCTGTCTAGACAAAAAAATAAATAAAAAAAAAAATGAGGATAATCCCGTAAAAAAACATATGGGCTGTCGGCTAGTAGGCTTATATATAATGACTAGCTGTACCCGTACGCTTCGTCGGTCATACAATTGAGTTTGAAGACTCACAATCAAAATATAAGTAAAAATTCCAACAAATGTAAAACATTACAAAAGTTTCTTTTTATTCAAAATCTGGTAATCAAATAAATCAATCAATTAATATAGCTACATAAGAATACCATGAGAATTTTGGAGGCCAATGGGACGGAGTCCTGAGGTCGGAGAGAAAAAACCTTTCTTAGTGAGCCTCTAGGGTTCAAGATAAAAATTTGTTCATATGTATCTTGAACATATCAAAATATGTTCAGGATAAAAAGGGTTCAAGATAAAAAAAAATAATAAAAATATAAAAGATATGTAAAAAAATTTCAGGTCAATTGGATGTATATTTTTGGAGAAATAATGATGAGTGGTATATGGTTTATATATATATATATATATATATATATATATATATATATATATATATATATATACACTAAGGGTACTCCCTGCACACTTCGCGTGCGAACTCCGTCACTAGCTACGCTCGTGAAGGAGACTCTGCCTTTTGTCCCTTTGTAGAACTCGGCCTGTGGCCTCGCCAGAGTGCTATGTTAAAGGCCCCCTTGTGGAACTCGGCCTACAGCCTCGTGGTGGAAAGTTTGGCCTCACCAAGGCACTCTGCTACAGTCCCATTTTTTTTATCTCTGCAGGTCGCCTCGTGCGAGAGATCAGGATTCTTAACCAGTTTGACCATGAATTTTGGTTTTAGGGGCAGTGGAGCCTATAAATAAAGGCTTTTCTAATATCTGGTGGTATATTAGTAATCAACTGAAGAATACCTTTAATTTGATACCCCACTTGGGTATATTAGTTTAACATTACCCAATTTTGGAGCATATTTTTTATTTGGGGGGCAGAGCCCTTAAACAATAAAACTCATCTTCCAAAATACATTGATATAATGTGATCTGGTTGGGAGATAAATACCCATAGTTTGATACCCCACTGGGGTGGTTTATATTAATATTACCATTTTTGTTTTCGAATTTGTTTTGTTTTGGGGGTATATGCCCCTTATTAGTTGCCCTTTTCTAAATCTGATCGTGTATTTGTATTCAAGAGAAGAACAGCTTTAATTTGATACCCCTACTTGCTTAGATAACATCAGTATTAAACAATTTTACATGTTTAAACATTTCAGTTTTTACGCCCCCGACACTCAAATTTTTAACTTTTTAGGCTGAAATTTACATATAAGGGTTTTCGTCATTTTCCTCAAGCTAGGTCAGAAATACTATTTTTTTTATTTTGCCATAAGAAATACATTGGGGCAGTTTTGGCGGTAAAAAAAGGCTACTATTTCGGAACTATGAAACGTTTTTCAAAATCCCTTCTTATTGTACGCCTACAATGTAGAACCAGTCATCCTACAAAATTTCAGCCTTGGAGATTTAGTGAGTGGTTTTTTAGAAACAGTGATCAGCGAGTGGGTCAGTGGTATTTGGCTTTTATATATGTACCTATATATATAGATTTGAGACAAGAGACTTTTTGGTCACTAGTCAACAACTTGGGGATTATTTATATTGGAATAAAGAAGAAAAAATGTAGCATATTTTATAAAAATAGCTCCTTTTATTTACAAAATGTTTAACATGATGAGCCACTCAAAGTTAAAACACCACCTCCGTGTTGTTGCAGTTAGGCCTATAATAGCAATGCAATCTGTTAGTGGAAATCAGCACCAATAAAAACGAGTAGCTTCTATCAACTCAAACTTCCCTCACAAAATAAAAACTGTTCCTTCCAATAACACGCTTACTGCTTTAAACTCGTTAAATTGAAGATATTTCAGTGATTGATACTACTTTCACTAGTTGTTATGAGAACTCTTTACAAATGAGACAATGAAGCGTTTGAAAAACAAATCGCTGTTGCACGCCTGCGGTTCCATAAAACAAACAAAACACAATAACCTTACTCTACATAGATGCATAAAGTGTGTAAATAGACAAATCAGTGAGGCAATCAGTAAGAGGGATTTTGTAGTTGTAGGAGGAACGAATAATATCTCTCATTATACTACCTCTGGAAGGATGCAGTTTGTAGAAGTACAGTTTGGACTTATAAGTTTTGACGAAGCTTTTTAGCATCTTGTAAATTATTTCAAAAGTCTTCAACCAAATTATTTTTCAACCAATTGCCAATGGGATGAACGTGAGATCGGCTAGCTCCTTGTCACTTTGCTGTAAATATTGAGCATTTTCACTATGAAACTGGTGCTGAAGTGATCATACTCGTATCTAATGAGAGGGCTTCAAGGGTGAAATAATGGACTCCGATACCAATTCGAATTTGTTGATTCATTGCGAAGAGACATCGATGAGAAACTGCATTTGAATAACTTGGAGCTACCATCAAGTTCTGTCACCCTCAGGCCTGAGTCAACCTGGAGCATCAACATCTTGGGAACATCCAAGGAGCTACCATCAAGTTCTGCTACCCTCAGGCCTGAGTCAACCTGGAGCATCAACATCTTGCGAACATCCAAGGAGCTACCATCAAGTTCTGCCACCCTCAGGCCTAAGTCAACCTGGAGCATCAACATCTTGGGGAACATCCAAGGAGCTACCATCAAGTTCTGCCACCCTCAGGCCTGAGTCAACCTCGAGCATCAACATCTTGAATAACTTGGAGCTACCATCAAGTTCTGCCACCCTCAGGCCTGAGTCAACCTCGAGAATCAACATCTTGAATAACTTGGAGCTACCATCAAGTTCTGCTACCCTCAGGCCTAAGTCAACCTCGAGCATCAACATCTTGGGAACATCCAAGGAGCTACCATCAAGTTCTGCCACCCTCAGGCCTGAGTCAACCTGGAGCATCAACATCTTGGGGAACACCCAACCACGCTGACGCTGAAACAACATCATTGAACTAGTAAGTGTAGTGAACCAATAAGGTTGACCAAATTTTTTAGAGGGTTACAAAATATGAGTTTCTAATAGTTTTAAAGTATTTACAAGCCATTTATTAGTCACTGAAAAATATTTACTGACTAGTTAACACTTCTAACCCTTATTCAGGAAGTTAGTAAGTGACTTGTCTATTAGGTATTTCCCTACGGAGGTAGGTTAAGTAAGCCACGTTTAACGTAATCTTTAGCAGCGTTAGAGCGTTAAAAAGTAGAAAACAATAATTATTATTGTATGTAGTCAATCTGTATATTGTGCAAATATAGCATTTTTAAATACTGTTTACGCTTGTTGCGAATCAGGATATCTTTCTTCAATAAAATATTATATAAGAAAAACTTTATATTGTGATTGGTCATTGAGTAAAAACAGAATTTCATCGTGACGATTTATGAAACTGGAAATAGCATGAGAAGGACGTAGTCAGAGCTATAAATACATATCGAATTAGAGGGATAGATGACTCTCAGTGAGATGATAAATAGGAGATATTTAAATCTACTAGAAGAGGTGGCGGGAAGCCAGACAGACTAAGGCCTAATACTTCACAATTAAACAGACAGGAGTGACTGTGAACAGAAATGAATAATACGAAACGTAGTCAGCGTACAGTGTCAGAAGGCACATCACAGTTTAATATAAGACAAGAGAGAATGTTGAGCAGAAATTAATCATACGAAACGTCGTCACTATATAGTTTCAGACAGCACGTCACGATCAAACACACAGGAGTGAATATTGACCAGAAATGAATCATACAAGACTTCGTCAGCATAAAGTGTCAGACAGCATGTCACAATAATTAAATAGGCAGAAGTGAATCATACGAAACATCGTCAGCGTACAGTGTGTGACAGCACTTCACAATAACTAAACAGAAAGAAGTCAATGCCGAACAGAAATGAATCATACGAAACATCGTCAGCGTACAGTGTCAGACAGCACTTCACAATAATTAAACAGACAAAAGTGAATGCCGAACAGAAATGAATCATACGAAACATCGTCAGCGTACAGTGTCAGATAGCACTTCACAATAATTAAACAGACAAAAGTGAATGCCGAACAGAAATGAATCATACGAAACATCGCCAGCTTACAGTGTCAAACAGCACTTCACAATAATTAAACAGGCAGAAGTGAATGTCGAACAGAAATGAATCATACGAAACATTGCCAGCTTACAGTGTCAAACAGCACTTCACAATAATTAAACAGGCAGAAGTGAATGTCGAACAGAAATGAATCATACGAAACATCGTCAGCGTACAGTGTCAGACAGCACTTCACAATAATTAAACATACAAAAGTGAATGCCGAACAGAAATGAATCATACGAAACATCGTCAGCGTACAGTGTCAGACAGCACTTCACAATAATTAAACAGACAAAAGTGAATGCCGAACAGAAATGAATCATACGAAACATCGTCAGCGTACAGTGTCAGACAGCACTTCACAATAATTAAACAGGCAAAAGTGAATGCCGAACAGAAATGAATCATACGAAACATCGTCAGCGTACAGTGTCAGACAGCACTTCACAATAATTAAACAGACAAAAGTGAATGTCGAACAGAAATGAATCATACGAAACATCGCCAGCGTACAGTGTCAGACAGCACTTCACAATAATTAAACAGGCAGAAGTGAATGTCGAACAGAAATGAATCATACGAAACATCGCCAGCGTACAGTGTCAGACAGCACTTCACAATAATTAAACAGACAAAAGTGAATGCCGAACAGAAATGAATCATACGAAACATCGCCAGCGTACAGTGTCAGACAGCACTTCACAATAATTAAACAGACAGAAGTGAATGTCGAACAGAAATGAATCATACGAAACATCGCCAGCGTACAGTGTCAGACAGCACTTCACAATAATTAAACAGGCAGAAGTGAATGTCGAACAGAAATGAATCATACGAAACATCGCCAGCGTACAGTGTCAGACAGCACTTCACAATAATTAAACAGACAAAAGTGAATGTCGAACAGAAATGAATCATACGAAACATCGCCAGCGTACAGTGTCAGACAGCACTTCACAATAATTAAACAGACAAAAGTGAATGCCGAACAGAAATGAATCATACGAAACATCGCCAGCGTACAGTGTCAGACAGCACTTCACAATAATTAAACAGGCAGAAGTGAATGTCGAACAGAAATGAATCATACGAAACATCGCCAGCGTACAGTGTCAGACAGCACTTCACAATAATTAAACAGACAAAAGTGAATGTCGAACAGAAATGAATCATACGAAACATCGCCAGCGTACAGTGTCAGACAGCACTTCACAATAATTAAACAGACAAAAGTGAATGTCGAACAGAAATGAATCATACGAAACATCGTCAGCGTACAGTGTCAGACAAAGTTAAACATAGACAGGATTGAATGTTGAACAGAATTAAATTATATGAAACGTGGTCAGTGTATAGTTTCAGACATACTTAGCGCACATAAATGAATGTCGAACAGAAATGAATCATACGAAACATCGCCAGCGTACAGTGTCAGACAGCACTTCACAATAATTAAACAGACAAAAGTGAATGCCGAACAGAAATGAATCATACGAAACATCGCCAGCGTACAGTGTCAGACAGCACTTCACAATAATTAAACAGGCAGAAGTGAATGTCGAACAGAAATGAATCATACGAAACATCGCCAGCGTACAGTGTCAGACAGCACTTCACAATAATTAAACAGACAGAAGTGAATGTCGAACAGAAATGAATCATACGAAACATCGCCAGCGTACAGTGTCAGACAGCACTTCACAATAATTAAACAGACAAAAGTGAATGTCGAACAGAAATGAATCATACGAAACATCGCCAGCGTACAGTGTCAGACAGCACTTCACAATAATTAAACAGGCAGAAGTGAATGTCGAACAGAAATGAATCATACGAAACATCGCCAGCGTACAGTGTCAGACAGCACTTCACAATAATTAAACAGACAGAAGTGAATGTCGAACAGAAATGAATCATACGAAACATCGCCAGCGTACAGTGTCAGACAGCACTTCACAATAATTAAACAGACAAAAGTGAATGTCGAACAGAAATGAATCATACGAAACATCGCCAGCGTACAGTGTCAGACAGCACTTCACAATAATTAAACAGGCAGAAGTGAATGTCGAACAGAAATGAATCATACGAAACATCGCCAGCGTACAGTGTCAGACAGCACTTCACAATAATTAAACAGACAAAAGTGAATGCCGAACAGAAATGAAGCATACGAAACATCGCCAGCGTACAGTGTCAGACAGCACTTCACAATAATTAAACAGACAGAAGTGAATGTCGAACAGAAATGAATCATACGAAACATTGCCAGCGTACAGTGTCAGACAGCACTTCACAATAATTAAACAGGCAGAAGTGAATGTCGAACAGAAATGAATCATACGAAACATCGCCAGCGTACAGTGTCAGACAGCACTTCACAATAATTAAACAGACAGAAGTGAATGTCGAACAGAAATGAATCATACGAAACATCGCCAGCGTACAGTGTCAGACAGCACTTCACAATAATTAAACAGGCAGAAGTGAATGTCGAACAGAAATGAATCATACGAAACATCGCCAGCGTACAGTGTCAGACAGCACTTCACAATAATTAAACAGACAAAAGTGAATGTCGAACAGAAATGAATCATACGAAACATCGCCAGCGTACAGTGTCAGGCAGCACTTCACAATAATTAAACAGGCAGAAGTGAATGTCGAACAGAAATGAATCATACGAAACATCGCCAGCGTACAGTGTCAGACAGCACTTCACAATAATTAAACAGACAAAAGTGAATGTCGAACAGAAATGAATCATACGAAACATCGCCAGCGTACAGTGTCAGACAGCACTTCACAATAATTAAACAGACAAAAGTGAATGCCGAACAGAAATGAATCATACGAAACATCGCCAGCGTACAGTGTCAGACAGCACTTCACAATAATTAAACAGGCAGAAGTGAATGTCGAACTGAAATGAATTATACGAAACATCGCCAGCGTACAGTGTCAGACAGCACTTCACAATAATTAAACAGACAAAAGTGAATGTCGAACAGAAATGAATCATACGAAACATCGCCAGCGTACAGTGTCAGACAGCACTTCACAATAATTAAACAGACAAAAGTGAATGTCGAACAGAAATGAATCATACGAAACATCGTCAGCGTACAGTGTCAGACAAAGTTAAACATAGACAGGATTGAATGTTGAACAGAATTAAATTATATGAAACGTGGTCAGTGTATAGTTTCAGACATACTTAGCGCACATAAATGAATGTCGAACAGAAATGAATCATACGAAACATCGCCAGCGTACAGTGTCAGACAGCACTTCACAATAATTAAACAGACAAAAGTGAATGCCGAACAGAAATGAATCATACGAAACATCGCCAGCGTACAGTGTCAGACAGCACTTCACAATAATTAAACAGGCAGAAGTGAATGTCGAACAGAAATGAATCATACGAAACATCGCCAGCGTACAGTGTCAGACAGCACTTCACAATAATTAAACAGACAGAAGTGAATGTCGAACAGAAATGAATCATACGAAACATCGCCAGCGTACAGTGTCAGACAGCACTTCACAATAATTAAACAGACAAAAGTGAATGTCGAACAGAAATGAATCATACGAAACATCGCCAGCGTACAGTGTCAGACAGCACTTCACAATAATTAAACAGGCAGAAGTGAATGTCGAACAGAAATGAATCATACGAAACATCGCCAGCGTACAGTGTCAGACAGCACTTCACAATAATTAAACAGACAGAAGTGAATGTCGAACAGAAATGAATCATACGAAACATCGCCAGCGTACAGTGTCAGACAGCACTTCACAATAATTAAACAGACAAAAGTGAATGTCGAACAGAAATGAATCATACGAAACATCGCCAGCGTACAGTGTCAGACAGCACTTCACAATAATTAAACAGGCAGTAGTGAATGTCGAACAGAAATGAATCATACGAAACATCGCCAGCGTACAGTGTCAGACAGCACTTCACAATAATTAAACAGACAAAAGTGAATGCCGAACAGAAATGAATCATACGAAACATCGCCAGCGTACAGTGTCAGACAGCACTTCACAATAATTAAACAGACAGAAGTGAATGTCGAACAGAAATGAATCATACGAAACATTGCCAGCGTACAGTGTCAGACAGCACTTCACAATAATTAAACAGGCAGAAGTGAATGTCGAACAGAAATGAATCATACGAAACATCGCCAGCGTACAGTGTCAGACAGCACTTCACAATAATTAAACAGACAGAAGTGAATGTCGAACAGAAATGAATCATACGAAACATCGCCAGCGTACAGTGTCAGACAGCACTTCACAATAATTAAACAGGCAGAAGTGAATGTCGAACAGAAATGAATCATACGAAACATCGCCAGCGTACAGTGTCAGACAGCACTTCACAATAATTAAACAGACAAAAGTGAATGTCGAACAGAAATGAATCATACGAAACATCGCCAGCGTACAGTGTCAGGCAGCACTTCACAATAATTAAACAGGCAGAAGTGAATGTCGAACAGAAATGAATCATACGAAACATCGCCAGCGTACAGTGTCAGACAGCACTTCACAATAATTAAACAGACAAAAGTGAATGTCGAACAGAAATGAATCATACGAAACATCGCCAGCGTACAGTGTCAGACAAAGTTAAACATAGACAGGATTGAATGTTGAACATAATTAAATTATATGAAACGTGGTCAGTGTATAGTTTCAGACATACTTAGCGCACATAAATGAATGTTGAACAGAAATTAGCTATAGGAAATGTCATCATTGTATATTGGCAGATAGACTCAGCAATTCACAGTAATATGAATGTTTGTGTCAGTAATTTATTTGTGCATTGCTGCTGTTTTAAACTGCATTTCATTTGCATGGACTACACTAGCGCTCCACTACTAAACCTCAAAACCGCTGATAATTAGCGACACAACATTTAACATTGGATGATAAATATTTTTTAATTATGTTATAGAAAACGTTTCGTTCATATTCTTAAATCTATGCAAGGCACCTCGCCTCTCACTATTTTTGGTGCGACAGAAAGTTGTTCCTAACCAACTGTTTACCCAAGATTAATTTTTTCCTTTACTAGTCATAGAATATATTATTTCAATACCTACTGTACTTATATATAATTAGCTATCGGCAATGCACTTGATCTTGCCAAATATTTGGGTATAACTACTAACATTTTGGGAGAGAAACAAAAACTGAAACTGTTGGCATGACATGTCGCTTGAACAGTGTCTACGGGCATAAGTCAAATGAAAACTGCTAATAATGGTATCTTAGAAAAGGCAGCCTGGTGATATTCACCCAGGCAACGCTGCAAAGTTGATACATATCGACAATAGAAGCTACAATATTTTTGGCGTTTAAAATGGTTTTCGTCGAATGGCTAATAGATATTCTGGGTAAACTCCATTTCAATCGACTTAGATAAGAATTCACTAAATTTTATAGTTGAATCCAGTGTAACACGTTTTTGAGGTTAAAACGTACCGAGTTACCAAACTATCTTGTTACTTGCTCTGTCACGCCGGCAACCAAGTCGTTACACTCGTTTTGTGGAGGTTGTTATATCTGACTCAGTCAGTTTTGGAACTAATCGATGTGCACTTTGAATTTCTACTTCGTTATAGCTTTGATGCTGCGTAATGTGCGTTTTTAAATAAACAAACCCGGTAAAGATATTAATTACTTTTTTTAATTCACAGTGGTTAACTTCACACTTCTTGGACCTCGTTTTTTGTCTTTCGCTTCGGTGGATCTAAAATCTTTACTCCCAGTGAAACCGACAAATCTGTCATCAGTGTGTTTCAAAATATTACAATACTCAATTTTTATGTTATTTGAACCATACAAATATTCGGACAAGCCCATTATATGTAGGGCCTATGACATTGAACGTTCATTTCCATTCTGATGCATCACTATTAACTACATGGATTTGTTTTAAGTGGACCTGCATATTGATAATTGAAATCAAGTGTTTTTTAGCCCCCTCTAAAAGTATTGATGGGCAGTCCGGCTCTCCTACTATGTAGCCCATGCTACAGAAATGTTCTCATAACATGCATGTTTTTATTTTTTCGTGTGTGATATCAATAATAATCACAAGCGCGTGCACACCGACACAAAACACGTGTAGGCTAATTATTGCTAGAACGGGACTACAGTAGTTTCAACATTCCATAACAATATGTACAACACTTTGGCAGACTTATGGCTTTGATCAAAACACCAATATATTTGTATATATTATTGAATGTGCATATTCGTGGCTAATGAACACATTGCTTTGTTCGCGCAAGGGCAGTGGGTGCCCGCTATCACGCACCAGCCTATCTGGTGTCACCGATAATGATAGCCCTTCCACAGTTTACAATTGGCAGATGGCTCTGCTTGCACATTTCCACACATTCCCTGTCTATGTATAAAGCTAGGTGATTGTTTATGTTACATTTTCCTACGCCAACGTTGATGTTCGTTCATGTATTTCTTCTCATCCTCCTTTCGCAGCACGCAACTAATTATTGTTACCCGTTAGACCTGCATTTATAAATTGCTCTAATGTGACACAACTAAAATGCATATGTTACTAGTGTCTTTACTTGTGTTAACAGTCACTGTAGACTTTCCTTATATAATTACTTCTATTCACCCATCCTACTGGGTAGCAGTGCGTTTGTCACTACTCATAATCTGAATAAAATAACTTTGGTACCGGCGGAAAGGCCACGCGCCGCTGGTACCGGCGGAAAGGCCACGCGCCGCTGGTCTGAAATGATTAAACTCTGAGTTTGGCTATCAAACTTAAAATAATGAAGCAATAATTTTAAAACTAATTGTATAGTGTCCACCATGTTATATTCTTTAAGACAAAAAATTGCTTCAACTAATTTTGCTTTTTATAGTGATATTTGTGTTTAACAATACGTTAAAGAAATTGCGCTTGAGTCATCTTTAACCTGTCACTGTAGCGAGAATAATAATAATAAAATAATTTATTTTTGATGGATGACAGTTTGATTCATTGTGATTAGTTTTGTATAAGTCTCATTTAGTAATTCAAACAAGTTAATGAGATATTAATTTTTTTGTAATCTTTATAAACTCGGAAACGAACAACTCTAGACAACATTAACTGTGTTACTTAAGTATTACTAAAATAATACTGTGGCACTAATAAAACATGCAGAAATATAATGTAGAGTTGATTCAGTAAACTCATAGTTTGTTTAAATCGAGGCTATGACGGACGCGTAAGGTATACTCTGCTCAAGGGAAAGTGTAGACAGAATATTCAGCCCAAGCGTAAAACAATCTTAACAATTCTGATTGACTATATTTCCAGAAAATTTTCTCCAGTAAGAAATAAGGAGTGTTAGTTGACTTTGAGGTGTGTTCGAGTTCAGTTCTTAATCGATTTAACAGTGCTTGTTATAGTTTAATCGCTAGTTTATTTTTATACAGTAATTTAGTTCTAGTGATAAAACAAGTTTTTTATTATGGTGTGACAATAATGCTATAGGTTTCAGTGCATATATCAGTGTTTAGTGCAATTCTTATATTAAGGCCCTTTCAAATTTTAGTTTATGTTCCATTAGTAATTGACAGGAAGTGTTTGCAATGGAAGAGGCCAGAGCTGAGTCAGTGACTGTACAACGTGCGTGTGGTATCACCGCCGCCTTGTTGACAATGTAGATTTGAAAACTACTAAAACTTTCTTCCTAGTTCAAAAAACATTTATTTTATACGAGAGTACGATTTTAGTGGTACTTAAATAACACAGTTAATGTTTGCTCAACGAAATTTTGTGTAACGTTTGTCGTTACCGAGTATACAAACAAATTAATTTCTCTTTAACTTGTTTGAATTATTAAGTGAGACTGACACCAAACTAATCACATTGAATCAAACTGTCATCCATCCGTCATAAATTATTTTATTATTATTCTCGCTACAGTGACAGGTTAATGACAACTCACGCGCAATTTCACTCATAAAAAGTATTCTTAAACACAAATATTACTTTAAAAAGCAAATTAGTTCAAGCAAAATCTCCAGAATAATTTTTCTAAAGAAATAACATGGTGGTCACTATACAATTAGTTTGAAAATAATTGCTTAATTAGTTTGACAGCAAATTAAAACTCAAGAGTTTTGTCATTTCAGACCAGCGGCGCGTGGTCGTTTCGCTCCGCCAGTACTACAGTTATTTTATTCGGACTATAAAAACTGCATATGTAACACGCGCCATATGCAGTTAAGGAGTTAATTCTACTCCTGTACAGAGCATTGTTTGTTGTTTGCTACAATTTACGTATGAAAAAAGTAATATGTATTTGGAACAAGATCCAAGAGTCATGTTATTTGTTAATAGAAGTGACAAAGTGATCTCCTGCCTCAAAGCTGAATCCAAGTCATTTAAGACCTGTCTCACTGATTCTATTTATGCTCGCTAATCCCTCTGTAAAAGAGCGCAAGGGGTGTTTTGTATTATGTGATCCATCTTTTGGGTAGACTCCCCGCAATCCCATGACTGATCAAGCGTCATTCCCCATATATATTTCCAGTAGTTACATCTGCCCAGCCAATTCGGAAGCAATTTTATTTTTATCGGATATTATTTTATTTTTTTAGTTTCTACTCCACAACCACAAAAATAAAAACTATTGCACCAAGTTCGTCCCATCAATCTGGAAACTTCGCAGTGTCAATAATTCCGTATAGTGGACATCTTCATCTACGTCAGAGGTCCTGGTTTGTTGGTGATTTTCCGCTCATCACCCGCCCAGCACAAAACCAATTATTACACCCCATCAATCCATTGGTTGTTTGATGCCTATCAAGTGTAACTTAGACCCCGCTTCACTCTTTTTTGTTAGGTAAATACGATTTAATTATGTATGTTCGATCCTAAAATCTATCCGTTTAATAATAAAATAACATTATTTTTAAATATTACTAGTATTTTAAATACTTTTACTAAATAGTAAATATAAATAATCTATTATCGTCAAGTCGCTAAGAAGCCTTTTAGTTTATTCTTTAGTATTTCTGAAAGTGATGGTATATGATCAATTGCATTTAACGACGGAGTTCTTCGTGAGTTCTAAGTTTACTTTTTAATCGAACAAACACTTTTTGGCATCTATTTTTGGCCAATCACAATAGAGAAGGTGATCTTGGAACATGGTCTTAAAAATTATTGTTAATAGTTATTGTGGTTTCATTCATACTATAGTAAAAATTACTAAGACTTGACTCATGCCTTAGTCACATTAGTTAAGAAGAGGTAATTGCGTCTGACCTCACTGTGAGGTCTATTTGCATAAACTTGGATGAACTGTTGAAGGCAACCGACATTCAAGTATGTGATATACAACGTTGTCGCAGCCGACCTCTATACCGAGTGAAGTAACTTTACGTGACAAAATACAACAATAAACTGTGATCGTAATTGAATTTATTTACGTTAAATATTAATGTTATTTATTCCTTAATGATACAAGAGACGATCTAACTAAATAATAAAACCATTTATGGATTGTTGTTTGATTAAAGATATTCGTGGAATTAATTAATGAAATAATTTTAATTTTAAAACTAAATGTATGGAACGTCTAGTTGAGGAACTGCTACCAACGTGCAGACATGCTAGGCCGGGACCAGATACGTGATATACTGATGAGTCATTAATGGTTATATACTGTGCTATTTCCTGTTTAAAAACGACGACATCATTTCCTCGTCGTTAGAAAACTCTGTTTAGTGTTTTGGCAAGAGAATTGATTCTATCTAACTCACTAACCCATAACCAAGGCTTATTACCAGACAGTCAACACCGATCTCCATAAGTCTTTATATACTCATTAGTGGTAAGCGTAGTGTAGGCACACCTAGTGGTAATTTGGTTACACAATACAGGGAATTGATTCTATCTAACTCACTAACCCATAACCAAGGCTTATTACCAGACAGTCAACACCGATCTCCATGAGTCTTTATATACTCATTAGTGGTAAGCGTAGTGTAGGCACACCTAGTGGTAATTTGGTTACACAATACAGGGAATTGATTCTATCTAACTCACTAACCCATAACCAAGGCTTATTACCAGACAGTCAACACCGATCCTCCATAAGTCTTTATATAGACCTACTCATTAGTGGTAAGCGTAGTTTAGGCACACCTAGTGGTAATTTGGTTACACAATACAGGGAATTGATTCTATCTAACTCACTAACCCATAACCAAGGCTTATTACCAGACAGTCAACACCGATCCTCCATAAGTCTTTATATAGACCTACTCATTAGTGGTAAGCGTAGTTTAGGCACACCTAGTGGTAATTTGGTTACACAATACAGGGAATTGATTCTATCTAACTCACTAACCCATAACCAAGGCTTATTACCAGACAGTCAACACCGATCTCCATAAGTCTTTATATACTCATTAGTGGTAAGCGTAGTGTAGGCACACCTAGTGGTAATTTGGTTACACAATACAGGGAATTGATTCTATCTAACTCACTAACCCATAACCAAGGCTTATTAACCAGACAGTCAACACCGATCTCCATAAGTCTTTATATACTCATTAGTGGTAAGCGTAGTGTAGGCACACCTAGTGGTAATTTGGTTACACAATACAGGGAATTGATTCTATCTAACTCACTAACCCATAACCAAGGCTTATTAACCAGACAGTCAACACCGATCCTCCATAAGTCTTTATATAGACCTACTCATTAGTGGTAAGCGTAGTTTAGGCACACCTAGTGGTAATTTGGTTACACAATACAGGGCAATCAGCCGGTAGGGCAACTTAACATGACACCGACCTCTTGTAAGTCTGTATCACAGAGCACAATAGCGGTGAAGCTGGCCGTCACCACCAAAATGGCAACCCGTTCCACTTAACCGTCCCAGTACGGAGCGTCGGGCGCTTAGTCTGCGTAGGATTGATTCATAGCTCTTAATATACAGAATGTTTCGTGACGTTCTCCCCCATTTCAACAGTACATTCTACTACCAAAAATAAAGAAAATTTGTTATTTAAACATAGGTCTTAAAACGCTTCGTTAGTGAATTACAGCCAGTTAAACATTTCAGTAAGAATTGTGTATAACGAGTGAAATAACATTGTACACAACTTATGGAAAGATAAATAAGAACGGAAATATTATGATTTATAATGTAATTTGACATGAGAAAACTAAAGAAATAGGTTTCAGATCTGTATTTTTAGTAGTTTTTAAGTAATTCGGAGTTAAATGCAAGAAATTGGGGCAAAAAACTCTGTTTTTTACGTTTAGTGTTCAATAACTTTGTTAAAAGGGTTATACTGTAAAGTCATACATGTGTAGAGAATTCGCTTCTAAGAAGATTGAAACAACACATAAATTACAAAAGTTTATTTTTATTTAGTATAATACATACGTAATTTAAAAGAAAAGTAATTGGTTTGGTCTAACGTTATATACCTTTTTATAAGAAATGTAAAATATGAGGTCATCAATATTAATGCATTTTAAAGCACGTTTGTGCACTACATTGCTCGTGTCGCTTTCCTACCCCTTTATCTGTCTAAGCGAATCCATAATAAGGGCAATTAATTCCTCCAGAGAATTCCTCCAATTGTCTTTCATCCACCCCAGACACAATAATCCAATGAGACAGCCCTCCACGACCAACTAATTTTTTAGTGAGTTTATTATGTAAGTTCACCGCTGTAAGAGCTCGAGAAAAGTGTTGTGGTACTCCATCATGGTGGGAGTAAAAGTTTCGTCTAACATGTAAAGGAACATCCTCGAACAGCTTCGGCAACTCTCCTTGGAGGAAGTGCAAATAAAAAAATTCACTATAGGCAGCCAGGTAATATTAATGGACCAATTAGCTGATTGCGTAAAACACCACACCAAACATTGGCACTAAATCGGTGTTGAAATTTCTGTTTCACTACCTCATGAGGATTTTGTTCTGCCCATAAATACTCATGTTGACACCATTTCTATTAAATTGGCCTCATTCGTAAATAAAATACACTTTTAGAGTTGTTGATTAGTATTTAAAAACTCACCAAACTCCAAACGAAGTGGACCATCCCCTGGTTCTAAATGTTGAAAATTTTGTTTATGAATTGGGTAAAATTCATTTCAATTTTTAAGTGACCTCCACACTAATGGTTGCGAAACTCTTATTCGTCTCTTAAGACGTCATGTATTTATACTAGCATTTTTAACTTGCCATTACTACCAAAACACAAGTCAGACATGACAATTAGAAAAGCATTGTTGATCAACTGTTGTTTAAGTGCTACCAACTTGAGAAGTGAAAATAATTATGATACATTATGTTGCATAGTAGACAGTAAAGGCAAATTAATACTTTATTTTTGTTAAAACGTTATTTATTTCTTTATTCTATTTTTACTTTAATAATAATTAATTATTGGACACAAACATTACGATTTTATTATCTTCATAATATAATTCTTTCCTTGTAACTACTTATGTATTATACTAAATAAAGTAAAACTTCTGTACTTATTTATGTGTTGTTTTTTACTTAGCTTACATCAATCTTCTCAGAATCATATTCTCGTTAAATTATGTATGACAGTTTTATGACTTTACAGTATAACATACAGTATATATATATATATATATATATTTTATATTGAGACTTTATTGCAAACGTAGCAAGTAAAACGAAAAAGAGCGAACAATGAATCATTAGGCGACTATACGAACTTCACGCACAATAGTTTTACATCTGCCACTTTTCCAAATCATACAAAGAAAAAATAATTGTCATAGAATCAAAATCTTTTGATGTTATGAAACCTCAGTTAATAACTTCAAATTTTCTCAGTGACGAAAATGTTCTGACTGAAAAAATAGTCGCATACTAAATTTTTCTTGTTATTTGAAATTTGTAATTTGTTAGCCACTTATTAAACATATTATTACAAGTAAACTATTGGTTATAACAACATTATTTTATTAGATTTACGCATTATACAAACATGCTTATTTTCGAAATTGAATTTATTCTCCAAATGGCTTATTCTTTATGCAAACAAAGCGGACTACCATTGATCTGACCACCATCAAGATTGCAGAAGCGGCTTCACTTGCTCCTATGGTACATCTTGCCAATGCCTACTCTATTTGTATTACTAGTACTGTGGTCTGTATGTACTCACTAGTGGTAAACTTAGTGTAGGCCTACCCAATGGTAATTTGGTCATACTGTACAGTGCAGTAAGACGCTAGGGAAACTCAACGTGACTGTATCAAATCAGTTAATTGTTAGGACACTGTTGTTTTCCTGTGGCTTTCTCTATGTTACAACATCTTATTGCTTGCAGAAAGTGGTAATAAACAAATTGCAGTACATAAATTATTACATACTTTTGGCATTTTTAGATTTCTTACGTTTACTTTTAGATATTTCTCTTGTAGTAGGGGCTTCATGTTACATTTCGACCAATGGTATATTCCTCTAAGGTACTACAATGTTGTAATATCGATAGTAAACTAGTACTCCACCAGAAGTAGATCGTCCTTTATGCATTACTAAACCACTCATCAGATCGCTAAGGAAGTTGTAGAGTTCACTCCTGGGAAGGTTTCTGGCTTGGTTTCATTCACTCGTGACTTTAGGGCTCCGCCCCACTGGTCTTGAAAGTTTCAACGTTATTCTTATGGAGTTATTTTATTAATTTAATTAATCTTCAGGTGTTAAAAAACAAATAAAATGAAAACTTTTGAAACACACCTAAGTGGAGTATCAGGTTAAAGGACTTTTTCTGTCTTTTCCTAATAGTTTTTTTTTTTTTTTTTTATCAGCAGATTGTTTTCTGAATCCCTCTGGTTTGAGGAAGGTGAGTGTGGTTCACTGAAATCGATCACCATAGTATTTGTGCATTTTTTACTTGTATTGTTGTAATATATTTGTGCATTTTGTGCTTATATTGTAAACAATTTGTGTTGTGTGACGTTCACTTACTGTTTTCCTAATATTCCATCAGATTTTAGGAAAGCCGATGATTATGGGCTCCAGTGCCCCAAAAACTAAAATTTATTATGATACAGTCTAAATGTTCCGACGAGGCCGTAGGCTGAGTTCCACGATAGGCCCTGAAGCAGTGTCCAGGCGAGGCTGTAGGCCAAACTGCAGTTCCAAGCGATGCCGTACCGAGTGGCAGGGTTGGCACGCAAGCTACTATAGATAAACTAAAACATTATATGTTAATCCCGTAGCAAGGCACGGGTAAACAGCAAGTAGTCTGTATGTTGACGCCGACCTCGACACGTAAGTAGACATCTCAAGGACTGGAGAAAGCTGTAAAGCGATTTATACTTAGCTGATTTATTTGGGAGAGTACGTTAAACATAAATATACAACGTGATAAAATAATAGTACAGCAATTACCAAACAAGCTTAGTAACGAATACAATAAGTGTTCAAAATATACTTATTTATAAACAAATAAAACCTACTTTTTGAGTTGTTTATAAAGTATGTTGAACTTTGCTAGTGCCTGGTTTGCAAGCATTAAACATTAATAGTACCAGGTAACTGGCACAAACGTTACCCTTTTCCTTTGTTATTTCAGGTTGTTTAAAAAATGTATAAAAATGTTAAAGTATTAATAATTAAAATAGTTTAGTTTGAAGGTTGTTTACATACAATCTGTCTATGTTATCGGTCTAAATATCCATTTTAAAGCCCTCTGAAACAAAAACCTTTTTGTCAGTCCGTATGTGTGTCTGTGTGAGTGTATGTGTACTTCGCTGGAAACCAAACGGATGGGTCGATGTTTATGAAATTTGGTATGTATGTTTATTGAGGTACATCTGCATTTAACAGCTGATTTTATTTAGGTGTGTTTTTACATCCTTTAATTTTAATTCAATTCAACAATATTCATCATTAACGTGTGACTTGAATGTGAATATTGTAATATAATATTCACATTCAAGTCACAATAATTTATATGAATATTATACAATATTCATATAAACTCCTAAATAAAAACAGATGTACAATTAATTGAATTTCTGAAGAATGCACAGACGAAACTCTTATTTTACTTTACTTTTAGTATCTAAAAAATAATCTTCAAAATCAGCTGTTCAATTAATTACAGACAGATGTTATTTAAACAACCTTTAATAACTTGAGGCCTTTGGTCTCTAGCCCCAACTTAGTGGGGTGGTAACTAAAATATTTTTAGTTGTAATTTGCATATTTACTGAAGATTTAATTAGAATCAGAATAAAGCTAGAAAAATTAGAATTTTAAACCTGTTTGCCCGTAAAACATGTTTTAACTCAAAACCAATTTAAGTCAAGGACATAAGGTTTTTACTAAAATGTTTTAAATTGTAATTAGCTTAATATCTGAAAATGTAATTAAAATCGTTTGAGCCGTTTTTGAGAAAATTCCATTTTTGTTTGATTTTTGTCCATAAAAATAAAAACAGAATAAAATTTTAAAAAGTGGAAAAAACTGTGTGGAGGTAAATGCAGATTTACCTCAATAAACGTACATACCAAATTTCATAAACATCGACCCATCCGTTTGGTTTCCAGCGAAGTACACATACACTCACACAGACACACATACGGACAGACAAAAAGGTTTTTGTTTCAGGGGGCTTTAAAATGGATATTTAGACCGATTTGTAAAAAGATTGTTTTTAGACGATCAAAATTACTATTGTTTTTAATTTCAAAACACGTGAACTTTTTTACTTTCTTTGTAATGTGCTGTCCAAACTATTAGAACCTTTAACGTTCAACAGTTACAACAAACCAGGAACACTCGGTCCTTGTTGTGTCTGACATTCATTGTCATGTTATACATCGTTGAGCCTTCTGTTTAAAATAATGATAAACTGACATAATAAGTGCATTAAATATATAATTTAATTTCTGCAGTCATTCTTTACGTCATGTTTAAATATTAAAGGCCTATAAATACCGGTTGTAGATTTACTGTTGCAGTAGTGTTCACAAATCGCCTTCTACGCTGTTCCTAAATTATCATCTTTTTGTCATAAAATATTTTACTATATTTCATAGCAGAATATAAACATGATCATTAAATTAGCTATATTTGCCGAGTGATTAACTTATGAAGGCAACACGGCGTACTGTGAATGTGTGGGCAGGGTCAAAACTGTGAGTACACAGTGGACGCTTTGAGGACATTTTTGATGCAGGAGATACTTTTCGCACCGTTCATCAATTCGGCGTACCGACATCGGTTAAGGATAACATATAGTTAGGAAACCGGCTCTAAGATGCATGAAATAGATTTTTATATAATTGTACAACGTTTGTATCGTTAATTACTGTGAATGGCAATTGAAGACTAAAGTATGAAGTAGTCAACTAGCTCGTTATAATCGTTATAACTAGACATTTATAAATTGATAGAAACTATTTGGAAAAGGAAATAGTTATCAAAATCAATAAAAAAAACTGGAATACTGGAATCTAATTGTGGAACATTTGTTGATCCTATGTGTTATTAACAAAAATGAGTTTTTTTTTACTTCGGATCATAATTATTTGAAAAATTTTCAAGGCAATACATTTGTAAATCTCTTTCAGAAGTGATTAATTTATCATTGTCAGAGGGTTTCTTTCCACAGGTTTTAAAACAGACTGTAATACGTCCAATATTTAAAGATGGAAATAGTAATTCTCCGGAAAATTGGAGACTAATTGCGAATGTTTCAACATTTTCAAAAATATATGAACATGTTTTTGCACGTAGATTATTAAATTTTTTATCTCATCATAAACTAATATGTAAAGAACAGTTCGGTTTTGTGCAAGGAAAAAATACAACAGATGCCATGGTTAATTTTATAACGAAAGCTATTCTTGCTTTAGATGAGAAATGTAAAGCTGTAGGCGTTTTTTTGGATTTGCAGAAAGCGTTCAACTGTTTGGATCATTCAATAATTTTTGATAGACTTTATGACCTCGGAGTACGAGGAGTACCTCTAAATTGGATTAAATCGTTTTTAATATCAAGAAAGCAAAGAGTACAATTATAAAATGAAAGTTCAAATAATATAGAGTTAAATTTTGGAATACCCCAAGGCACTGTCTTGGGACCGATACTTTTTGTCTTGTATACAAATAGTATAACTGCGTCACTAAAAAAACTTAAATATAACAATGTATGCGGATGATATAGTGGTTCTTTTCAAAAACAACATCGTAGCTGAATTAGAAATAGATAGTTATCTAAATCTTACTAACCTATTCCAATATTTAAATAATAATAATTTACATGTAAATCCAAATAAAACCAGTTGTATATATTTTATAAACCACAGTAATGTTGCTGATAATCCATTAATCATGATGAATGACTTTGAGCTTCCATTTCAAACTGAAACAAAATATCTTGGCCTAACGTTCGATCAAAATTTCAGGTGGACTCCTTACATTGACAGCATTTGTTCAAAATTATCGTCGCAATTATTTTTATTGAGTAGATTTTCTAAATTAAATAACATTTTTATTATGAGACTTATCTACAGCTCACTTATAGAATCTAGATTGAGATACGGTATAATACTATGGGGTTCTGCATCCCGTACCGCTTTATTGAGAGTTTTTCGTTTACAGAAGAGAGCAATCTGTATAATGGCTGGTGTGAATAGAAGAACTTAATGTAAAGAAATTTTTAAATCATTTCAAATTTTAACTTTATCATCTCTGTATATATATATATATATATATATATATATATATATATATATATATATATATGAAATCTTAATATTCAACAAATTTAAATTGGCAAATTTTCAAACCGGCTCAAACACGCATAAATATAATACAAGATATTGTGATCAACACAGGCAAACTTCCCATAGATTAGAACTAACAGCTTCCCTTCCCCAACAGCCAGATCGAAGTACCACGGCCAAGCCGCGTGGCAGTCGACACGGCACGCGGCCCGTACACGCAACCTTCCACCCGGCATAGCAATGGCACAACATGGAACATTGTAAGTGAACGTTAACCGATAAGTAACAGCCAGATCGAAGTACCACGGCCAAGCCGCGTGGCAGTCGACACGGCACGCGGCCCGTACACGCAACCTTCCACCCGGCATAGCAATGGCACAACATGGAACATTGTAAACGAACGTTAACCGATAAGTAACAGCCAGATCGAAGTAGCAGGGCCAAGCCGCGGGGCAGTCGACACGGCATGCGGCCCATACACGCAACCTTCCACCCGGCATAGCAATGGCACAACATGGAACATTGTAAGTGAACGTTAACCGATAAGTAACAGCCAGATCGAAGTAGAGGGGCCAAGCCGCGTGGCAGTTGACATGGCATGCGGCCCGTACACGCAACCTTCCACCCGGCATAGCAATGGCACCACATGGAACATTGTAAGTGTACGTTAACCGATAAGTAACAGCCAGATCGAAGTACCACGGCCAAGCCGCGTGGCAGTCGACACGGCATGCGGCCCGTACACGCAACTTTCCACCCGGCATAGCAATGGCACCACATGGAACATTGCAAGTGTACGTTAACCGATAAGTAACAGCCAGATCGAAGTACCACGGCCAAGCCGCGTGGCAGTCGACATGGCATGCGGCCCGTACACGCAACCTTCCACCCGGCATAGCAATGGCACCACATGGAACATTGTAAGTGAACGTAAACCGATAAGTAACAGCCAGATCGAAGTACCACGGCCAAGCCGCGTGGCAGTAGACACGGCACGCGGCCCGTACACGCAACCTTCCACCCGGCATAGCAATAGCACCACATGGAACATTGTAAGTGAACGTTAACCGATAAGTAACAGCCAGATCGAAGTACCACGGCCAAGCCGCGTGGCAGTCCACACGGCACGCGGCCCATACACGCAACCTTCCATCCGGCATAGCAATGGCAACACATGGAACATTGTAAGTGAACGTTAACCGATAAGTAACAGCCAGATCGAAGTACCACGGCCAAGCCGCGTGGCAGTCGACACGGCATGCGGCCCATACACGCAACCTTCCACCCGGCATAGCAATGGCACCACATGGAACATTGTAAGTGTACGTTAACCGATAAGTAACAGCCAGATCGAAGTACCACGGCCAAGCCGCGTGGCAGTCGACACGGCACGCGGCCCGTACACGCAACCTTCCACCCGGCATAGCAATGGCACCACATGGAACATTGTAAGTGAACGTTAACCGATAAGTAACAGCCAGATCGAAGTAGCAGGGCCAAGCCGCGTGGCAGTCGACACGGCACGCGGCCCGTACACGCAACCTTCCACCCGGCATAGCAATGGCACCACATGGAACATTGTAAGTGAACGTTAACCGATAAGTAACAGCCAGATCGAAGTAGCAGGGCCAAGCCGCGTGGCAGTCGACACGGCACGCGGTCTGTACACGCAACCTTCCACCCGGCATAGCAATGGCACCACATGGAACATTGTAAGTGAACGTTAACCGATAAGTAACAGCCAGATCGAAGTAGCAGGGCCAAGCCGCGTGGCAGTCAACACGGCACGCGGCCCGTACACGCAACCTTCCACCCGGCATAGCAATGGCACAACATGAAACATTGTAAGTGAACGTTAACCGATAAGTAACAGCCAGATCGAAGTAGCAGGGCCAAGCCGCGTGGCAGTCGACACGGCACGCGGCCCATACACGCAACCTTCCATCCGGCATAGCAATGGCAACACATGGAACATTGTAAGTGAACGTTAACCGATAAGTAACAGCCAGATCGAAGTACCACGGCCAAGCCGCGTGGCAGTCGACACGGCACGCGGCCCGTACACGCAACCTTCCATCCGGCATAGCAATGGCAACACATGGAACATTGTAAGTGAACGTTAACAGATAAGTAACAGCCAGATCGAAGTACCAAGGCCAAGCCGCGTGGCAGTCGACACGGCACGCGGCCCGTACACGCAACCTTCCATCCGGCATAGCAATGGCAACACATGGAACATTGTAAGTGAACGTTAACAGATAAGTAACAGCCAGATCGAAGTACCAAGGCCAAGCCGCGTGGCAGTCGACACGGCATGCGGCCCATACACGCAACCTTCCATCCGGCATAGCAATGGCAACACATGGAACATTGTAAGTGAACGTTAACCGATAAGTAACAGCCAGATCGAAGTACCACGGCCAAGCCGCGTGGCAGTCGACACGGCATGCGGCCCATACACGCAACCTTCCATCCGGCATAGCAATGGCAACACATGGAACATTGTAAGTGTACGTTAACCGATAAGTAACAGCCAGATCGAAGTACCACGGCCAAGCCGCGTGGCAGTCGACACGGCACGCGGCCCATACACGCAACCTTCCACCCGGCATAGCAATGGCACCACATGGAACATTGTAAGTGAACGTTAACCGATAAGTAACAGCCAGATCGAAGTACCACGGCCAAGCCGCGTGGCAGTCGACACGGCACGCGGCCCGTACACGCAACCTTCCACCCGGCATAGCAATGGCACCACATGGAACAAGGTAAGTGTACGTTAACCGATAAGTAACAGCCAGATCGAAGTACCACGGCCAAGCCGCGTGGCAGTCGACACGGCACGCGGCCCGTACACGCAACCTTCCACCCGTAATAGCAATGGCACAACATGGAACATTGTAAGTGAACGTTAACCGATAAGTAACAGCCAGATCGAAGTACCACGGCCAAGCCGCGTGGCAGTCGACACGGCTCGCGGCCCGTACACGCAACCTTCCACCCGGCATAGCAATGGCACAACATGGAACATTGTAAGTGAACGTTAACCGATAAGTAACAGCCAGATCGAAGTAGCAGGGCCAAGCCGCGTGGCAGTCGACACGGCATGCGGCCCGTACACGCAACCTTCCACCCGGCATAGCAATGGCACAACATGGAACATTGTAAGTGAACGTTAACCGATAAGTAACAGCCAGATCGAAGTACCACGGCCAAGCCGCGTGGCAGTCGACACGGCACGCGGCCCGTACACGCAACCTTCCACCCGTAATAGCAATGGCACAACATGGAACATTGTAAGTGTACGTTAACCGATAAGTAACAGCCAGATCGAAGTACCACGGCCAAGCCGCGTGGCAGTCGACACGGCACGCGGCCCATACACGCAACCTTCCACCCGGCATAGCAATGGCACCACATGGAACATTGTAAGTGTACGTTAACCGATAAGTAACAGCCAGATCGAAGTAGCAGGGCCAAGCCGCGTGGCAGTCGACACGGCACGCGGCCCGTACACGCAACCTTCCACCCGGCATAGCAATGGCACCACATGGAACATTGTAAGTGTACGTTAACCGATAAGTAACAGCCAGATCGAAGTAGCAGGGCCAAGCCGCGTGGAAGTCGACACTGCATGCGGCCCGTACACGCAACCTTCCACCCGGCATAGCAATGGCACCACATGGAACATTGTAAGTGAACGTTAACCGATAAGTAACAGCCAGATCGAAGTAGCAGGGCCAAGCCGCGTGGCAGTCGACACGGCACGCGGCCCGTACACGCAACCTTCCACCCGGCATAGCAATGGCACCACATGGAACATTGTAAGTGTACGTTAACCGATAAGTAACAGCCAGATCGAAGTAGCAGGGCCAAGCCGCGTGGCAGTCGACACGGCATGCGGCCCGTACACGCAACCTTCCACCCGGCATAACAATGGCACCACGTGGAACATTGTAAGTGTACGTTAACCGATAAGTAACAGCCAGATCGAAGTAGCAGGGCCAAGCCGCGTGGCAGTCGACACGGCACGCGGCCCGTACACGCAACCTTCCACCCGGCATAGCAATGGCACAACATGGAACATTGTAAGTGTACGTTAACCGATAAGTAACAGCCAGATCGAAGTACCACGGCCAAGCCGCGTGGCAGTCGACACGGCACGCGGCCCATACACGCAACCTTCCACCCGGCATAGCAATGGCACCACATGGAACATTGTAAGTGTACGTTAACCGATAAGTAACAGCCAGATCGAAGTAGCAGGGCCAAGCCGCGTGGCAGTCGACACGGCACGCGGCCCGTACACGCAACCTTCCACCCGGCATAGCAATGGCACCACATGGAACATTGTAAGTGTACGTTAACCGATAAGTAACAGCCAGATCGAAGTAGCAGGGCCAAGCCGCGTGGCAGTCGACACGGCACGCGGCCCGTACACGCAACCTTCCACCCGGCATAGCAATGGCACCACATGGAACATTGTAAGTGTACGTTAACCGATAAGTAACAGCCAGATCGAAGTACCACGGCCAAGCCGCGTGGCAGTCGACACGGCACGCGGCCCATACACGCAACCTTCCACCCGGCATAGCAATGGCACCACATGGAACATTGTAAGTGTACGTTAACCGATAAGTAACAGCCAGATCGAAGTACCACGGCCAAGCCGCGTGGCAGTCGACACGGCACGCGGCCCGTACACGCAACCTTCCACCCGGCATAGCAATGGCACCACATGGAACATTGTAAGTGTACGTTAACCGATAAGTAACAGCCAGATCGAAGTAGCAGGGCCAAGCCGCGTGGCAGTCGACACGGCACGCGGCCCGTACACGCAACCTTCCACCCGGCATAGCAATGGCACCACATGGAACATTGTAAGTGTACGTTAACCGATAAGTAACAGCCAGATCGAAGTAGCAGGGCCAAGCCGCGTGGCAGTCGACACGGCACGCGGCCCGTACACGCAACCTTCCACCCGGCATAGCAATGGCACCACATGGAACATTGTAAGTGTACGTTAACCGATAAGTAACAGCCAGATCGAAGTACCACGGCCAAGCCGCGTGGCAGTCGACACGGCACGCGGCCCATACACGCAACCTTCCACCCGGCATAGCAATGGCACCACATGGAACATTGTAAGTGTACGTTAACCGATAAGTAACAGCCAGATCGAAGTACCACGGCCAAGCCGCGTGGCAGTCGACACGGCACGCGGCCCGTACACGCAACCTTCCACCCGGCATAGCAATGGCACCACATGGAACATTGTAAGTGTACGTTAACCGATAAGTAACAGCCAGATCGAAGTAGCAGGGCCAAGCCGCGTGGCAGTCGACACGGCACGCGGCCCGTACACGCAACCTTCCACCCGGCATAGCAATGGCACCACATGGAACATTGTAAGTGTACGTTAACCGATAAGTAACAGCCAGATCGAAGTAGCAGGGTCAAGCCGCGTGGCAGTCGACACGGCACGCGGCCCGTACACGCAACCTTCCACCCGGCATAGCAATGGCACCACATGGAACATTGTTAGTGTACGTTAACCGATAAGTAACAGCCAGATCGAAGTACCACGGCCAAGCCGCGTGGCAGTCGACACGGCACGCGGCCCGTACACGCAACCTTCCACCCGGCATAGCAATGGCACCACATGGAACATTGTAAGTGTACGTTAACCGATAAGTAACAGCCAGATCGAAGTACCACGGCCAAGCCGCGTGGCAGTCGACACGGCACGCGGCCCGTACACGCAACCTTCCACCCGTAATAGCAATGGCACCACATGGAACATTGTAAGTGTACGTTAACCGATAAGTAACAGCCAGATCGAAGTACCACGGCCAAGCCGCGTGGCAGTCGACATGGCACGCGGCCCGTACACGCAACCTTCCACCCGGCATAGCAATGGCACCACATGGAACATTGTAAGTGTACGTTAACCGATAAGTAACAGCCAGATCGAAGTAGCAGGGCCAAGCCGCGTGGCAGTCGACACGGCACGCGGCCCGTACACGCAACCTTCCACCCGGCATAGCAATGGCACCACATGGAACATTGTAAGTGTACGTTAACCGATAAGTAACAGCCAGATCGAAGTAGCAGGGCCAAGCCGCGTGGCAGTCGACACGGCACGCGGCCCGTACACGCAACCTTCCACCCGGCATAGCAATGGCACCACATGGAACATTGTAAGTGTACGTTAACCGATAAATAACAGCCAGATCGAAGTAGCAGGGCCAAGCCGCGTGGCAGTCGACACGGCACGCGGCCCGTACACGCAACCTTCCACCCGGCATAGCAATGGCACCACATGGAACATTGTAAGTGTACGTTAACCGATAAGTAACAGCCAGATCGAAGTAGCAGGGCCAAGCCGCGTGGCAGTCGACACGGCACGCGGCCCGTACACGCAACCTTCCACCCGGCATAGCAATGGCACCACATGGAACATTGTAAGTGTACGTTAACCGATAAGTAACAGCCAGATCGAAGTAGCAGGGCCAAGCCGCGTGGCAGTCGACACGGCACGCGGCCCGTACACGCAACCTTCCACCCGGCATAGCAATGGCACCACATGGAACATTGTAAGTGTACGTTAACCGATAAGTAACAGCCAGATCGAAGTACCACGGCCAAGCCGCGTGGCAGTCGACACGGCACGCGGCCCGTACACGCAACCTTCCACCCGTAATAGCAATGGCACCACATGGAACATTGTAAGTGTACGTTAACCGATAAGTAACAGCCAGATCGAAGTAGCAGGGCCAAGCCGCGTGGCAGTCGACACGGCACGCGGCCCGTACACGCAACCTTCCACCCGGCATAGCAATGGCACCACATGGAACATTGTAAGTGTACGTTAACCGATAAGTAACAGCCAGATCGAAGTACCACGGCCAAGCCGCGTGGCAGTCGACACGGCACGCGGCCCGTATACGCAACCTTCCACCCGGCATAGCAATGGCAACACATGGAACATTGTAAGTGTACGTTAACCGATAAGTAACAGCCAGATCGAAGTAGCAGGGCCAAGCCGCGTGGCAGTCGACACGGCACGCGGCCCGTACACGCAACCTTCCATCCGGCATAGCAATGGCACAACATGGAACATTGTAAGTGTACGTTAACGTTTACTCATCACCAATATATATCGTTATCTAAAACTGTAAATAACTTAAAACTTAGTTATTTTATTTTGGGCATTTTTTGCACATGAACTTTATACTGAGGCGTTTCCATTATTTTAAGAGATGTAGTTTAAAAGTATTCAACTCGTAGTAACATATTTCAAGACTGCAAATAGCCTGACCTTAAAATGACAACTATTTTAAATTAAAACCAAATAATATCAAACATTTGAATATAAAAATATAGAACGTAAACAAGAGAACCAGAGGTTCTGCAACGTCTCCGTAGCGAGCTCTTGTTTCTTATTAGTTTTTTGATTTCATTTTCATGCGCTTGTTATTATCATAGTTCCAAAGGCAGTTTAAAGTGTATATAGCTGAAGCTGATTTTGGGTAATCATTGGTTTATTTAATTGTCCTATTTTTAGTGAGTTAAATGTGTTTTGATTTAGGGTTTGTTTCATCCCTGAATTAAAATACAAATTTCATTTTAATTTTTCAAGATTTAAATATGTTTTGACGATTTTACCCATTGAAGTTCACATTTTGCTTTGTAACCGTGTATGCGTTATATGCAATACAATTCTTAATGCCTCAGAGTCCGGTGTCGAATGCGTTGGGGACAGTTAACAACAAATCTTGACCAACGAGGATCGAGCTGTTAACAAGGCATTTTTTTCTTTTGTTTGAATACAATTCTTAGTGCATTTTTTTTTTTAATAATTTAAAAAGGGTTTCCCAATATTTTCTCAGATTGGAATGACATAGGCCTACTGTATGTTCATTTTAGCATAATCAGTCCATAGTATGCATTTGTTTTACAGTAGGATGATAATCTTCCGAGTACAAATAGTATAATTGAGATGTGCTGTGATAAAATGACAATATTGGTATCTAAGTCTATTGTCAATAGCAAGACATAAAAAGTTGACGTATTTCATTTGGTTCAAGTTGGTCAACATTTATTATGGAAGTTAAATTGGACGTCCGTGTTGGTCAACATTTATTATGGAAGTTAAATTGGACGTCCGTGTTGGTCAACATTTATTATGGAAGTTAAATTGGACGTCCGTGTTGGTCAACATTTATTATGGAAGTTAAATTGGACGTCCGTGTTGGTCAACATTTATTATGGAAGTTAAATTGGACGTCCGTGTTGGTCAACATTTATTATGGAAGTTAAATTGGGCGTCCTTGTTGTCAACATTTATTATGGAAGTTAAATTGGGCGTCCGTGTTGGTCAACATTTATTATGGAAGTTAAATTGGACGTCCGTGTTGGTCAACATTTATCATGGAAGTTAAATTGGGCGTCCGTGTTGATCAACATTTATTATGGAAGTTAAATTGGACGTCCGTGTTGGTCAACATTTATTATGGAAGTTAAATTGGACGTCCGTGTTGGTCAACATTTATTATGGAAGTTAAATTGGACGTCCGTGTTGGTCAACATTTATTATGGAAGTTAAATTGGACGTCCGTGTTGGTCAACATTTATTATGGAAGTTAAATTGGACGTCCGTGTTGGTCAACATTTATTATGGAATTTAAATTGGATGTCCGTTTTTAATTGTTGAACATTTTATAAAATTTGTTTTTGAACAGTTATTGTAATGTAAATCAGTTTGTTTTTGAACAGTTATTGTAATGTAAATCAGTTTGTTTTTCAAACCACTCTGTCGAACAACTTGTATTAGTGTTACTTTTAATTTCAAGACTTTCTTCATTTTTATCTGTTTTAAAAAGTGTGGTGCTATCGGCAATAAACATATTTTAGAATTTGTAAAAGACTTCAGTGTCACTAATGAAAATAATAAAAAGTTGAGCCTAATACAAAGGCCGAGGTAGGCCTACTCCTATGGTCGTTTCCATTTCTTCGATTGTTCGATAATTTAGACAACTACTATTATCTATGTGAGGTGTGACTACACACTGAGTTCATTACATTTTTAAAAAGGATTCCGGCGTAGTTATATTTTTCTAGTAATAAATCACGATTAATTTAATCAAATTATTTTCGTTCATCAAAATCTTTTGTTTTCAGGTTTCTTCTTCATTTTATTACTATAATTTAAATTTTATGATTATTATTTTATTACTTTTCTATTTAATACTATTCCCAAATATTTTCTAGATTATAACATATTTCAAACGGGCGTGCTCGTGTTGTGACAGTTATTACCTTAGGTCCAGTCTGTGAAGGATGCCCAAGTTGCGACACTCTCTGCAGTGGTACCACCAATGAAAGTATCTGAAGCTCAAATAGTATATGTTCATTCTCAGATATAACATTCTTTTGTCATAAAAATATCATTAAACATTTGTCAAAATTCAATATATAATTAAGTTTAATCCCCTTCAAGATCTTAAAAATGTCGTTTAAGAGTCTGCAGATGCTATCGGCCATGTTGGTTTTAATCCCGTAAGAACAATGTTATTTCGAACCGGGCATACGATCACGCGTATCCAAATTAAACAGTTATTTTTAAACGGATTTTTCCAAACAAATTGCATTTGATGAAGAATGAAATTGCACGTTGGAATTGATTTGCGAATTACTAATTAGTTTTATAGAAAACAATTTATAAAAAGTATTTAGTTAAAGTTTTTATTTCCACCTATTTTTCAAAACTAGGCTTATGTCTTCAAAATATCAAAAGCAAAATCGATGCGCAATATGATAACGTTTATAAGGACACCTCATACACAACTTTTGGTCAATAAATAACGAAACAAATATAGACTTGCAAATAACATTGTTCTTGTGGGATTAAAACCAACATGGCCGACAGCCTCTGCAGACTCTTAAGAAACATAAGTGTCAATAAAAAACTACAAAAGATTATTGATAACGTTTCTATGTTGTATTAGTTGAATGTCCAGCTAATTTAAAATGAATAATTTATAAAAATTTAATTATTTTATAATGTTTCCTGTGAAAAAGTAAAATATTTAAATAGAATTTATCGCTTGATGTTAAAATCTTTCTAATCCATATTTAAGCTGCAACTAGGCCTACTATTACACAAACACCGTCTGTCCACGCGAGAACATGCTCGTGAGTTTTCTGATAGATAATAAGGGGTGAATGAGAGATAGTCAAAATTATGTCCTATAAGTCGGTTGTCTATTGTTTAATTTTTCCTTACTTTTTAGCCTCCATAAACAAGATACACTCTTGTACAACAAAATTATTTTACATATCTTTGGAGTATGATGTAATCTCTTTTATTATAATTTATAGGTTTAATAGTCGAAGGAAAAAATCTAATAACAAAATGAATGACTGATAATTTGTGAAAAATCACATAGAAATAATAGTTAAATATAGCAAGCAAATAATAGAATATTATTTTTGGAGGAGGGAATTCAATGCTCCTTTTGCCCATTTTATTATCATTTATCAGCAAAGTTGGGATAACTTTTGTACACAGTACATTAGGAGACTACTAAAACTGGGTTGTTAAAATGATTCGCCAAATTCTGAGAGCCTTAGCACATTTCTTGATAAATTATAAATTTAATCGTGGGTTTCAAAGGCAATACTGACATGTAAAATTAAAAATGTGTTTATATGAGTTGTAAACGCTTTACGTGTAGTGTTCGTCGTAGTATGTCCGTTATCTGTAAGTGCTGTTATTTACACGACAATCTAGTAATGGACTTTCCGTGTTTTCCATTAATTGCAAACTTAATACTAGATTACACATCTACGTAGTATATAAACGCTTTTATTTTTTAGAGATGAAGTTTAGAGAATTGCATATGATCGTACAAACGACCGTGGTCCAAACGATATAAAGGCCAATACCACGTAATAACTCTGGTAGCTTCAAGTGTCAGAGGGGAATTAACAATCTCAAACACCTGACATCACTGGTGGAAACATTATTTATTAGGTAATATGATGTATAGATGTTGTACATTTTACCTCCACCACAAATTGTATTTAGAAATTGTGAAGTCATACATTGACAAGTCCCGTGATATAAAGGGTTACCTGATATGCTACATTTTATTTAAAAATTAAGTGTTTTGATAACTGATTTTAAAAATATATTTTTATAGTTTAGTTCGTCTAGAAAAATTCATAATAGTATTCTAGTAGTTATTTTATATATATGTTCTATGAATACAAATTTCATCTTCTTCTTAAGAGTTTTACATTTATTTTGTTTCTTATTTTAACTTATTTACTAACTCGTTATATACGAGTAAATAAAAAACGTTACATTTTTGTATCCCCATACTTACGAACAGAAAATTTAATAATGAGTTCTTTCTGCATTTGATTGTAAACCAATATTATAAAGTCATTATAGGAGCATATTGGTTTTTTACTAATAAATAATATTTTTTAGTAATTCCTGGTCGATGTTGTGTTATCAGCATACGTACATAAATTTTTAAATATAATAAATTTTAAATCAGCTAAACATATTAAGGGGTGAAATATAGATCGTTGTTGAACTCCACATATTACATTTTTCGTATTTGAATATTTATTTTGTTTACCATTTTGTATTGTATGTGTAATGTAATTTTTAATCTGTTGTATTTATATTGTAAGTAGACTATCATTTTTAAAGTCTATACTATCATAATCTCACAGCGAGATGAAAGCAACACTTATCTCATTTTGTATTGTATGTGTAATGTAATTTTTAATCTATCGTATTTATATTGTACTAGCTGAACCCGGCGGACGTTGTCTCGCCTTTCATTTTTCATTGACATACCAAAATTATTTATTTTTTATTTTCACGTTTCACCACATGTTTTAATTACCGAGGAAAAAAGGTTAACACCAAATACAGATCACCTGATCAAGTAAAAGTAGTGTGTGCTACACTCTCAAGGTGAAATGTAGAACTACAATAAATCAAAACATATACAGTACTGTTGTTGTGAGAACTTCAATCTACTTATGACATGTGAAACTACATTAAACCACACAGTCATATGTTTTTTTGTAAACAATTCAGATTCTCCATTTGAATAACATGGGATCTTTAGGATCCCGTGGGGCGGGACCCTGTGGACGGATCTGCATCAAACTTCACAGAAACCATCTCGGGAGCATACAGGACAACATCCTAAAGTTTCATGGCGATCGGTTAGATGGTTTGGCAGCGCATAAACTTCAAACATATATATACACAAACATCCTCTTTTATAAATATAGAAGTAGACTATCATTTTTAAAGTCTATACTATCATAATCTCACAGCGAGATGAAAACGACACTTGTCCGAACAATGAGTCCACAGAGAACAGATGAGGGAAAAGCTATATTTACATCCTATATCACAGTTGTATTCCCAACCGAAATGAATGTGACACTTTGTCGAGTCCACTGTGTGATTGCTACAGATAGGGAAACGGCTATGTTTACAAACTATATCACAATTGTATCTCCATCCGAGATGAAAGTGACATTCTTGTCTGGACGTCGAGTCCACAGAGATTGCTACAGAAGGGGTAACAGTTATATTTACAACCTATATCACAGTTACATCTCCAATCGGAATCAATGTGACACTTGTCTGGACGTCAAGTCCACATAGATTGCTACAGACGGGGGAACGGTTATGTTTACAACCTATATCACAGTTGTATCTCCCACCGGAATCAATGTGACACTTGTCTGGAGGTCGAGTTCACAGAGATTGCGACAGATGAGGGAACGGCTATATTTACAACCTATATCACCGTTGTAACTCCCATCGGAATCAATGGGACACTGGGAAATACAACTGTTAAATACACGCTGTTGGAACGGTTATATTTAAAACCTTAATCACATTTGTATCTCCCACTGAACAGGAATGTATAACACTTGTCTGGACGTCGTATCTATAGATATTTCCATAAATGAGGGACGGCTATATTTACAACCTATATGACAGTTGTATCTTCCATCGAGATGAAAGTGACACTTGTCTGGACGTAAAGTTCACAGAGATCGCTTAAGATGTGGAAACGGCTATTAAAAAAAATGTTCGTGATATTTTACTAGGCAAAGTTAGGGCTAAGATGCCCTCTCTAAAACTTAAACCTGGGGACCAACGGCTTTACGTGACTTCCGAACCACGGGAGCGGCAGGGCAAAAACCTTTAGTGGTCAGATCGGGAAACAAACCCGGACCGATTGCGTGGTAAGCCTTAGCCCCTTAGCTACGGTCGCTCCATATGTTTACAACCTATACCACAGTTGTCACAGTTGTATCTCACAGGGGAATGAATGTGACACTTGTCTGGGCGTTGGGTTCACAGAGATTGCTTCAGATGAGGGAACTTTTATATTTACAACCTATATCACAGTTTATCTCCCAGCGGAATGAATGTGACACTTGTCTGGGCGTAGAATCCTTGGTTGTTTAAAACCTATATGACATCTCCCAACGAGACGAGACTGACACTTGTCTGTACGTCGAGTCTACAGAGATTGCTTCAGATGAGGGAAGAATTTCAAAGTTCAAAGGTTATTACAGTCGTGACATGAAAAAAAAATATTGGTTTATAGTTTGTACAAGATACATGTATACGCATTTCTTGTTCATATTGTGTTTTATAAGTGTTTCATGAACTTGTACACTAATTACTAACCAACAAGTGATCATGAATGTACACTTAAATCCAACATATGATTGTGACGTAGTATGATCATGTGTTCGCCAACTGAACCTGACCGTTATTCTGCTTGCTCTGGTGAAAAACACTGCAGTGTCCTCACTTCATACATATGGACTCAGTGGATGTGTAGACTACACTCAACAAATGATGATATCGTATTATGAGCATGTGTTCGCCAACTGCACCTGACCGTTTTTCTGCATGCACTGGTGAAAAACACTGCAGTGTCCTCACTGCATACATATGTACTTAGTGCATGTATAGACTACATTCAACAAATGATGATACCGTAGTATGATCATGTGTTGGCCAACTGCACCTGACCGTTTTTCTGCTTGTACTGGTGAAAAACATTGCAGTGTCCTCACTGCATACACATCCACATGCTCATGCTATGGTTTCATAATTTGTTCAATGTAAGCCTATATTATCACTGATATGCAAATGTATGCAGTGACCTTTATGTTTTTCAACAGAGCCTTGCACTGGTGAAAAACCACTGCAATGTACTTACTCTGTACATTTGCACAGCAGTGATTTTGTAGATTTCATTAAAAAATGATGAGACTTTAGTACATTCGCAATTTGCACCTGACCTTTCCACCTCTTCCAGTGTTCTAACTCCATTGGCTTGTAAAAGTGACAGGTAAATGGGTGGCGTTATTAGGTTTTGTGACAATATGTCGGTTGTTGTCCATTCAAACCGAAAAGTTACGCTGGTTCATGTCTACTGATGGGAAGGTTGAGGTCGTGACATGTGGAGTTGGGATGTACTGCGAGTTGAAGTGACAGGTGAGTGAGTGGCGCTTTGGGATGTGTGACAGCATTTCGGAGTTTACCCATTCAAACAGCAAGGTTACGTTGGTTCATGTTTACTGATGGTAAGGTTGAGGTCTTGGCATGTGGAGCTGGGATATACGGCGAGTTGAAGTGACAGGTGAGTGAATTGCGCTTTGGGATGTGTGACAGAATTTTGCCGTTTACCCATTCAAACCGCAAGGTTACGTTGGTTCATGTATATTGGTGGGAAGTATGAGGTCATTGCATGTGTAGTGAGGGTGCATGGCGAGTTGAAGTGACAGTTGATTGAGTGGTGCTATGGGGTGTGTGACAGCATGTCGGCTGTAATTTAACCGGTTCAAGATAGAAAGTTAAAATATTTATAGAGAGGATACCGTAACATACCGTGAAAGGAGAAAACACGTCAAAATATTAATAACCAGTGTCCTGTAATTTACTAGAGTCGGTAATGAAATGAAAATGTTGATAATTATTTAACCTGGTAAGGTACTGCTATATTTAACTGTCACAAAAGGTACACTAGGGCATAAGTACACCAACTACATTTAAAACATTTTAACATAAAAAACCTTATTACTTTCTCCCATGTGCGTTAGCATAGAGAAAGTATTATGATCGTCTAAAAAATGTTTTTATAAGTTGGTCTAAAAATCCATTTTAGGGGCCCTTGAATAAAAAAGTGTTTTTTTGAAAAAAAAACAATAAAAGTTGGATGTCTGTCCGTATGTTCGTCTGTCTGTTTGTATGTATGTGCACTTCGCTGGAAACCAAATGGATGGATGAATTTTTATGCCTTATATTGAAGGTGTATTTAGTCTTATATCTCCAGACCGTTTTCTCACTTTTTAGAAATTTTAGGTTTTTAATTTTTATCGGCAAAACCCATAAAAAAGGAATTTTCTCAAAAACGGCGCTAACAATTTTGATTAAATTTTTAGGAAAGATGTGAATTACAATTCAAAATATTTTAGTAAAAACCGCATGTTTCTAACTTGACTAGTTTTTTAGCTATGTCAAAGAACATACTTGGGAATCAAACTGGGAAGTTTTTATTTTTTGTAGTGTTTAATATGGAGGAAAATTTGTGCCAATTGTTTGGAACCATTTATTATTAATTGAAACACATCTATGTCTATAAAAGGCAAAGCCCTGGGTCACTCACTCACTCATCACTAATTCTCCAACTTTCCATGTAGGTAGAGAGCTGACACTTCGTACATTTTAACTTTAGGAATAGGACAACTAAATTATTTTCATCTTGATAAATTACTCCTAGGAGGTAGAAACCGTCCCTAAAAGATTGTTCCATAAGGATAACATTAGGTTGATTTTAGCAAATTAAAAATATACGTGTTGGTGATTGGTTTATCTACAGTGTCAACTTATCTGCTACACTTTCTATCTGTCTGAGATATATTGTGTTTGGCTCACTGTCCGGCTGTACTGGGCCCTTGCAAATCTTTCTCGGTAATATCCCGTGTTGGTGATGGGTTTATCCACGGTGCCAACTTATCCGCTACACTTTCAATCTGTCTGAATTATGTTGCGTTTTGGCTCGCCGTTCGGCTGTACTGGGCCCTTGCCAACCGTTGGCGGTAATAACCCGTGTTGGCGATGGGTTTGTCCACGGTGCCAACTTATCTGCTACACTTTCTATCTGTCTGAGTTATGATGTATTTTGGCTCACCGTCCGGCTGTACTGGGCCCTTAGCAACCGTTGGCGGTAATATCCCGGTTGATGATGGGTTTGTCCACGGTGCCAACTTATCCGCTCTGTCTGAGTTATGTTCTGTTTTGGCTCGCCGTCCGGCTGTACTGGGCCCTTGCCAACCGTTGGAGGTAATAATCCGTGTTGGTGATGGTTTGTCCACGGTGCCAACTTATCCGCTCTGTCTGAGTTATGTTGTGTTTTGGCTCGCCGTCCGGCTGTACTGGGCCCTTGCCAACCATTGGAGGTAATAATCCGTGTTGGTGATGGTTTGTCCACGGTGCCAACTTATCCGCTCTGTCTGAGTTATGTTCTGTTTTGACTCGCCGTCCGGCTGTACTGGGCCCTTGCCAACCATTGGAGGTAATAACCCGTGTTGGTGATGGTTTGTCCACGGTGCCAACTTATCTGCTACACTTTCTATCTGTCTGAGTTATGTTGTGTTTTGGCTCGCCGTCTGGCTTTACTGGGCCCTTGCCAACCATTGGAGGTAATAATCCGTGTTGGTGATGGTTTGTCCACGGTGCCAACTTATCCGCTCTGTCTGAGTTATGTTCTGTTTTGGCTCGCCGTCCGGCTGTACTGGGCCCTTGCCAACCATTGGAGGTAATAATCCGTGTTGGTGATGGTTTGTCCACGGTGCCAACTTATCTGCTACACTTTCTATCTGTCTGAGTTATGTTGTGTTTTGGCTCGCCGTCCGGCTGTACTGGGCCCTTGCCAACCATTGGAGGTAATAATCCGTGTTGGTGATGGTTTGTCCACGGTGCCAACTTATCTGCTACACTTTCTATCTGTCTGAGTTATGTTGTGTTTTGGCTCGCCGTCCGGCTGTACTGGGCCCTTGCCAACCATTGGAGGTAATAACCCGTGTTGGTGATGGTTTGTCCACGGTGCCAACTTATCTGCTACACTTTCTATCTGTCTGAGTTATGTTGTGTTTTGGCTCGCCGTCCGGCTGTACTGGGCCCTTGCCAACCGTTGGAGGTAATAACCCGTGTTGGTGATGGTTTGTCCACGGTGCCAACTTATCTGCTACACTTTCTATCTGTCTGAGTTATGTTGTGTTTTGGCTCGCCGTCCGGCTGTACTGGGCCCTTGCCAACCATTGGAGGTAATAACCCGTGTTGGTGATGGTTTGTCCACGGTGCCAACTTATCTGCTACACTTTCTATCTGTCTGAGTTATGTTGTGTTTTGGCTTGCCGTCCGGCTGTACTGGGCCCTTGCCAACCATTGGAGGTAATAATCCGTGTTGGTGATGGTTTGTCCACGGTGCCAACTTATCTGCTACACTTTCTATCTGTCTGAGTTATGTTGTGTTTTGGCTCGCCGTCCGGCTGTACTGGGCCCTTGCCAACCATTGGAGGTAATAATCCGTGTTGGTGATGGTTTGTCCACGGTGCCAACTTATCCGCTCTGTCTGAGTTATGTTCTGTTTTGGCTCGCCGTCCGGCTGTACTGGGCCCTTGCCAACCATTGGAGGTAATAATCCGTGTTGGTGATGGTTTGTCCACGGTGCCAACTTATCTGCTACACTTTCTATCTGTCTGAGTTATGTTGTGTTTTGGCTCGCCGTCCGGCTGTACTGGGCCCTTGCCAACCATTGGAGGTAATAATCCGTGTTGGTGATGGTTTGTCCACGGTGCCAACTTATCTGCTACACTTTCTATCTGTCTGAGTTATGTTGTGTTTTGGCTCGCCGTCCGGCTGTACTGGGCCCTTGCCAACCATTGGAGGTAATAACCCGTGTTGGTGATGGTTTGTCCACGGTGCCAACTTATCTGCTACACTTTCTATCTGTCTGAGTTATGTTGTGTTTTGGCTCGCCGTCCGGCTGTACTGGGCCCTTGCCAACCGTTGGAGGTAATAACCCGTGTTGGTGATGGTTTGTCCACGGTGCCAACTTATCTGCTACACTTTCTATCTGTCTGAGTTATGTTGTGTTTTGGCTCGCCGTCCGGCTGTACTGGGCCCTTGCCAACCATTGGAGGTAATAACCCGTGTTGGTGATGGTTTGTCCACGGTGCCAACTTATCTGCTACACTTTCTATCTGTCTGAGTTATGTTGTGTTTTGGCTCGCCGTCCGGCTGTACTGGGCCCTTGCCAACCATTGGAGGTAATAACCCGTGTTGGTGATGGTTTGTCCACGGTGCCAACTTATCTGCTACACTTTCTATCTGTCTGAGTTATGTTGTGTTTTGGCTCGCCGTCCGGCTGTACTGGGCCCTTGACAACCATTGGAGGTAATAACCCGTGTTGGTGATGGTTTGTCCACGGTGCCAACTTATCTGCTACACTTTCTATCTGTCTGAGTTATGTTGTGTTTTGGCTTGCCGTCCGGCTGTACTGGGCCCTTGCCAACCATTGGAGGTAATAATCCGTGTTGGTGATGGTTTGTCCACGGTGCCAACTTATCTGCTACACTTTCTATCTGTCTGAGTTATGTTGTGTTTTGGCTCGCCGTCCGGCTGTACTGGCCCTTGTCAACCATTGGAGGTAATAACCCGTGTTGGTGATGGTTTGTCCACGGTGCCAACTTATCTGCTACACTTTCTATCTGTCTGAGTTATGTTGTGTTTTGGCTCGCCGTCCGGCTGTACTGGGCCCTTGCCAACCATTGGAGGTAATAACCCGTGTTGGTGATGGTTTGTCCACGGTGCCAACTTATCTGCTACACTTTCTATCTGTCTGAGTTATGTTGTGTTTTGGCTCGCCGTCCGGCTGTACTGGGCCCTTGCCAACCGTTGGAGGTAATAACCCGTGTTGGTGATGGTTTGTCCACGGTGCCAACTTATCTGCTACACTTTCTATCTGTCTGAGTTATGTTGTGTTTTGGCTCGCCGTCCGGCTGTACTGGGCCCTTGCTAACCATTGGAGGTAATAACCCGTGTTGGTGATGGTTTGTCCACGGTGCCAACTTATCTGCTACACTTTCTATCTGTCTGAGTTATGTTGTGTTTTGGCTCGCCGTCCGGCTGTACTGGGCCCTTGCCAACCATTGGAGGTAATAATCCGTGTTGGTGATGGTTTGTCCACGGTGCCAACTTATCCGCTCTGTCTGAGTTATGTTCTGTTTTGGCTCGCCGTCCGGCTGTACTGGGCCCTTGCCAACCATTGGAGGTAATAATCCGTGTTGGTGATGGTTTGTCCACGGTGCCAACTTATCTGCTACACTTTCTATCTGTGTGAGTTATGTTGTGTTTTGGCTCGCCGTCCGGCTGTACTGGGCCCTTGCCAACCATTGGAGGTAATAACCCGTGTTGGTGATGGTTTGTCCACGGTGCCAACTTATCTGCTACACTTTCTATCTGTCTGAGTTATGTTGTGTTTTGGCTCGCCGTCCGGCTGTACTGGGCCCTTGCCAACCATTGGAGGTAATAATCCGTGTTGGTGATGGTTTGTCCACGGTGCCAACTTATCCGCTTTGTCTGAGTTATGTTCTGTTTTGGCTCGCCGTCCGGCTGTACTGGGCCCTTGCCAACCATTGGAGGTAATAATCCGTGTTGGTGATGGTTTGTCCACGGTGCCAACTTATCTGCTACACTTTCTATCTGTCTGAGTTATGTTGTGTTTTGGCTCGCCGTCCGGCTGTACTGGGCCCTTGCCAACCGTTGGCAATAATAACCCGTGTTGGTGATGGTTTGTCTACGGTGCTAACTTATCTGCTACACTTTCTATCTGTCTGAGTTATGTTCTGTTTTGGCTCGCCGTTCGGCTTTACTGGGTCCTTGCCAACCGTTGGCGGTAATAACCCGTGTTGGTGATGGGGTTTTCCACGGTGCCAACTTATCTGCTACACTTTCTATCTGTCTGAGTTATGTTGTGTTTTGGCTCGCCTTCCGGCTGTACTGGGCCCTTGCCAACCGTTGGCGGTAATATCCCGTGTCGGTGATGGGTTTGTCCACGGTGCCAACTTATCTGCTACACTTTCTATCTGTCTGAGTTATGTTCTGTTTTGGCTCGCCGTTCGGCTTTACTGGGTCCTTGCCAACCGTTGGCGGTAATAACCCGTGTTGGTGATGGGTTTGTCCACGGTGCCAACTTATCTGCTACACTTCATGCACTAACTCGCTTAAGAAATACTGCCTCTTTCAAAAATTCCTGTCTGATTTCTGATAGTTGCAGTAGCATCTTGAATACTCTGGTAAAGCATTTCTTGGTTTACAATCGGTGTTGGATATACTAGAGATTTCATATGACCCCTGACATAGAAATCTGTAGGATTCGTAACTGAAGAACGTGGAGGTAATGCCACAGGACCACCTCAAACAATCCACCTTTGATGATACACTTCATTTAAATGTTCCCTCACCAGGCCTAAATGAACATCGATCGTTTAGGCCTGGTGAGTTTTTAAACTTAAAAATAAGTTTATTGTATTATTAAGTTACATGCATAAACTTAATGATGCAACTTTATGCATGTAAGTTGCCATCGTGCATAAAGTATAGCTTACATTTAGCCTTCTTGCAAGAGGTAAATCTTGTAACATGTATTGAAAGTCATTGATTAAATAATTTCTGTATGCATTGCCATTTAGTTGTGGAGGTAAAACACGTGGCCGCAGTAAACAATCGCCGATAATACCTACCCAAATGTTCAATTTAGATTGTTGTTGCCTGCCTTGTAAAAGACCACGTGGATTTTCATCAGACCACAAATGGGTATTACGTAAGTTCACTATACAATCTCTAAAAACGGTTTAAATTATTTATATTTTTGTTACTATTTTTGAGTTATTTTAGTTTAAAAAATTAATATAGCCGCCATCTTGAAACGGAATGATAATTTTTGTGCAAACATGATATTTGTATGGATGAGTAATATGCAAAATTTGAACTCGATCGGTTTAGCTGTTCTAGAGATTTAAATTATTTCTTTAAACAAACAAAATGGTGGATATCTAGGAAAATAAGCATTTTAGGACATACCTTTATAGGAAATGTTTACTTTATTTTACTCCATGAAGTGACCTCCTAAAATATATCCGTGCATTACGGACACATCCTGTATGTCTAGAGTCGTTGATCGAGGCGGTAAGGGAAACTATCATACTAGTCGTAAACGTTAGTAAGTTTTATTGTTGATCTGGAAAATTAACCTAATACTTAAAAATGCATTCTAACTCTAACTATAGAAACAAATACCGTTAGTTAAAAAATTTAACATATCTATCCTGACCACGATTGCTATCAGTGGGAACAGTTCCAGTCAGCAATATAAAATATTTTCTTTTTTATGTATCGTTAGACTTTTAATTTATGTCGCTCCACAAGTGGAGAACTCTTGTCATTTACATAGAATGTTGTAGTTCCTTTCAGTAAATGTTGGTGTCCTCCTTGGCCTTGGAGAACCTTTTTAGGATTTAAGCACGACTCTGAAATGAATAAAAAAAGTAAGACAAAGAAATTGTCAAGATATCTGAAAACTAATCTTTGAGTGAAATGTTAAAGAGACCCACACACTAACGGTTCGCTCTGTGACGTGCCAGCATTCTGTGTTGAACCGTGATATTTAGGTAATAACACGATAAGCCATGTCTGTACTATCGAAAAATAAAGCGTTTGCCGTTTTGTTTACTGGTGCGGTACTTGAAGATAGCAAGGTGAAACAGAAGAAGAGGCAAATATAGGTTAAAGGTTGTTTGATGAAAAAAAAAGTATTCTGATACGAGACTCCAGAAAGACTTACGTGAAAATAATGAAAAAGATTATAGAAACTATTTGTGTATGGATACCGCGTCTCCATCTCTGTGAGTCTGTGAGTGAAAACTCACATATGTATTAATAGTATGTGAGTTTTCACTTCCAAACTAATGTCATATATTAAGATTGACTAGATCTTCATACCACGTTTGTGGTGTAACCAATTAGTTATCTAGTGCTAGATAACATCCGGATGAATATAAATAATAAATTTCAAAGCATTAGCGAAGCCTCCCTAAAAGAGTGTGTAGAAAAGTAAGGGAATCTAGTTTTTGTTAGTTAACGGTAAGCTTTTGACTATAGTACACGTTGGGGACTATAGTACACGTTGACTATAGTAGTTGGGTCCCTCATCGATAAACGACTCTAAGCTGAGAAAAGCTATAACGGCTGGACAAAGGTTAGTAGCCACGCTTAGATACTTAGCCACTGGGAGGACATTAGAAGACAGGAAGTGTTCAACCACAAAGGCTACATCACACAAACTTGTGAATCTATTTATCATGTTTTAAAAAATGAATACTTAAAGGTAAGAAAATAATTGTAAAAAAGGGTCCGTCTTATAACCCATATATATTTTTAACCCATGAAAATCTCACACAAATTCTTATGTAGGCATGTAAGGATTATTTTTCATTCTCTAACTGTTCACTCAATTTAAATGGTTGTATTTAAAGAAAAAAAATCAATTTAAATGGTTGTATTAAAATTTAAAAAGATAGGCGATGGCTATAAACATACGTGGCTTACTTGAATACAAAATTTTACATGTTCTTACAAAAATTTTTTAAATTAAATGTGACAGATTACAGATATTAGAAAATCTTTTCAAACATTACAGTACCATACCAGTGGCGTAGCCACATTTGGATTACCTAGGGTCAAACCATAGATCTATGGGTCACCCCCCCTTCCTTAAAGTTAGATTATATCGCATCCCCACCCATAAAACATGACCACAACTAAAACTATAATTTCTTTTTTAAAGACGTTATTGACATTCATTAGGTATATTTCAATCCAAATATTTCGTAACATGTAATTAATAAACAACGGTAAGAAATTGGAAGAGAAAAGACTGGTGTATCGCTCATTTCTAAAAATAACAAGAATCCCTTGCTGTTACGCATGAAATATAACTTTAAAATATCATGCTATCTCAGCACGTGGCACGAGACAGGCCTCACACTAGCACGTTGGCACGGCGCTGGGTGGCTTGGCGGGTCGAAAATCAAACCAGATCTGATTGCCGTCGTGCCATTCAATTCACGCCGTGGATTGCAGGTTGTTCCCCATATACTGGCACGTTTCGACATATTTTGGCACGTCGTGCTTGCACGGCATGCAATTCACGTGTAGTGTACGGGCCGCTTACGAGTGAGATAGACGCGTGTAATTAAAATGTATCTTAACGGTTCGGAAGGAACCATCAAAGTAGCCTGGTCTGGAGCAGGACTGAGACCCATTCGCCACCAAATTAAGGAAGTCGAACTATAACGGGGGATGGCTCAAGTCCAGACAAGTGATAGGATCACGGGAGGCACTCGGAGGGTTAAATCATAACTCGGCAACTGAGCGGAAAAGACGATTTATTGCAAAAGATTAAATAAAATCAGACTGAAGGCACAATCAAAATCACAACACAAAATGCAAACAAAAACATTTTAAACACAAAGAAAAAGCAAAACGACTTACACAACATATTAACAAAGAACAGATGTGCCTATCTGCAGACACACCAAAAATGCAAAAATAGAAATTTCTAAAAGACAGTGAACAAAAAAACAATTTAAATCCAAAAATATTAAACTAAATAACAGTATTACCAGACAAAAATCCCACAAAGAAATACCACAATATGAAAGAAATTTACTCTAAACAAATTAGAAAGTTGAACATAACAAATCATCCGGAAATTTAGCCCATATCCTACGACTCCACCGAAGCTAGTAAGTAAACCGGTGTTCCTAGGCGGCTCCTAATTGAAATGTTAAAAACGTTTCAATCCCCTTTTGGTGAAATTTAAAATTAATAAAATAAAAATAAAATATAGTATGGTATACCGGTTTATCAGCAATTCACTAAACAGTAAACGCTACACAAAATAAATTACATCTACAAAACTTAACAACTAGGCTTTAAAAAAAATTGAATAAATTAAACAGTAAAAAGAAATAATAAATTTTAAAACATTTGATAACTATTTAGGAATGACAGAATAACAAATTAAAAAATTAACAATAATAAGCTAAACTAAATAAAAATAACAGTAACAATAAATTTCTCAAGAAATATAACACGTTTAAAAAAATGATATGGCCTATTAAATTATTTTGCTGTGGAGAAGATAAAGTTTATTATTAAGTTCGTGTGCACTTTTAAGCCTAGGCCTATTATTAAAATTTTCAGCATAAAGATGAATGTTAGAAAGTTCCACCCCCAGCTCGGCCGCCGGGGACAAAAGAACGAAATGACCTGAGGACAGAGGAGCATCCCCAAGCTGGAAGGTGTTGAGCGACGAAGAAATGTTACCACTCATGTATCACAAGGTCCCTAGACCAGCCCAGCAGAATCGAAATGGTAGAAGATCGGTCGGTGGCAGGCTGAGGGTCAACGTCCGACTCGAGGACCCCGAAGTCTATTTGAAACTAGCCTGACATAACTATAACTGCAGGTACGGCTTGTGAAGGAGTCAAGACCTGTCGAGAAGAAGACGATAAGCAAACGACCAAACAGACAGACCGGGAGCAGGAATTACGGACAGACTGGAGTCCGAGTGAACGGCCACGAAAGTAGAGCAGACAGCGCAAGTACGAATCTCGGGCAGCCTTACAAACGAAACGTAGAGTAACAAAAAATGTACCGGTCGAAAGACTCGATACAGGACTTCTACTGAGGGAGCATCAGGAGGGTTGTTTAGTCCCAAGCTGGCATCGAAGGAGTTGATCGTGTGTAGCAGATAAAAAAAATCACTGCAATGTGTTTATAATTTATTTAGAATATCTTTAATTAGCATATTAAGTTGAATGTGAGAGGTATTAATAAATAAAATTAAGGTGTGTGGATATAGGAATATGAAAAAAATAGAAGGTAAATACATAAATTAATAATTAAAAACGCTATTAAATTAAAGTCCTCTAACGATCCATATCATTGTTTTTAAAGAAACTCGACCAAATATAAATATGTGATATTTAATGTACTTTTTAAATATCACATAGAAATTATGATAACATCTCAAACCAATTCTCAAAATGAGACATATACATTGACTATACAGATTAGGAATAACATGCGTATGGAACAGGTAAAGCCAATGAAAATGTTAAGATGTGAATTATGTATGTACAAGTTATAGCCCCTACCTATGTCAATATTGCTATCGTTCACAAAAACTGTCAATTTCAAATACTGACTAGTAGTAGAAACGTCCTTGCCTAAAGACCAGGTTAAAGAGGATACTGTGTTCTCTTTTCTTGTTAATTATTGTATTTTTGTGAAACTTTTTTGTAAAATAATCTAATTTAGTTTAACCGCCTGTTTATTACAAGTAGTATCAATATAATTGAATGATAAGGAATGACAGATTGAGCGTAGATGGTTACATTTAGAGACTGTACACACCACCGCAAGTAACTGTTGGCTAAGCTTGTTTGAGTTCTATCTATAGAACAGCCGTTTTGTATACTCAGCTCGGTCTGTTCTACTCGTTAAATACAACTGTTTACCACTTTCAACTGTTCGATACACAAGCCTCTTTAATCGAATTATTCAGAAATTACACATATCCATCCATTCATTCATTATTGAGACGCCAATCTTCAAGATGTGGGCGATTATGAGGGCTGAATGAGAATGATGAGTGTAGATGATCGAGTGTAGTCATTGTTACTAGATAAGGTTGACTGCTCCTCAGAAAGGACCACTTGTTTATAGATCAATAGCCAAGGCAAAGTATTTACTTGGCATTTATTATATCCTTTTACAGTCTATACAATTCGCACATATACGATATTTACGTGTAATTTCATTAAATCTTTCTATTTGTTTATCTTTCTATTCTATTTATTCAATGGATTTTGTTAGCTACTGTTTAACTAAATACTAGGAGAGTGATGTTGTTCGCGTGGACAGCAAATCTTTAAGTACCCCCTGGGTTGTTTTAAACGAGCAACAAATCTGATACCTGGGCTGTTAACGAATTTATGATCTGCCAGCTTTAGAAGCTACACAGCTTGAGGACCAAGCTAATTTTTTCTATTCTTAAACTCACATACATGTACTACTCACACACATGAATACTTGTTTGACATTCATTAAATCCTCGTGCAATGTATTAATCACTCATATTGGTGCATCCACATGCACGTACTCTCGCACTGATACTTTCTTTTCATTCATTAAATTCTCCTGCAGTGGATTTAATGAATGTAACCACTGGAAATAATTCCTATTAGGTCATACCACTCAAATTGTGAAAAACTGAGAGCACTGGTGCGAGAGAGATGCGCTGAGTGGTGGAAGTAACATGTAATAGAATTTTATAATTCGACATTTTTTATTGAATTATATTGGTGAAAATAGTTTACGTGTACATTCAGACTAAACGAATGCGTTCTTTCACATCATTCTAATTACAAATTGTTTATAATTTAAATCACTTAATCTGCTCAGTTGAATTAATATTTGTTAATCAAAAATATATTTTACCGAATCAAAAAATTGCACAATCGCACAATCCCGAATAGCCCTTCAAAAAATTCGTGACACACCTACATTTTGGGATAATCTGGTCTTCAGGACACCTTAGAGTATGTGCACTGTACATCGTATCAATACCTCGTGTTCATTTCTCTCAATATGCACAAGAAAATTTTTTGGAAGTTCCACACATCACAATTGACCTAAATTTTACATGTTTAATTTAAAATGCCTCAATGAGTTAGGTTTGGTACGGACAAATGACCTTAACTTGATATGGAGCAAGAGATACATAATAAAAATTGCTTATTATAAAAGCATCTTGCATGCGTTATTGCATATCACTGTATTCATAGATCTTGCTTTCAATAGTTATTTCTGATAGTTCATTCAATATTTGTTTCATAGTAACTTTTTGAAATAGTTAAACCTTCAAGTGTGTTGCAGTCATCAATGGTTTCAGCAGGTAGTGGGTAAATTTTCCACAGGTACACAGCCATGACCTCGTGAAGTCAACTTCCTACTCCTAGTCCTGTAGACGTATGTCTGGTCGATGTGTGTATCCACACTAATTTATCACTATGGCTGCCGTGGTAGGAGGGGAAAGTCTGTAAATAGCTCACTATCAGCGGCCGTGTCCTTGGGCACACATTCCACCGATAGACATCCATGGCCTCCTGTATGCCATCTACTACTTCTAGTCCTGTAAACGTATGTTTGGTCGAGGTATTATATCCATACGAGTGATGCTGGCTTATCACTATGGCTGCCGCCGTAGGGGGAGGGGCGATGTGTGTAAATAGCTCACTATCAACAGCCGTGTCCTTGGGCACACATTCCACCGGTACACAGCCATGACCTCGTGTATGCCATCTGCCTACTCCTAGTTCTGTGGACGTATATCCGGTCGATGTGTTGTTTCCACACGAGTGATGAGGTGACACTGTCGGTACCATCACCATCATGACTTGAATATGATTCAGAATCGTTTAGATTAATCATTAAAGTCCGATTGCAATGTCCACTATATTTTAATGTTTGCAGTAACTTAGTTTTATACAGGGTCCGGCAGTGAAACGGGAAGATTAAGATATTGCGTGACTGTCGCTAGACCGCTCGAGAGGAGTGGGGGATTCGACCTTGAGCGTCCAGACAGCCGGTATTTTCAGTCGCCATGTTGCGTTGGACGAATGAGTAGCGTGCTTTCGCCGTTAAGGCATTTTATAAAAATGCTGATAGTGCTATTGGTGCTCAGCTTGCTTTCCGTCGGGAGTACAATTTGTTACCGCGTGATCCTGTACCTTCGGCGAACGCCATTAACCTGTGGGTAAGAAATTTTGAAGAAACTGCTAGTGTTACCAAGAAACGAGGTGGTAGTGTAATGACGGCTCGTACTCCTGAGAATGTTAATCGCGTGCGTGAGGCTATAACACGAAGTCCATGAAAATCTGCAAAACGTCACAGTATAGAACTCGGTCTTAGTGACCGAACCACAAGAAGGATCCTGAAGAATGATCTCCACTTTCATCCATTTAAAATGCAGGTTGTCCAAGCTCTCAAACCTCAACACTACATTAGCCGAGTACGCTTTTGTCAACAGTTATTAAATTTAATTGATCAAGATGGACAGCTGGTCCATCATTAATGGATGAGTGATGAGGCACACTTCCATCTTTGTGGGTATGTCAATAAACAAAACTTTCGGTTTTGGAGTGACAATAACCCACGTAATCTTCACGAAAAGCCATTACATTCACAAAAGGTAACTGTATGGTGCGCAATGTCCTCTCAAGGTGTGGTTGGTCCTTACTTTTTCGAAAGTGAAAACGGTAACACTGTAACAGTTAACTCTGAACGGTATGCTGAGATGTTGGTGAACTTTGCATTTCCTGCTCTTGACGAACATGTGAATGATCGGACATTATTCCAGCAAGATGATGCTACTAGCCACACTGCTAACAATTCGATGGACTTGCTGAGATTGGCGTTTCCTGGTCGCTTAATTAGCAGGAATAGCGATATTCCTTGGCCTGCTTGTTCACCAGACTTGTCGGCTGCAGATTTTTTTCTGTGGGGTTATTTAAAGCTAAAGGTTTTTGAAGCAAACCCACCTAGAACTAGGGACGAACTGAAGGAGCGAATCCAACAGGAGATCAACGTCATTCCATTAGATATGCTACGCAGAGTCATGGGAGCCTTCACCAAAAGACTTGAAGAATGTGTTCGAAACGAAGGACGTCATCTTAGAGATATAGTTTTCAAAAAATGAACATTTTCATATATCCTCATTAATTTCCACTATTATAGATTACATTTATGTAAAAAAGTTGAATAAATATTAATAATTAAAACTTTGAGAGTTTTTCTTAATATCCCCGTTTCACTGCTGGACCCTGTATTTTCATGACACGATTCACGCAAGATTATCAAAGAATTTCAAAAGTGTTTTCCATTAAATCTAATACCATTTGACAAACTACATTAACTTTAAATGTCATATTAGATTTTGTTATCTCATTTTTAAGAATAATATATGCCCACATCAGTTCGATTGCATTCAGTTTGCGATCAAGGGATGGGTAACCAAATTAATTTAATATCTTTCCCAGACTCATTTATTATTTTTTAGCAATTTTTAAGCAACTACAACACTTGAAATTGAAATGCACATTTGAAGGTAAACGATTAACAACAAAAATAATTGTTAAGTTGGAACGCTCAAACAAGGCTGCTTAATTCAATACTGAAACTACAAGGATAAAGGCTATCTGCTAATACAGATTCAGTTATTAATGAAAGAAAGTTACAAAAATGGATATCTGTACTCTATAATATAAGAAGCAATGATGCACTTTTGTACCTAAAACAATATAAAACATGTTTGACGCTCAACAAAAGTGGATCCACTACAAACAGACTGTACAGCCTCCCTGATGAGGTCAGCTGGCGAGCCATACAATTTTAAACATAAAACTGTAAATAAAAATACTTTGAAGGTCTATTATGACCATTCTTATAGTGTATTGAGTTTAGTCAGTAGTTCTCTTTACTTCTGAAAAAAAAAAAATATTTTTGTCATTGAACATATTAAGAAAATACAAGGAGCCTGGAAAAAAAATAATAACGTAGTAACGGTTAATTATTTCTACGTGAAATTTCAGTAAATTACACCTAATAGCACTAGTTACAATTAATTGGGAAACAAGAAAAAAATAATCTCCAAGAATGTTATTAAATTAACAATTCAAAGTTGCGTGAGAAACTGTTTTTTTAGTTGTAACTTGCATAAAATATAACACATAAAAAAATACTAAAACCTATTGGTATTGTTATAAAGTAGATTAAACACTGAACATAAATATGTAATTAGATATATTTTAGCGTTTGTTTTGTAAATACAATAGTGCCGCAAAGTCAGGGGTCTTTAATAAAAATCTGATAGTAGTGATGTTGTGGCATAGAATGCACCCAACTTTTGATATTTCACTAACCATGAGATATTCCTCATAGTTCATGTAGGTCTGGAGTACAGTGTACCACATTGTAGGTCTGGATTAACCAAGGAACAAGACCCTTATGGATTCATGTATCTTATAACTGAATTTCATGTTCTTTTTCCTAACATTTAATTTTTCTCTGCACCTTTGTTTGGGAAATGAGGTCATGCTAATTATATAACTGTTTAGCACACAAAAGGTTTATTTGCTTGTGTACCATTCATGAATACAGAATTATAGTCTATTTATAGGAACAACATGATTCAGAGGCTTGGAAACAATGATCCAGACTCAAACCATGAGTGTACATTTTCACAGGTCACAGCTTAACAAGTCAGCCTCACCTCTATTAGTGTGATTTTCCTCTAGTATGCCACAAATTTTTTATTAAATTTGTTTAGTAAAAAACTGGAAAAAATCACCTTCATGCCTTATCATTAAATTGACTGAATCATAAATAAACAATATCATCCATTATATTTGATATTAATTTTATGTTAGTCAATATTTGGGATTAAAAAGAAGAAAAGCACTATTTAAATTAATTGTTTCGTCTGGAGATATCCGTTTTGAAAATATTGTTTGTATATTGGAAATAGAACTTTTCTCTTTTTTTTACAATGTGCTACTTATTTATGACTTTGGGAATAGTTGTTGAACAAATTTGAGCTGTGATATTTATAAAACTTTAAAAATGAAAATACACCAACACAGTATTTAATAATAATCGATTCTTGAAAATGAAATAAAATGTGAATTAGTTTTTAATGTTTATAAAACTAAGACATCCATATATCTCTTCCTAGTTTAATAGTTAGCGCTTGAGTCTAGGGATGGCAAATATTTTCAACATATCGATATATCGCAAATAAATATCGATCTAACGATAATATCAAAAGAAAAATATTGATATATCGGTTACCCAATATATCGAATTGTAAATGATTTATCTGTTTCAAACTATGCACTAACTCTTAAGTCATGACAAAATAATACACGCATGTTTTTCTGTCACTATTTAAAATAGCATACTGACAGTAAAAATTAAATCTGTTTATCTACATGAAACAAGTAGTAGTCTGTGGAGTTGAATGAAAAAAAAATCAAAATAAGAATAATTCTAACTTTAATTACTGTGTTGATTATAAAAGAATAATGTAATAATGATTTGTCAGGTGACTGGTTAGGCATCTTAGAGTCAGCATTCCCAAACTCGTACATAACTTCATTTACTCGTTCCACCCACTGGTCTACAATAAACTACAGTTTAGTGGATTTACCTCCTGTAAAAAAAACTAAATAAAGTTACTTTATTATATCAATGTATGTTTTATATGCATAAGAGGCAATTAAAATATGTTTTTTTTTCGAATCATGATGATTTTGAGTACAGAGAATAACGTCAATATTTAGTGATACTATATATAGGACCAAAATATTTATATGTTCGTTATTATTGATAGAAAATATTGATACTAATATATCGATATATCAAAACGTATTTATCGATATTTCCAATATATCTTTGCCATCCGTACTTCAGTCTCAGGTCTACTTCATTTGCTTAAGAGGTTTAGCTTATAAATTACTCCCAATAAACACGAGGAGGCACATAGCCAAACATTATGAGTGATTGTATACAAATCCTTTAAAAGTTTTCAAATAGTATAAAATTATTGAAAGGAAGTTCTTTTTTGCTTCACTCGCCAGCGGGACTTTGATATACTTTTTTCAACCAGTGAAGTACCAACCTTCAGCTGAGTTGGGGCCTTGGACTCTGCAGTTTGAATCCTGGGCTGCCACACTGGCAGTTTCTTATTTGTAAATTTCTCAACAATTTTAATAGTAATTTCTGATATCTGCACATCACAGCTGAATAAGAGCACGTTGACTTGAGGGGAACTTAATGTAAGCTTTTTATTTTATGTAATATACAGGGTATTAAAAAAAGAATGACCCCGATTATAAATAGCTATATTTATTAGAAATAAGGGCTTTACACAAACATAATGGACATTAAAATACTCACAAAACAATGGAATTTACGAAAATGTATAAAATAAATCTTCAAAATATTCTCCATTTGCAGCACATCTAGTTGATAGCTGAATTCGTCCCAAACTGTGCGTAAAATGTCTATAAGAAGTTCAGCTATCGACTAGATGTCATCCGTGCCACAAATGGAGGATACATTGAACATTTATGATACATTTTCTTTAACTTCATTCTTTTGTAAGTATTTTAATGTTCGATATGTTTGGGTAAAGTCCTTGTTTCTAATAAATATAGCTTTTTAAAACACCATGTATTTAATATTGAACTGATTTGTGTCGGTGACAAGACATATGTTCCTTTAGTACTTGTAATGATGGATTTAGCTTGTGTTTTATCAACAGTAATGAATGTTGTTGCAGGTGCAGCTGAGCTCTGGCGGGCTCACGATGGGGAGCTGCCCCCTCATCCACAGGTCAGTAACAATAATAACTTATATTAAAACGTATTCCTTTATTTCATAATTCAAATGTATGCTCTTTTGTAACAATTAAAAAAGACACAAAAATAACAGGTCAAAATGGAACTCATTGTGATTTCTTTCTACTGTATGATTAGAAAAAACATAAGAAATAATATAGTTATGAATTATCATAATAAATAAACAAAGCTTCACTTTTGTAAAATAATAAATAAACATAAGGTGTCATCTTTTGTATTGGTTGGTAGAAACACACTCTTCATTCCAGCAGTGTAATTTCAAAACCCGCAATAGTTAATTAAAATTTTAATGTACTTTGCATTTTTAACTGATCTATTATATTGTTATTTATGCACGGAAGTAATAGATACAAAATAAAAACCTTATGAGTTTTATGGTACATTCTCATAAAATTTTATTTACACAATTCTAAGTAAATCAGTTGCAATATATTATTCCTAATTCTCTATTTCATACTGAACAAGGAAATATGCTACTTGATATTCTTTTTATTGTAAATTATAGATTTATGATTTTTTTACATAAACATTGCAACACTAGCAAGCAGGCGTAACCACAATGAGTGTTATAGTGAACTATTAGAAGGTTAAGAGTTTGTAGAGGCTGTCGGCCATGTTGGTTTTAACCCCATAAGAACAATGTTATTTGCTTATCCATATTTTTTCATTATTTATTGAACAAAAGTTGTGTATGAGGTGGAAAGATTATCATATTGCGTATTGGGTTTGTTTTTTATATTTTGAATACCTACACCTAGTGTTGAAAAATAGGTGAAAATAAAACTTCATACTAAATATTTGTTTTATTTTTTTCTATAAAAGTAATTGGAAATTCACAAAGCAATTCTAACGTGCAATTTCATTCTTGATCAGATGCAATTTGTTTGGGAAAAATCCATTTAAAAATAACTGTTTGGTTTGGATACGCGACCATATGTCTGGTTCGAAAATAACATTGTTCTTATGGGATTAAAACCAACATGTCTGACAGCATCTGCAGACTCTTAAGAGGAAAACGTTTGAGAGCCTCCAATTAAATTGTATAACACTGCTTGGGAGAGCTAAAGATTCTTACACTTTCATCCTAAAGTCAATAGTAACGTTATTAAAATGGACAGAATGTTGTATCTGCTATTTTGAACTGTTTTATAAAACTAAATAATGTAAAATTATTCATAACATTTGGTATAAAATAGTACAGCTATTTCTGTTGACCAAAAATTTCAAAAAATAAGTACTGGTAATAATGGCTAAGTTCACACCCTTAATTTGTAACAACAATAAATACCTCTTTCCACCCCCGCAATGGTGTAAACAGCCTACCCCCTGACAGTGTCTTCCTCTTTTGACCTAATTTTAGTGCTCCCTTGAATGAGTACTATACTTTAAAAAGTTGACTTTAGAACCTAAATGTAGGCAATGAAAAGTTAGAATAGATTGTTAGATTTACACTACAACTCGGAAACAAAAGAAAAAAAGCATTTACTGTTACATTTTTGTATCTCTCATGTGCCCAACACTAAAAATAATAAATACTTTACAAAACATTTTACTATTTCATTATGAGTTTACCTTATACAGTATATAACATTGTGATAATGTAGTTAAAGCTGAATTAACTACTGAATTAGGCTATATTATTTTTCAAGGTTATGTTTGAACAGAAACAAAGATTGGAACAAACTAATGTATTTTAACATATTACAGAAATTTTTAAATAGATACAGATATCTGAATAATCACAGTATATGAAAAAAAAAAATACTTGGTGTCTTTAAACCTTATGTAATATCTAAACTGTGACCTTAGAAGCTTATTTTATTGACATTTTTGCTTGTGTAATGTTTTCAATCAGTCAGTTGTTATTTTCTACTTTAGTTGAGTACATCAATTATTACACTCATGCAAACTTTGGTCTCTGTTAAGCCATTAATGATATTCAGCTAAATCAGTTTTGTAAAAATATCTGATACAATGTGCAGCTCACATCCTTATGAATTTCATGATACCATTGATACCTACCGGTCAATGTGACAGTTATGAGCGCACAGCTAATTCAGAAAAGTTTTCAATTTATTCAAAAAATCAAGAGACATACAAGGCATGTTTGCAGTCAAAAGCAATATTACATATAATTTCTGACCATAAAACCCTATCAAGTTATTTTTTTGTTAAGTTTTAGACATTTTTATTTATAGTTGATGAGGAGTTTTATTTTAATGTTGATTCATGTAAATGTAACTGAAAATCTTAACTGCATTATTTTTGAAAAACTGTATTATTTTATTTTATTGCTTGGTATTATTCAAAGAGAAATTGATAATATGTATACAGAAGCTGATGGGTTTGTTGATTGTTATGTTAAAATGAGTCATAATTAGAAATATTGAAACTGTAACACATTAACCTCATACCTGTTGCTTTATATTGGTAATATGTATACAGAAGACAGAAGCTGATGGGTTTGTTGATTGTTATGTTAAAATGAGTCGTAATTAGAAATATTGAAACTGTAACACGTCAACCTCACACCTGTTGCTTTATATTGATAATATGTATACAGAAGCTGATGGGTTTGTTGATTGTTATGTTAAAATGAGTCATAATTAGAAATATTGAAACTGTAACACATTAACCTCATACCTGTTGCTTTATATTGGTAATATGTATACAGAAGACAGAAGCTGATGGGTTTGTTGATTGTTATGTTAAAATGAGTCGTAATTAGAAATATTGAAACTGTAACACATCAACCTCACACCTGTTGCTTTATATTCTAGTGTCAAGGGTGACATTTGTTACTAAATTTGTGTAATATTGTTGATGAGATAATTGAAACCACAGACAGGCCAGACAGACCCATGGGCAGAGGCTTTGTGGTTACCAGTAATTAGAAAGCCCAGTTTAAACTAATTGATCAGTCAGACACTTACCTGAGCTTACTTGCTTGGTCAATGAAGGCTTGTCGACAAGAGGAAAATAATTTGTTATTACATGTTCACTAAAAGTCTGCATACATTATTATTAAGAGGTATCTTACTCTCACTTTTACAGTAGTTCTTTTATGAAAATGTTCGAAATATGCAGGGAAGAAAAAAAAGAAAATGCTTTCATAAACTTTTTATGAGACACTATTAGCGACATTTCACTTTTCAGGGAGACAACCTGTGAAGAGTTAAACGAAAATTTTTAAAGTAAGCTTAGGTCGAGTTTGGTATCAAATGAAAGGTCAATTCAGAGAAATTAATTGCTGAAAACTAGACATCAAAAGGTATATTGTTTCCAGAAAAGCAGTTGTTTGAATTTCATGACAAACAAATTTAGTCATTTTGTCTTGTGAATTAACTAATTTGTATGGTTATTTTTTACCTTCGATAATTTAATTTTTTGGAATAGTTGTGTTCGTAAAGTATAATTTTTGATCAGAATAATTTACTCGAAACCATGAAATCGCTCAAAAATAATATTGAACATACTAGTTACATACTAGAAATTCAAATGACTGCTCCGCTACTGATTATTATCTTATTCCAAATTTCCATAAATTAATTCTTTTGCTCATTGTTGAAACAAACTTTTTGGAACAGCTAACACTTTTAGGGAGAGTTCCTGTAACTGTTCTCATGAGATACTGAAACTAAATCCTTAGCTTGGGAAAATCAAGAATTTGGCTTATAAGCAAATGTTTTACGTCGTGGAGTTGTATTTATACTGATATATAAAGTATAAAGCTGATATGTTGGTAAGACTGTTTCTGCTTGAGCGTTATGCTGCTTTCATACATTTTATAGAGAGCAGCTTTTACTGTTTTGTTTGCATCCTTCAGCTTTGTGCTGTTTAGGCCTATTGTTTTTTGTTTGAGTAAAAACCATTGATATAGTAATATGGCCATGTTATATTCTGCCTTGAATTAAAAGCGACATTCATAAACCCTATCTATCTCTGCACCATGCAGTGTTGTTTTTTTTACAGATGATAGGGTGGGTATGACTAAGTATAATGGGCTGATTTCATTAATAGCCATTTCAGCTATATACCATATAACTAGCAAGGTGGTTCTAGGATTATTTATTTGGGTAGGCCAACTTCTAGGGATACCCATGGTATCCCTGCCAGGAAGCAGGGAAATCCCTTTCTTAGAAAAATATTTGAAAACCAAAATCATTATTTTATAGTATTCAGAAACATTTTAAAACTACAGCATACTGCATATTCTGTTGCCTATCTTAATAATGCTAAACAATCTATCCCGAAATAAATTAATTAAATTTTAATTTATAGACTAATGAATATTAATTTATTTAATCTTGAATGGGAGGAAACAACCTAAAAAAAATTTATTCAATTTCCATTTTTAAACTTGTAATAGAAGTATTTTATAGAACAATTGAAATTCATCGCACCTGAATTCAACACACTGAAATTCATCATTAGCCTACAATTTGTTTTCTTAAGTCCAGCCATCCAAGATGAGTAAAAGAATAGTATTTTTATGTAACATAGGAAACATTAAAATTGTTAGGCAAGTTACGGCAAATCTAGCCTACTCACTAAAACTACCACTGATTGGTAATAGATGAAAATGTTGGAAAACCAGTGGCAAAGTCACTTTCACATTTAATAGCACGGTGCTGCTTCCATCCCTTTTACTGCTTTAGCTGTGTACAGTATATTGGTTGTTACAGGTGAAAACGTTGGTGTGGCCGGGTGGCCATGCTTGCTGGGCCGCTCAGCCTCTCTGTGTGTCTGCTGCTCTTCTGTCTGACCACCGCTGACACCCTCAAGAAGAACCTTACTATTGGATACCTCACAGCCATCAAGGGAGAACTCAGAGATAGACAGGGTCTCATTGCTTCTGGTGCTATTCAGATGGCATTGGACAAGGTATGCATTTATCGCCATTCTTCTAGTGCTATTCAGATGGCAAGGTAAGCATATACAGTACAACATCGATTAACCGGCCTCGCTTTATCCGACAGTCCGTGTAATCCGGTTTGGCAAGTAGATAGCAATAAAAATTATTTACAAGATACGATTAGAATTAATCGGAAACGTCTTTCAGTTTTCAAACACAAATGTCATACACGATGTTTCAAGTGTCAAACACAAATTTTTTGGTTTTGCATTTCGCAAAACTAGTCACCCTCTCTCGACAATCGGTCACTTGTTATTGCCTAATAATTTAATAATGCGCCTGGAGATTTGAGCTGGCAATGTTGTTTACTTTTGTTCAGTGTGGCTGGCTGGAAGAGTCCATTTTGCGAGTGAGGTAAGTCCGAACTGAAACAGTTCATTTTACGTACACATAATTTGCAGTTACATAACTGTACATATTTTTTTATTCAGTCGTAGTTAAAATTAAATTTAAGTATAAGATTTAATATTTAAGTAAACATATATAGTTTACATAACATTTACCTTAGAATTTTTGATAGCCTCATTAAAACACAGTTGTATTTTTAAATATCTATCGTTTTGTATTGCAAAGCAGCGTTAAACTTGGAAATCGTCATAAACATCGTTTCATTACAATAGCTGCAGAGCGTTTTGCGTCACGTGCAATTGTAGGCACCCGCTTACGCATGCTGTCGGTTATCAGTTACTAACACGATTCTCCAATAAAACCAAGTTATTTATGACTTATGTTTTATCGTATCCGGCTTGACGTTCGCCACAATAGGCCAGATAATCAAGGTTGTACTGTATCACCATTTTTCCACTGCCACTCTAGTGTATGGGGGAGTGGGTGGGCCAATACCACTCTACATGTATGAAGGGAGAGGGTGGGCCAATACTACTCTACGTGTATGGAGGAATGGGTAGGCCAATACCACTCTATATGTATGGGGTAGTAGGTGGGCTAATACCACTCTACGTGTACGGGGTAGTAGGTGGGCCAATACTACCCTTCATGTATGGGGAATTGGGTGGGCCAATAGAACTCTACGTGTATAGGGGAGTGGGTAGGTCAATACCACTCTATGTGTATGGGGGAGTGGGTGGGCCAATATCACTCTACGTGTATGAGGGAGTGGGTGGGCCAATATCACTACGTGTATGAGGGAGTGGGGGGGGGGGGCAATGCCACTCTACATGTGTGGGGGAGTAAGTGGGCCAATACAACTCTACGTGTATGGGGGAGTGAGTAGGTCAATACCACTCTATGTATATGGGGAAGTGAGTGGGTCCATATCATACTATGTGTATAGGCGAGTGGGTGAGCAAATTACTTTACGTGTATGGGCAGGTGGGTGGGGCCAATATCACACTCTGTGTATGAGGGAGTGGTCGGCCAATACTACTGTACGTGTATAGTGGAGTGGTTGGTCAATACCACTCTACGTATATGGACGAGTGAGTGGGTCAATACCACTCTAAGTGTATGGGCGAGTTAGTGGGTCAATACCACATTATGTGTATGGGGGAGTGAGCGGGTCAATACCACATTCTGTGTATGGGGGAATGAGTGGGTCAATACCACACTATGTGTGTGGGGTAGTGAGTGGGTCAAAACCATACTCTGTGCATGGGGGAGTGAGTGGGTCAATAACACACTCTGTGTATGGGGTAGTGAGTGGGTCAATACCCCACTATGTGCATGGGAGAGTGAGTGGGTCAATACCACACTATGTGTATGGGGGAGTGGTTGGCCAATACCACTCTACGTGTATGGTGGAGTTGTGGGCCAATACCACTCTACCTGTATGGGCAAGTGAGTGGGCCAATACCACTCTACGTGTATGGCCAAGTTAGTGGGTCAATACCACACTCTGTGTATGGGGGGAGTGAGTGTGTCAATACCACATTATGTGTATGGGGGAGTGAGTAGGTCAATCCACACTATGTGCATGGGGGAGGGACTTTGTCAATACCACACTTTGTGCATGGGGGAGTGAGTGGGTCAATACCACAGTATGTTTATGGGGGAGGGACTGTGTCAATACCACACTTTGTGCATGGGGGAGTGAGTGGGTCAATCCACACTATGTGCATGGGGGAGAGACTGTGTCAATATCACACTTTGTGTATGGGGGAGTGAGTGGGTCAATACCACACTATGTGTATGGGGGAGTGAGTGGGTCAATACCACACTCTGTGTATGGGGGAGTGAGTGGGTCAATACCACACTCTGTGTATGGGGGAGTGTGTGGGTCAATACACACTCTGTGTATGGGGGAGTGAGTTGGTCAATACACACTCTGTGTATGGGGGAGTGAGTGGGTCAATACCACACTCTGTGTATGGGGGAGTGTGTGGGTCAATACACAATCTGTGTATGGGCGAGTGGGTGATCCAATTAATTTACGTGTATGGGCAGGCAGGTGGGGCCAATACCATTGTATGTGTGTATAGGTTAGTCAATGCCAATTAACTGAATAGTCTAACTAATTAATTGTAATCCAATTATATCGTAGAAGCAGATGGCATACAGAGTACGAAACAGAACTATTAAGCAATTTGTATATTACCTATTTTCATATTTTATACTGTTCCGACAAAAAAAGGTAAAAAAATGGCAGTATTTTAAAATCAAGCAATTTAATAAATATAGCTAGATTTGTAAGAATTGCGATTTTTTAACTAAACATAATTAATACAATAAGTAAAATAGAATAATTAATATCAGTGATATGAAATTTCTAAAAGGAGTGCAAATTACAAATTATCTAGTGATGGAATGATACAAATATAGTTAATTTAATTTAAGGCCCTTTGCTTGTTTAGTGGTTAGCACTTCTACTTCATATGCAGAGTGTCAGTCACGGGTTCAAATTCCAGGAGGTGCACTACAAATTTGCTCGAAGGGTTTTGACCATTACGTTTGTAGATTATTTTAAAAATGCCACTGGTGTAAGTAGACAAAAAAACTTTACTATTTAAATACATACCTTTAGGTTGTTAGTTTTTTTTTTTACTATTGTAAACCAAGGTAATATGTTAAGTAGATTATTCTCACAAATAGAAGAGGACGGTTTTAAGTTGTATGACCTGATGGTTAGAATTGAGGACCATATTGCATTACATCAGTGTTTTAATTAATACATACAACATGATTTAAGAAAATATTGAGAATGATATGTATGTTTTGGAAGATTAATAGAGAGGGGAGAGGAACTGATGAGGAGACATTAAAAAAAATCAATATAAAAATGTAATACAACAAATAGAAGGCAAAAATAGGAGTTTATGGTTTTTATGTATTTTTCATTAGTGTGTTCTTATGCTGATCTTAATCAAAATAATAACGGAAAAGATTAAAGTTAAGATGTGTAAACACTTTTTTTATACAAAAGCTTTGAAAAATTAAAATACATTGGTCTCCCCTAGAGTTGCTTTATTAGAAAGTCTATGTTTTCATACGGCTGTCTCCATTAAGGTAAATCCCTCTCGCAGTGTGCGAAGGACCCGTTCCTTGGATCTGTGACAAGCAAAATGTTGTACCGTACACAATGGTTACAAGGGATGAAACATTTGTGTCATTATTCACTATTCTTTCGGTAAAGGAACAGAACCAACGAAACTTAACATAGTACTGGTTCCGGGTTATCTTGTTTTTTTACCGTTTCTCTTAACAGCAGGTACTAAAAAAGGCTAGATTAATTCTATTTAAACAGAGAAAACGAAATAAAATAACTTAACAAGAACGTTATGAGACTGAACTGTTTCTATTTTAGTTATTAAGTGCCAAAAAGGCATTAATTTTTTAGCTTAAAAGGCATGGGTTTTTTTGAGTAAAATACATAAATTATTTTTGCTTTTATAAAAAAAGAAATAAAGGGAACTAGAAATAAATACATATAATTGACCTTTAAATCTAAGTATTGCAAGAATTAATTAAAAATCATTTTCTGTTTTTATGTTGTGAATGATTACAGAAAATTATGGAAGAAAATAATAGATCTTGATTGTGTTAGTACAGTAGAGACCTGTTATCCGACATTCCGTTTTAACCGACGTATTCGTTCTTAAACAAATAATGTAATAAAAACTGTCTGAAAATAATATACTGCAGCGTATTAATGTTTCGTAATGCAGAAAATGTATATTCCTGGTGAGGTTTTGTCTGAACCAGTGCTGTTTTGTTGCTTGACATTATGTTGACGAGAACTGTAACTTGTGTGTAGGCTAAATCAATTTTGTCAATGTGTTTAGTGTATGATATTTTTAGGACAGACAGTATTTGTAGGAAGGGAATAGCGATCACAAAATTTATTCAATCTTAATCAGAAGCTTCCTGATCTGTCACATGTATTTGTTCGTTGTAATAAAGTTGTTTATTCGTTACTCTATTGTGCGAGCTTATTTATTACATTACTGTATTTGTTAAGTTAGGTTTAAAAACAACATTGTTATTTGTGACAGTACAGTAATGTAGTTTAAGTTGTGTTCATTCGTTATGCATTATCGTAGTTTTATTGAACTTAGGCCAAGTGAAATTACTAAAGCATTATGTAAGTACTAATAAATGCTGTAGTGTCTGAAAGATAAACTTAATTCCATTAGGGTAAATGATTATAATACTTTGTTTTAAAACATTTTCACAATAAAGCATTTTTTGGTCATAAAAACTGATTTGTTTGTATAATATTTAGTGTAAATCCTTAATAAAATTAATTTATTAGTACTATTTAAAGTTTTTATTACTATTCTATCCAACATTTTTACTTATCTGAAATAATTACGGCCCATTTACGTCGGATAAGTAAGGCTCCACTGTGATAGAAAAATTTAGAATATAGAGACCATTTCATAAAAAACAACCAAGATAGATTTTTCATGGCCCATCTGAAGTAATATTTCTATTGATACTTAAACAGAATAAAACCACTTAATAATACCAATTAGACAGATTAAATGGATTTTTAAGATAGCTTAATTATTTGTTATAGTCGTTACAAGTGTATTTGCATGTGCTGTCAGAAAAAGAAGGTTACTGTTTTCCTAGTCAAGAGACACTATCTGACCTTGGATTTGTTACCAGTACAACAAACATAAGAATATTGCATAACTCAACACATAACGAATCATAACATTTAGTTTGAATAGTTCGATATCCAACCAGTGACTACATTTTTCATCCCACTATTGCTAGAGTATAAAAAGTAAATGAATATTGCCATTAAATAAATGATTAATCAAAATTACAATATATTTTTAAAATTTAATATTAGCTTAAACACTGATTAGAATTAGCATTGTGTAGAAAATATATAAATATAAACATTTATAAGCAATTAACATTTTACATACCTAATAAAAAAATCTAAAATCAAAAGATTATTATAAAATCTGCAGTACTTGAAACGTTAGTTTTGCTTAGAAAAATATTTTAAATGCGTGCATTTCCATATACATAATGGAATCACTTTTACACTGGCCAGTTGAACTGTCTAACTGACATGTCCAAAACAGCCTTGGGGCCCAAACACTTGAGACTTAGGGCTAAACTGGTTGAGTGTGAGTTTATTCACACAGTTAAAAGTTAAAGTTCGTCTTATTTTACCAGGCGAAGTTAGGGCTAAAAAGCCCTCTCTCTAAGACGGCTTTACGTGACTTCCGAACCACAGGAGCGGCAGGGCAAAAATTGTTAGTGGTCATATTGGGAATCGAACCCGGACCGATTGTTTTGCAAGCCAACGCCTTAGCCTCTTAGCTACGGCCACTCCTAACAATCAATAGTTATGTGCTGATTTAAGCATCCTTTGAAACCTGCCTAGAAAAAAATCTAGGGTGTGATGCCTGTTAGCAATTTTAGCACATATCTGACTATTGGTGTACTGGATCACATACTCTGAAATACGAGCAAACAAAACGTTCTCTGGAATGAAAAGTATATTTTGAATCAGTGTGGCCATGAAGCACTAAGTAAAAATAGCAAGTCAGTCACAGAACAATGAACTAAAAAGGGTTGATAAATTTAGTTTTACACACACGTTTTCAATTCAGCTAGCACCAGAAACTTCCACACCACCTATGAGGAAACATGAGTTGAATTGATTATATACTCTTTTACTGATGTTCGAAAAATGAGAGTCTTTTAAGATTTGTGTTGTACAATGGGCCATTTATGAGAGAGCCTATCGAGAAATATGCTTGGTGATAGTGGGCGGGTAGCCAGTCACCAAGCAGTTAGGTAGAATATACATGTGTTTCCAATGGAAGGTATCTCCAGAGCATTACATTTTATCTTGGAAACTGTCTGGTGCTAGCAGTTTATTCATAACAAATAGTACTCATTCAAAGATGAAGTATGTTCAGTACTGGGCATTGGACAGCACACTGGGCTGTGCAAGAGTCAAACTGTAGGCTGGATCTACACTATGCATATTGTGGCTGCGTATGTTCAGTACTGGACAATGGACAGCACACTGGGCTATGTAAGAGTCAAACTGTAGGCTGGGTCTACACTATGCATATTGTGGCTGCGTATGTTCAGTACTGGGCAATGGACAGCACACTGGGCTATGTAAGAGTCAAACTGTAGGCTGGGTCTACACTATGCATATTGTGGCTGCGTATGTTCAGTACTGGACAATGGACAGCACACTGGGCTATGTAAGAGTCAAACTGTAGGCTGGATCTACACTATGCATATTGTGGCTGCGTATGTTCAGTACTGGACAATGGACAGCACACTGGGCTATGTAAGAGTCAAACTGTAGGCTGGGTCTACACTATGCATATTGTGGCTGCGTATGTTCAGTACTGGACAATGGACAGCACACTGGGCTATGTAAGAGTCAAACTGTAGGCTGGGTCTACACTATGCATATTGTGGCTGCGTATGTTCAGTACTGGACAATGGACAGCACACTGGGCTATGTAAGAGTCAAACTGTAGGCTGGGTCTACACTATGCATATTGTGGCTGCGTATGTGTAGTGTACCCACCCACCCGCCCATACACGGACAGTGGTATTGACCCACCCGCCCACCCATACACGTACAGTGGCACTAACCCACCCGCCCGCCCATACATGTACAGTGGCAATAACCCATCCGCCCGCCCATACATGGACAGTGACATTGACCCACCCACCCGCCCATACACGTACATTGGTATTGACCCACACGCCAACCCATACACGTACATTGGCAATAACCCATCCGCCCGCCCATACACATACAGTAGTATTGTACCACTGTACGTGTATGGGCGGGCGGGTGGGTCAATACCATTGTACGTGTATGGGTGAGTGGGTGGTTCAGTACCACAGTACGTGTATGGGCGGGTCAGTATCACAGTACGTGTATGGGTGGGTTGGTGGGTCAACACCAATGTACGTGTATGGATGGGTTGGTGGGTCAACACCACTGTACGTGTATGGATGGGCGGGTGGGTCAACACCACTGTACGTGTTTGGGTGGGTGGGTGGGTCAACACCACTTTACGTGTATGTGAGGGTTGGTGGGTCAACACCACTATACGAGTATGAATGGGTGAGTGGTCAACACTATTGTACGTGTATGGGCGGGTGGGTGGGTCAATAGCACTGTATGTGTATGGGCGGGTGGGTGGGTCAATAGCACTGTACGTGTATGGGCGGGTGGGTGGGTTATCCATAAGCAAACTATTAACCGTTTTTTTCATAGTACTGGACAATGGACAGCACAATGGGCTATGTAAGAGTCAAACTGTAGGCTGGGTCTACACTATGCATATTGTGGCTGCGTATGTTCAGTACTGGACAATGGACAGCACAATGGGCTATGTAAGAGTCAAACTGTAGGCTGGGTCTACACTATGCATAGTGTGGCTGCGTATGTTCAGTACTGGACAATGGACAGCACAATGGGCTATGTAAGAGTCAAACTGTAGGCTGGGTCTGCACTATGCATATTGTGGCTGCGTATGTTCAGTACTGGACAATGGACAGCATACTGGGCTATTTAAGAGTCAAACTGTAGGCTGGATCTACACTATGCATATTGTGGCTGCGTATGTTCAGTACTGGACAATGGACAGCACACTGGGCTATGTAAGAGTCAAACTGTAGGCTGGATCTACACTATGCATATTGTGGCTGCGTATGTTCAGTACTGGACAATGGACAGTACAATGGGCTATGTAAGAGTCAAACTGTAGGCTGGGTCTACTCTATGCATATTGTGGCTGCGTATGTTCAGCAAAATAGGAGCACATTGTTTAAAATGCGAAATGCCTGTAACCCAACGTGAGCATTCACTTGTGTCCTTGATGTAATCCACACTGTTATGAGAGTAAAAGTTTCGGCCATTATCTAGATTCCACTTTTCAGTGTAGAGTGTTTCTGAAATATACAGACAAACTTCTGGAAGTTGTTAATGGGCTCAAAATAAGGCAGAAGGTTTCTATTAACAAGAGTCCAAAAATAAGTTAATAAGTTAACTGTCATTTTACATTTTTCATAAAAAACTTTTGTATCATTATAATGTTCTGGCCATAGAACTTAAAATTTTGCAACATAAGTATTATTATTAAGCTATAGTAAAATTTAAAAAAAATAATTTGATGCCACATTTTACAAAATTGTGGCTGTTACAAAATTTTGGCTGTTTTAAAAATTTGATGAATGATAACTCCTAAATCCGCAGTTGTTAAAATATTTATATGAAACATATTTTATTTAAAATGTAATGACATTTTATTTTTTAAAATATAAGGAAAAAGAATGAGATATAATTTTTTAAAACGTAACCATTCATTGCTAGCTAGTGGCATTGTTAAACAAATTTCGATCCACGAGTCAGCCACTGCAGCTGCTGGAGCTGACTAGCTACAATTAATTTTTGTTCATTTTTTCCTATTTTCAAATAGTTGTATATTGACTATTAATAATAAGTAATTGTTGAGGGGTAGTAATCATTCAGAAACAACAGTTAGTTGCATTTATATTTGTGTTACTTGCATATTTTTTTAAAGGGAAATAAATAACATTAATTATTTATTATTAAATATTATATTATTTACATTCTATAACAGATACAAAATAACATACACAAACAAGTACAAACACAAACTGACAATTGCTTAAAAATTAAAATATACATTGATGCCGAAAATCTGCATGCTAACCATTATTGCTGAGAATACACAGTCGAGACATTTATCAGTAGAATACGCTTAGTGTAGACCCATATTATATATTGGGTTTTTAGTTTTAGTTACTGTGCAAACAGGTGACCTGTTGGTAGGTGAACTTGGCTGACCAGCTGCTACCGAACGTAAACTTGGTGCTGCAGTGGAGTGACACACGAGGCGACACCGTCCTTGGCACCAAGATAATCACAGACATGTTGTGTGAGGGGGTGTATGCGTTCTTCGGCCCTGAGGGCTCCTGCTACGTAGAGGCCATTGTCGCCCAGTCCAGGAACATACCCATGTTCAGTTATGTAAGTAGTCCAAGCCAGTATCTGAAAATGAAATGAAAGATGTCTATTGTATTTTCTCCTTATACAAATGGCGAGGTTAGGACTATGGAGTCCTTTCGTACACCAAACCATTATTACTAAATATTTCATTAATTTACCTTTGTAAATAAATCGATATGAATTGTTACAGATTGTAAATAAAATGTAAAGTAAATAAATGAATAACTTATATAACACAAAAAGTAGTAAAAAATAAATTATGAAACGAAAATAAATTAAATATCAACAATATTATACGTATAAACATGATATTTTAGGAAGTGTATATTTACATCAAACTTGAGAAAAAGAAAAGAAAATACTAAATTAAATCCAAACATACATCATCTTGCTTACCGTATCGTTTTAGTTTATAATACCTGCAATGCTGTCAGTCTGCAAGGCCAAAAGCGAACCCATTACCTTAGCCCGAAACAGAGCGTGCCGGTTGATGCCTCTGATGTGATCAGGTAGACTGTTCCATAGTCGGGAACCTCATATACTGAAGATCTATGAATGGGAATTGACATCAATGAAGATCTCCGCCAAGTGTTCATTGCACTAATTTCTGAAATAATAGAGAAACGCACGGACAGATAGGCAGGAGAATCATTAAGAAGAACAGAATGCAAAGGGGAAAGTATATGAAACTGGCGAAGCTAATTCAATTTAAAAATAGATAAGATGTTAAAAAATGGATTTTAAATAATTTAAAATCTTTATTCATGATCATTGAGAACAGAATATTTGTCTACATACAATAATGAAATAATACTACCAATAACAAGAGTTGTATGAACATTCAATATTAGGAGTCAAGAATGTTATAAATTCATTAAGACTGTAGATCGACTTCTTCACCAACGAGTCGTGTAATCTTCTTTTTAAATTTCTTGAGTTGCCGGACTTGATGTACTCAGGGCGTTACATGATCTCTTTGCCGAAGATTGAAAATAAAACGAACACAATAGTTTTGTGCATGTTGCAAGCTGTCCGAGAACTCAACTTTCATGTCATTGACAACAACATCACATTAATTAAAGTGAGGAAAAATTAGTGTATTTACTATCATAACTTTCATGTTCAGGGGCAAATAAGTAGCAACTCTTTTAAGACTGAGAATCCCAGCAAATACTCTGTTGCAAGTTTCTGTTATATAATCAGACCAACCTAAATATTTGGTCAGTGTCAGTCCAAGACTCTTGACCTTACTTTTAAACGGAAGATGATTATTATTAAGTAAAATTCTGGGGGCATTTACAAAGTTAACATTTTTCAGCAGTCTAGGATTTCCAATCAAGATGATTGATTTTTGTTTTCATTAAGTTTCAGACCATGCTTGAAGGACCATGTAGAAATAGCATCAATATAAATATTCATATTAGTTATAGTTTCGAGCAAGTTAGTAACAGTACAATTAGTGTAAATTTGAAGGTCGGCATACAAATGCCATTAGAGTATTTAATAACAGTCATTAATGTACATAGAAAATAAAAGAGAGTGAAAGATATATATCTCTAAAGTAGTCTCAGGGTGAAAACGGTTAGTAAGCAATAAAATTTTATAGCAGATCATGATTTTATAACCATATAATTTTCATTTTAGTATTTACCTTACATTAGTGAAAATACAATAATTTTCAATAGTTAAATTTTTTTTAATTTTCACTTATAAATGTAGTTTTATCATCGTAGCCAAGATTTAGACTGTTAAACCTTACAAATCACTGATATAATGGAATGTATTTAAATTTATAATCATACCAATAAATAATTTAAGAACCAAAAACCTATTTACTGCTTTCAGAATAATTTCTTGCATCTACAATAGTCAAAATACCAATTTTTCATACAATGCTAATAAATTACTAAGGCTCTTGATTTAACAATATTATTCTGATAGTACAACCAAGTAATGTAAATAAATAAGAAAATATGTCTTCTTATAAAATCATGGACATTGTAAAACAAATGTTCAGAAAAAGAAATGGCTTTAATTTATTTTCAAATAGATTTAGAGTAGAGGCCTTCGCCTTAGGCTTAAAGAGCATCAGCTTTAAAAACATCAAGATTACTGTAGCAAAAAAATATAAGCTGAAATGTTACAGTTATGCATACCCTAATATCGACTAAACTCAAGGAGAAAATCCTATTCGAAAATTCACTAGAAATGATCTATATACATACTATAGTACATCTATAATACATAAATCTAACATGTACTAAAATTTAGCTAAAATCTTGCTTTGCAAAATAAATCAAATTGTTGTCTGTTTCATAAAATTCACCTACACAATTATAAGTACTGTATAAGAAATGTTTATAAATGCATAAGAACCTAACATAACCCATTTTATGCACTATTGTGTTAGACCCACAAAAACAGTGATATTTGATTATAAATATCACATTACAGTATTAACTCACAACCACAGTTATTACAACACGTAACCACTATATAGCACATTTTAATAATATACTTAAATAATTTACCATAAAACAACAACAAACTGTTATTAACAACAGTATTGGTGAAATGACCAGCTGATCGGCTTGTGTAAGTTGTAACCTTACGCCTTCTTTTTCCGCTCTCAGTAATAATCTCTAATTGCTTTATTGCTGATTCATAAAAAAATATATTACTTGTTGAACATTCCAAACATTCCATGTAGAGCATCTACAAACTACGATGTTGTTGACATGGTAGTGTAGTCTTAAATTAGAAGTAACAGCTGCTTTTACAATGTTACAAGAGAAGTTTCTTGCGACTTGAGGGTAAATAACTTTCCAGTGATTTGATATACAGTATTCATTGTTAAGGAACTGATAATTGGAATATGTTAAACAAGCCTGTTTAGTATTGAAAGGTAAATGTAGATTTTTTTGTTATTGTCGGCCCACTCCTTTTAATATTTAATAGTCATTCTAAATGTTGTTTTGAAGTCAACAGTGCAGTTAATATAGTAATTGCTAACTTTGCAAAGCTGCTGTTACATTTTACTGACTATTACCTTACATTCAACAATGTTTGCAAAGATACACTGACCAGTTGGCAGTATCATGAGCCACAGTTTTGGCAACATAGTTGGCAGCAATGTTTGGCCAGATATCAACTCTCCAGGCATCCTCCTGGCGCTGACATATTCACAATCACTTTCAGTACTATGAACACTAAAATTAGTTTAAGTCTTTAGTCCCCATTAGCAAAACCATTGCTAATAGGCTATACCTAAAAGAAGTAATGTTTTGAATTATATATTATCACTTAACAATATAATTTAAAAGTACAATTCAGTTCAAACCTAATTCTTTGCAAAATGACTTTTTAAGAGCAAATTATAAGTCCAGGTTATAGGGAGATGTGAGCAAAGTAGTAAAACGAATTGTTCTTCTTAGTGGAGAAAGTGTTGCTTATACAAATAAATCTAAAATGTAAATAGCTTTCACTTTTGTGTTGCAAGTTTGAGGTATACTAGTGATGTGCTCATGTCTAGTCTCACAATTGTGGAGTGTCTCTCTCAGGTAAATCATCACAGTTAACCTGCCTGAGGAACCCTTTTGTGTAGCAAGTTTGAGGTATACTAGTGATGTGCTCATGTCTAGTCTCACAATTGTGGAGTGTCTCTCTCAGGTAAATCTTATCACAGTTAACCTGCCTGAGGAACCCTTTTGTGTAGCAAGTTTGAGGTATACTAGTGATGTGCTCATGTCTAGTCTCACAATTGTGGAGTGTCTCTCTCAGGTAAATCTTATCACAGTTAACCTGCCTGAGGAACCCTTTTGTGTAGCAAGTTTGAGGTATACTAGTGATGTGCTCATGTCTAGTCTCACAATTGTGGAGTGTCTCTCTCAGGTAAATCTTATCACAGTTAACCTGCCTGAGGAACCCTTTTGTGTAGCAAGTTTGAGGTATACTAGTGATGTGCTCATGTCTAGTCTCACAATTGTGGAGTGTCTCTCTCAGGTAAATCTTATCACAGTTAACCTGCCTGAGGATTCTTTTGTGTAGCAAGTTTGAGGTATACTAGTGATGTGCTCATGTCTAGTCTCACAATTGTGGAGTGTCTCTCTCAGGTAAATCTTATCACAGTTAACCTGCCTGAGGAACCCTTTTGTGTAGCAAGTTTGAGGTATACTAGTGATGTGCTCATGTCTAGTCTCACAATTGTGGAGTGTCTCTCTCAGGTAAATCTTATCACAGTTAACCTGCCTGAGGATTCTTTTGTGTAGCAAGTTTGAGGTATACTAGTGATGTGCTCATGTCTAGTCTCACAATTGTGGAGTGTCTCTCTCAGGTAAATCTTATCACAGTTAACCTGCCTGAGGAACCCTTTTGTGTAGCAAGTTTGAGGTATACTAGTGATGTGCTCATGTCTAGTCTCACAATTGTGGAGTGTCTCTCTCAGGTAAATCTTATCACAGTTAACCTGCCTGAGGAACCCTTTTGTGTAGCAAGTTTGAGGTATACTAGTGATGTGCTCATGTCTAGTCTCACAATTGTGGAGTGTCTCTCTCAGGTAAATCTTATCACAGTTAACCTGCCTGAGGAACCCTTTTGTGTAGCAAGTTTGAGGTATACTAGTGATGTGCTCATGTGTAGTCTCACAATTGTGGAGTGTCTCTCTCAGGTAAATCTTATCACAGTTAACCTGCCTGAGGAACCCTTTTGTGTAGCAAGTTTGAGGTATACTAGTGATGTGCTCATGTCTAGTCTCACAATTGTGGAGTGTCTCTCTCAGGTAAATCTTATCACAGTTAACCTGCCTGAGGATTCTTTTGTGTAGCAAGTTTGAGGTATACTAGTGATGTGCTCATGTCTAGTCTCACAATTGTGGAGTGTCTCTCTCAGGTAAATCTTATCACAGTTAACCTGCCTGAGGAACCCTTTTGTGTAGCAAGTTTGAGGTATACTAGTGATGTGCTCATGTGTAGTCTCACAATTGTGGAGTGTCTCTCTCAGGTAAATCTTATCACAGTTAACCTGCCTGAGGAACCCTTTTGTGTAGCAAGTTTGAGGTATACTAGTGATGTGCTCATGTCTAGTCTCACAATTGTGGAGTGTCTCTCTCAGGTAAATCTTATCTCAGTTAACCTGCCTGAGGAACCCTTTTCATGTTTCTATATAATTTGTAGACCTACACTTTTCCCTGATGTCTCAGGATTTAAATTTGTTTAGTGTATTGGAGATGTCTTGAGTTGAAAGTTCAAGAACATTGGCAGTACTACTGTTTACAGGCTCTTGCTATACTACTGCGTACTGGCTCATATAGTACTACTGTGAACATGCTCTTACAGTACTACTAATTTTACAGGCTCTTTATGTAATGCTTTTTGTACGGAATCTTTTGAAGTACTGCTCTATATACTGGCTTTAACAGTACTATTGCGTACTACAGTACTTACCTTACCTCCTTGGCCACTGAAACCTAAGAAGGTTTTTGGCCTCGCCAACAAGATGCCTTCACTGCTGTCGGTCTTCTGCTAAGACAAAAGGGATGCCCCTATGTGTTGAAGATCCTTTTGCACCTGGTCTTCCTAAGGGGCTAGTGCCATGTGGTTGTCCTTCGGTAATCTTTTAAGTAAGACTTTCTTCTCCTCTTCTTTCTACATGGCTTGCCCATCTTAGTCTGCTACTCTTTACAATGTCCGGATTTTTATACAATTCTCATGGCTCCCGGTTTTTCCTAATCTGCCATATACCTTCATCCTTTATGGGTCCAAAAATCCTCCTTAGTATCTTGTTTTTAAATACCATTAGCTTGTTTTCATTTTTCTTCGTAAGTGTCCATGTTTCAGAGCCATATAAAAGTACTGGTTGAATTATAGTTTTGTATGTTCTTAGCTTGGTGTTTATAGACAGTATTTAAGAACTTATCATTTTTGATAAGCTCCAGAAGCATTGGTTGCTGCAACAAGTCTCTTTTCTATTTCAATACTCCTTTCATTATTCCAGTTCAAGAGTCTTTATCACACCTCTGAAAACCACTAAAAACATGGTTTTGTAGTCTCTTGTTTCAGATACTAATTTTCAACAGATTATCTTAAAATTCGTTAATCGTATAGTTGAAGAGTTGCGGCATGCCCCTTGTAACTGATATATTAAAAAAGTGAATTAAAATATATAAATTTTGCTATTTGAAATGTATGATTTATATGATTTTTTTTGTAAACTCACCAAGGGGTTTTGACCAATATTTACAAACTTCTAAAGTCCAAGAGGCATGATGTAACTCTTCAATAAACAATCATCAAGTTTCAAGAAAATCTGTTGAAAAATAGCGTTCGAAACAGGTGACTACAAACCATGTTTTGACCAAAAACTGCGCCGGCCGTCAGAGCCTACTGCACTACTAGCCCTTCACAAAACTTAGGCTGGTCGACTGGCGACGCGACAGCCACCTGTTTCCCACGACCTCACCTCTGTGCAAGCCGCAACCGTACACACACTATATGTATATAAAATATGTGACATTAATAGATAAATACAAACAATTCTACATAAACAGATTTGAAACTTGCTATTCGTTTTTGTCCCACACATTCAACGTCTGAAATCCTCATCTTTATTGAACCAACGACGCCAAAGGCAGGGTATTGCAGTGAAGTGTTGCATCTCAAATAATAAAAAATATATATCTGTCTACTACTAAGCAACTTGCTGTACGCGTTCTCTGAGATCCCCACATAGTTTTTTGGTAAGTTTAGTAAGAACTAAATTAAGTAAAATATTTCACATTACACGGTTAAACACTGCTAACATTTAATGCTGTACAAAATGAAGTAGCATGCTGAAATGTGATAAAATATAGGAAATGAAACTCATAACATTATGAAATAGAATATATATTTATAAAACATCCTGTTAACGGCACGTCAATTTTAGTAATATTGTATAGTAATTTACAGCTTATACATATAAATTTGCAAGAGTAAATGCAACCTTATTAGGTGTGCACGCACATAACAGTGTGATATACCATGTACCGTACGTTATCAATTAATATACTATAAGTTGAAAAATAACAGAAATTATTCACACAAAATAAATATATAGAATATAGAAAGAACATGTTTGAATAAAACATATCTGGGCATCATTAATGAATCTAACATTGCGGTTTTGAACCAATAACCATTCTTCTTATTGTTTACTTGTGACGGGAGGCTTGTGTGCGGGTGACGCGGGCTCAGAGTAGCTGCAACAATGTTTTTAGAAAGGCGCAGAAAATGACCCCGTACCGCCCTCCACTCTACCCTCCCCCATCTCCTAGGTAGATTCATTTTCGCTCATTTCCTCATTTCTATTTGCTCTTCATAATTTTTACTAAACCAAGGTTTCCTATTGCGATCGCTTTTCTTAAAACCAATGACTTCTTCTGCTCTTTCCTTGATCACGTTCTTGATGTTTTGCCATTTTTCATTAACACTTGATATTTTATTTTCTGTGTAATTTTCTTTTAGAACTTTAAATCTATTGCTGAGTTTTAATTGAAATTCTTTGTTTGTTTGTTCATTTTTAAGCTTGTCAGTATCAAATCTTCTTTCTGCTCTCTTCTTATCTTATCTTATTATTTGCAATTGCTAACCTTTGTTTTATTGTTACGAAAACCAAGAAATGGTCCGTGCCATATTTTGCTCCACTTAGGCTTCTTACATCAGTAATCCATCTCTTATTTCTTTGATCCACTAGTACATGGTCTTTTTGGTTTACTGTGTTCTTATCTGGGATTGTCCATATTACTTTGTGTATTTGTTTTTGATGGAAAGCAGTACTAACTGTATAAAGGTTAAGAATATGACAAAAACTCAATAGTCTGATTTCGTTTTCATTAGTTGTATCATGTAAGCTTTCTTCTCCTGCAACTTCTCTCCACTTTGGTTCTTTTCCTATTTTAGCATTGGCATCATGCATGTATACATTTTGAGGTCATAATTTGGTATTTAATAGAAAGCTCTCCCAAATGACTAAAATAAATCTTTATCTTCATCACTTATGTCCTCAGTAGGAGCATAAAAGCTTACTACAGATATGTTCCTAAATTTAATTCTTAACCTAATTATATACACAGCCTTTCATTTACAGCTTCAAAATTCATGAGTGATTCTATATGAGTTTTCTTTATTGCCACTCCCACATCTGCTTCATGTCTCCCATCATTTCTTCCACTGTAATATATTGTATAACTATTTGTATTTACTTTTCCACACAGAGGCCAACGTAATTCTTGGAGGGTCACTATGTCCATATTTTACTTTTCTAATTCATCATTTAGGATATCGACTGCTCATCATATTGCTAGGGTTCTAATATTCCATGTGACAAATCTCAAATCCTTATTTGGTAGCTTGGGGTTTTCTAGAAGATCCAATTTTCTCTGAGACTACTTGTTGACGCTTCACAACTGGAATTTTTTTACAAGGTAGGGTAGTTGGCCCTACGTTCAAACCCCCATTCTGACCAAAGTAGAGTGGAGGACTACATCTACTTGTGGTCAGCGGATCCATCGGACCTAGCTGGGAGGACTTCCTTAGCAGATTCACTGACCTTCCCCCTATCCACCACCCAGGGGGCGCCTCGTATATGCTGAAGTAGGACAGCGTATGGGTACTACAGTATTAAAATAAAATTTAAAAAATCCTCTGGGGCTTGCAGTGCTACTGTGTATTGGCTCCTGCATTACTACTGTTTGTACTGACTTGCAGTACTACTGTTTGTACTGATTTGCAGTACTACTGTTTGTACTGACTTGCAACACTACTGTATATTGGCTCTTGCAGTACCACTGTGTATTGGCTCTTGCAGTACCACTGTGCATTGACTTTTGCAGTACTACTGTTTTTACTGACTTGCAGTACTACTGTGCATTGGCTCTTGCAGTACTACTGTTTTGTTTGTACTGACTTGCATTACTACTGTATATTGGCTCTTGCAGTACTACTGTTTGTACTGACTCTGACTTGCAGTACTACTGTATATTGGCTCTTGCAGTACCACTGTGTATTGGCTCTTGCAGTACCACTGTGTATTGGCTCTTGCAGTACCACTGTGTGTTGACTTTGCAGTACTACTGTTTTTACTGACTTGCAGTACTACTGTATATTGGCTCTTTCAGTACCACTGTGTATTGGCTCTTGCAGTACCACTGTGTATTGGCTCTTGCAGTACCACTGTGTATTGACTTTTGCAGTACTACTGTTTTTACTGACTTGCAGTACTACTGTGCATTGGCTCTTGCAGTACTACTGTTTTGTTTGTACTGACTTGCATTACTACTGTATATTGGCTCTTGCAGTACTACTGTTTGTACTGACTTGTAGTACTGTGTATTGGCTCTTGCAGTACTACTGTTTGTACTGACTTGCATTACTATTGTGTATTGGCCCTTGCAGTACTATTGTGCATTGGCTCTTGCAGTACTACTGTTTGCACTGACTTGCAGTACTACTGTATATTGGCTCTTGCAGTACTACTGTTTGTACTGACTTGCAGTACTACTGTATATTGGCTCTTGCAGTACTACTGTTTGTACTGACTTGTAGTACTGTGTATTGGCTCTTGCAGTACTACTGTTTGTACTGACTTGCAGTACTACTGTTTGTACTGACTTGCAGTACTATTGTGTATTGGCCCTTGCAGTACTACTGTATATTGGCTCTTGCAGTACTACTGTTTGTACTGACTTGCAATACTACTGTATATTGGCTCTTGCAGTACTGTTTGTACTGACTTGCAGTACTACTGTATATTGGCTCTTGCAGTACTACTGTTTGTACGGACTTGCAGTACTACTGTATATTGGCTCTTGCAGTACTGTGTATTGGCTCTTGCAGTACTACTGTTTGTACTGACTTGCAGTACTACTGTATATTGGCTCTTGCAGTACTGTGTATTGGCTCTTGCAGTACTACTGTTCGTACTGACTTGCAGTACTACTGTATATTGGTTCTTGCAGTACTACTGTTTATACTGACTTGCAGTACTACTGTATATTGGCTCTTGCAGTACTGTATATTAGCCCTTGTAGTACTACTGTTTGTACTGACTTGCAGTACTATTGTGAATTGGCTCTTGCAGTGCTACTATGTATAGGCTCATTTATAGTTTTTCATTTTAAACTTAATAAAGTATTTTTTTCATTTTACAAACTACCCAGAGTAATTTTATGGAATTTAAACGATTTTAATGTATGTATTTAATTGTAATATTATTCAGCTAGTAAAAATTATTATTTAAAAAAATTTTTTGTTCAAAATGTTCTCTGTATAGTGAAAAAGTGTAGTTAAAATTAAAAAAGGTTTAAAAGAATTCAAATTAAAAAAATGACAGTGAATGTCAAATATTGAGCCAAAGAAATCAACATTTAAAAAAATAATTAATTGTAAAAAAAAAAATAAGAAATAACTGAATGTATTCTTGTTTGATTATTACATATAATATGGTAAATGAACTTATACGAAACTTGTATTAACCTTACTTGTATTTTAACTTATATCAAAATAAACCTATATTAAAATCTTATTCTGACATAAAAAAATAACATAAATAACATTTCGCTCAGATTGACCTTGAAAGTAACAATTCTATAAGGCACCACAAATTGATTGCTGGATACAGTATTGCCATCCTAAAATGTAAGGAAATATCAGGAAATAGCAACAGTAGTATCAGATGTTTTTTCTGTGTAAATGTGCGTATAGTGTAATTGGCCAAGATATGAATTTTAATCAAGGGCTGAAACATTATGCTTCCTAAATATTAACTGCCTAGATTCATTCTATATGATCTAAAAACAATAAAAGGCGCAGTTTTATGGTAGACAATCAACAAGGAAGTTGTAAAGGTACTGTTTTTTTACATGCAAGGTCAGACTAAACAAACATGTTGAATGTGACAATTTAATGAAGTGCATATTTGTTTATTGTTTAGAAAAATCAAAGTTGATATGTAACTGTTTATTTCTTATCTTAAACTTTTGATCTAAAAATATACGTAATAGGGAAAACTACCAGGTATCAATTTATTTCTGATGTAATTTTATCCATCTAGTTTTACCCACAAGGATACATTAAGAAGCACATTTTTCATCTTTGCTTTTTTATAAAAACTATAAAAATTAATAAAAATTTTTATTTAAGATGAAAAATTGAATCAAATTTATAATTAGATAGTAAAAACATTAAAGTATTGAAAAAAAAACATATTTTCAGGCCTATTTTGATTAAACCCAAATTTGAAATAAGTTTAATTCCACAAAAATTTATTTTACTTTATCTTCAAATGAATTGACCATTATAAATTGACTGTATTTTTTTATAATTTTGTTAGGTACCTATGTTTTTATTTGTTAGGTAGGTATGTTTTAATTCTTTTATTAGTCTGGTGGATGGCTTCCAAAGCCATGGTGCTAACAAATTTGGCTATCTGTTCTCTGAATCATCAATCTCATTTGGTCTTTATGGAATAATATATTTTAATGTGAGTTGGTTTGTTTAAAAAAAAACCTTAGCCATAACTTTCTTAGTACCAGTATGAAATGTATTAAATTGTCTAGTAATAATGTTCAGTCAGTGTATATAATTATTACAACTGATTGTTTTTGATACAAAAGTAAAATTTCGAATAAAAAATACTTCTCATAAAATCAAATTTACTTAGTCTATGGTTGAACTAATTTAACATGACAAAGATGTAATTCTAGCATACTCTAATAATATAGAGTAGCGACACTCCATTAACAATTGGCGGCAAGCATGACACTAGGCGCAGCAGGAGTAGAGTGGCGCGTATTTTTGCACTACTTACAATCACAACTGTTGTTGGTAAATGTCAAATGACTTATGTCTATAATTTAGCATGACACTTGTTCTGTTTTATTATTCTACTTCTTTGCCAGACACTTTGCAATACAACGTAATGCGGTCTAGTTGATGCTTCTGCTGCTTAAGAGTGCTATCTCCACAGTGCTGCAATGGAATTGTCGTTACTGTATTTTATTATACTGTGGTTCTAGTCTGCATTTGTTCACAAAACTTTTAAATTTATTATTAATAAACAGTATTTTTAAATCTAACATAAACTTATATTAGCTACCATAACAATTTTGTCAGGAGTCAGGAATTTGATAACTTATAGTATTAGTGTTTGGAGCAGTATGTGTATTGGCTCTTGCAGTACACAGTGGTACTGCAAGAGCCAATACACAGCTAATAAAGTAGGCACCAGCAACATTATGTCATTGTATAAAAGTAAAATGAAAAAAAAATATTGTAATTATTCTTTTAAAATATACTAATAAAGACAAAAGATTTTATGTATTATTTTAATATATTTTATGAGTAATAAAATGTTCTTAAAACTAGATGAAACATTGTGAAAAGTTTAGGTAGACCGAAAACAGTCGAGTTCTGAGAAGTGAGAGTATAAGTAGCCAAGCAGTTCTGCCAACTGAATATATTCTCGTCATGTGTTGCTTTCAGTTTTGATTCTACCTTAGTTGTTAAGGTGCTAACAAATGTGGCCATCTGTTCTCTGAATCATCAATCCCATTTGGTCCTTTAACATAATATATTTTTATGTGTGTTGATTCATTTAAAAATAAAGCCTTAGCCATACATTTCTTAGTACTAATATGAAATTTATCAATTTGTTTAATAATAAAGATCAGTCAGTAAAAATTATACTAAAAAAATTGTTTTATAAAAATATACAATCAGTATAGGAAATATTTTTTTACACAGGAAAAAATTAATAATTAAAGTTACCAAAAAATAATTAATTTTGTACCTTCTTGTGCTTTTTATTGCAGTCAACTTGTGTTTTGTAATTTTTTAAGTTTTGGAATGAAATAAAACCTAGCCTAGCCATTGCTAGGCACTATTGAAGGGCTTTCTAAATTTCTTTAAAATGTTTGACTGAATTCTCATTCAAAAAACTAGAGCTAAGCCAGTCTAAATTTGTTTCTTTTTCTATAATATATTAGTTGACACTTAATATTTTGTTAAATTCAACATGTACAAACTATTTTTACTTTTTCTTCCACTGTTAAAAATATGCTTATATCTTATGGTTTTCAAATTGGAAAATTGCAAGAAATATGTGTGGAAAAAAGCGGTTTGAAATATGAATGAACCGTCAAGCAAGAATGCTATAAATAGCAAGTCATCAGATGTAAAAACAACCAGTTTGGGACCTTGATGTGAAATGTCAGTGGACAAACTGCATGCTTGTTATTCCGTAGGATGTGTACGAGGCTATTTATACATTAGCTGTTTGTTATACACACAGCTGTGTAATACTCTGCTAACAGTCTGTCACTTGAAGGTAAGAAATGGTATTGTCATTAGCGTATTATTGTAACAATGTTTGACATTGGTTTCAATGGAATATATAAAATCCCTGTATTTGCCTTTAAAAATAAGAACCATTTAGATCAACAGTAGTAAAACACCTTCTGTGCTGTAACTAACTACTGTTGATGAACAAGTGAAATACACCTTCTGTGCTGTAACTAACTACTGTTGATGAACAAGTGAAATACACCTTCTGTGCTGTAACTAACTACTGTTGATGAACAAGTGAAATACACCTTCTGTGCTGTAACTAACTACTGTTGATGAACAAGTGAAATACACCTTCTGTGCTGTAACTAACTACTGTTGATGAACAAGTGAAATACACCTTCTGTGCTGTAACTAACTACTGTTGATGAACAAGTGAAATACACCTTCTGTGCTGTAACTAACTACTGTTGATGAACAAGTGAAATACACCTTCTGTGCTGTAACTAACTACTGTTGATGAACAAGTGTAATTCTCAGAGTTTGTAATAAGGGTAGGATTATGAATGCGAGGGAAGATCTAATTATTTTAAAAGAATAATGCAAGGATCGTAAAAAATTTGTGAATGGTCAGGTTACTTTTAGTTCTGCGATAATTGTTTCATAATGTTTTGTAGTAAGTTTGTGTTCTGTGACATTCACATGTTAAAGGATTTGTTTTATTGTACAGTTTTAGTTATTAAGAAAATGCCTGAGATGGTATTTTTTTTATAAAAGTATTGGTTTTATAAATGTAAAATGTCCAGAGTAATTTATTGTTTTGCTTTTTTTAGCTAATGCTGGATATTACAGAAAAGTTATTTTCATCAAAATTAAAAACTTAGGGAATGAATGACATAACTAAAGATACTTTTTAATGTTTGTTACAGAAGTGCTCTGACTACAGAGCATCCAAAGTGCCTACTTTTGTTCGGACTGAAGCACCTGATACACAGGTAAACTCAATCTAACAATATAACAATTTATATTTGATTAGTATGTCATTGTTATTCACACTATAGATTATTAATTATAATTATTATTTCATGTTGAATAAAAACAAATATTTCAAAATTATTTGGTTTTATGGAAAGACATTAATACTGAGATAATATTATTTATATTACAATAGACTTGTGGTTATCCGAGGTAGTTGTACAAAGCGGAGTACCACACAACAGACTGACGCTATGACACACTCAAATGAAAGAAGCACCGCCTGTTGAAATCACTAGTGTAGAAATATGTTTGTTAACCCACCCGCCCACCCATACACTTACAGTGGTATTGACCCACCCGCCCACCCATACACGTACAGTGGTATTGACCCACCCGCCCACCCATACACGTACAGTGGTATTGACCCACCCGCCCACCCATACACGTACAGTGGTATTAACCCTCCCACCCACCCATACACGTACAGTGGTATTGACCCACCCGCCCACCCATACACGTACAGTGGTATTAACCCTCCCACCCACCCATACACGTACAGTGGTATTGACCCACCCGCCCACCCATACACGTACAGTGGTATTAACCCTCCCACCCACCCATACACGTACAGTGGTATTGACCCACCCGCCCACCCATACACGTACAGTGGTATTGACCCACCCGCCCACCCATACACGTACAGTGGTACTATTACGTAGCTAAATTTTTGTCAACTTTGTTAGCTATTTTACATTGTAACTTATTACTTAACTACATGTCAGAAATAATAAAATATGCGATTGCAAACAGCTGAATGTAAGATGTTGCCTACAGTAAAAAAAGTCAATTTTTAATCCTACCAAGCTTATAGTTTCACAGTCGATTGTTGGAATTACTTATATTCAAATTGGTGATTTTTCAGTACTGTTAATGAGCAGCTGCTAGCAAACACTGTCAAACACATTGTGTGGTGTTTGCATAGTTGCAAAATAAATCGCATTCATAGTTTTCTAGAAAACTGACATTAATATTTCAATGTTCATGAAAAAATTTGAAATGAGATAAAATACCAACATGTTACTTGTTATTCTATCCAAAATTATCCAAATAAAAAGAATGTATGCAGTGTTTATTACAATATTTGTAAAAAAAATTAAAATCAAGGATAACTTTTTAACAAGAAAAATTTCTAAAACATTCTCGTTTTCAAAGGTATTCAAAAAATGTAAAACAATAACTATACATGTATAGTGGTATTGACCCGCCCGCCCGCCCATACATATACAGTAGTATTGACCCACCCACCCGCCCATACATGTATAGTGGTATTGACCCACTCACCCGCCCATACACGTACAGTAGTATTGATTGTTATTATTTTTACTGTAAAATCTTAAATAACAGTATTGTAACCAATGTTTTCCCTTTTAACTGCCAAACAATTCACCATCAGCTGCCAACTTAAGTTCTCAACAAATTAAAAAAATTATTAATAAATTTTCCAAACTCACCAAGTTATACATTTTTTAATCAAAATATTCAGGGTTGAAAGCAGGAAACTATCATTGTAAATAAATTTAGATGAACTTAAACCTAAAATAATAATTATAACAGAACACAATATGTCTGATGCAGAACTCATTAGCTTTAAATTAAAAGGCTACTCAATAACAAGTTATTATGCTAGAACTACTACTACTGGATGTGGTGTGATGATCCTTTCAGAGTCAGCAATGAGGGAGAAAAAGTTGGCTTGTAAAGATGTAGAAGCTCTATATGAGGATAAGCTATATGGGTATTATCTGGCTAAGTTTAAATTTGATGGCAAGAAAATAGTGTTGGCAGGAGTCTATAAGAAGCTACAATTAAAGAATTCTGAATTCTTGTATAGACTTAACTCTAGAAATTTTATTAAAGAAGGAAAAAAATTTTATTGTTTCAGGGGATTTTAACATTGACATTTTAGATTCTTTAAAATCTAGGGATCTAAAAGATGTCCTTAAAAGTCATAGAATGAGACATCTGGTAAATTTTCCCACAAGGGTAACTCCTACTTCGTCATCATGTATTGATAATTTTGTTGCAAATATTAATTTTTTCCAATTTAAAACTTCAGGCATTATTACAGCTCTTTCAGATAATGATGGGCAGCTCTTAGAGGTTTTTAATATAAATAATTCAAGTCCACAAAAATCTCCTAAAAATGTATTTGTTAACAGTAAAAATAAGTAAACATGTCTACATTTGTCAAACTATTAACCAAATAAAAAGGTTTTTAATGCAAACATTGACTAAAAATATGGAGTATTTTGTAATATCTTAGATGATTATTTCAACTTGGCCTTTCCTTGTAAAGTAGTAAAAAAAACTACATGTAAAAATTACTGTATTACTGATGACATAAAAATGAAAATGGGAAATTATTGAATCATGCAAAAGAGCTCTGACCTCTTAAGGATTTAGAATTACATCAAGATGTTATTAGTAGGAATAGGCAGTTTAATTAAAAACTTTTAGAATTTAAAAAGTGATTATGATAATAAAATTGATAGACCAATGAACAATGGTTGGACGACTTGAGATATAATTAAACATCTAATGGAAAAAAACAGTAATGAACCAATAACCTTAATAAAGGATGGAAAATAAATCTCTGATCCACATCTCATAAGTAATGCCTTTAATTAATGTAGCACAATGTTAATGAAAAAATTATGTCAATCTTGACAAATGCAATAGTACATATTTAAACGTCACCCTACTCCAATCTTGACAAATGCAATAGTACATATTTAAACTTCACCCTACTCCAATCTTGACAAATGCAATAGTACATATTTAAACGTCACCCTACTCCAATCTTGACAAATGCAATAGTACATATTTAAACGTCACCCTACTCCAATCTTGACAAATGCAATAGTACATATTTAAACGTCACCCTACTCCAATCTTGACAAATGCAATAGTACATATTTAAACGTCACCCTACTCCAATCTTGACAAATGCAATAGTACATATTTAAACGTCACCCTACTCCAATCTTGACAAATGCAAAAGTACATATTTAAACGTCACCCTACTCCAATCTTGACAAATGCAATAGTACATATTTAAACGTCACCCTACTCCAATCTTGACAAATGCAATAGTACATATTTAAATGCCACCCTACTCCAATCTTGACAAATGCAATAGTACATATTTAAACGTCACCCTACTCCAATCTTGACAAATGCAGTAGTACATATTTAAACGTCACCCTACTCCAATCTTGACAAATGCAATAGTACATATTTAAACGTCACCCTACTCCAATCTTGACAAATGCAATAGTACATATTTAAATGCCACCCTACTCCAATCTTGACAAATGCAATAGTACATATTTAAACGTCACCCTACTCCAATCTTGACAAATGCAGTAGTACATATTTAAACGTCACCCTACTCCAATCAAATCTTCATTAACTTTTCCGCTGCCACCCTGTAAGCAAAAAAGAAATTCTGAACATTGTAGGTCATTCAAAAATAAATTGTCAGGTGCATATGACGAAATCCCTGTTAAATTGATTACATTCTCAATTAGTTGGCTTCTTAAGCCCCTAGTTCATATAATAAATTCTTCTTTCATATCTGGAACCTTCCCTCAAAATTTCTAAAGTCATACTAGTTCATAAAAAAGGAAGTAAAAGAGACTCAAATAATTATCATCAAATTACATATAAAACATCTTTGAAACAGCCATGCACAATAGATTACCTAATATTTAGAAGAGAAAAACTTTTTTGATAAAGAATAAAATGGTTTTAGAAAAGAAAAATCTACAGTAACAGCTTTAGTTACTTTTGTGGAATCATTAATAGAGGCAATTGATAGTGGCAGAGAAACGTATCGGTATTTTCTTGGACCTTTCTTAGGCCTTCAATACTATTTCCTATGACATATTGTTACAGAAACTGGTATCACTGGGTATTAGCAGTACGGCCTTGAACTGGCCCTAGAGGTTAAAAACTTATCTCTTCAATAGATTTCAATACATTGAAATTTCTTCCACAATAAACCAAAAATTAGTCAAAAGCAATTCAACAAAATTAAGTATTAAGCAAGGTGTCCACAAGGTTCCATCCTTGGCCCCCTTTTGTTTATTTGTTATTTACAGGGATTTCCATCATTAATAGAGAAAAGTGCTGATACTAAAAGTAAAATTTTACTCAATGCTGATGATTCAAATTTAATAGTTTCAGGTAAAAATCAAAGTGATATAGAATCTGTAAGTGTAATGCACCTTTTAAAAATTCAAGAATTTTTTCAAAATAATTTATTGTATTTAAATATTGACAAAACTAATTTTATTTCTTTTCAAACGAGACAGAATAAAAATCCCCCAAACATTAATGTAGGTGATACAAATATTAGTAATGTAGTCAACACAAACGTTTTGGGTCTGAAGATTGATCAACATTTAAGTTGGAACGTGATATAAAAAATAATTTTAAAATTACACTCAGGACTGTATATATACCCTCAAATGTGTGTGAATGGGGGAACATGTAATTATAACTTGGACAATTACAAGTTATAACTTGGACTTCCATTATTACAAAAAGAAGCTATAAGGATAATGTTAAAACTTAAACATGATGATCACGTAAGAAAACATTTTACCTCACTTGGAATATTTGACTGTATATTGTACATAAAGAACAACACTAATGATTTAATTTTTAGATTGGATATAGATTCCTGGAACACGAGGGGGAAAACTGAAATCAATATATCTAAACACAATTTAGCTTTCTTTAACAAAAAGCTCTCTTGAATGGGAAGTAAATTCCTTTACAGCTTTGGCTGATGAAGTTTAAAAATGAATCAGAAACTAATAAATTTAAAAAGAAACTAAAAACATTCTTGGTGACAAATCACCACTATACTTTATCAGAATTTCTAACTTGTTGTATTTGATATTTGGCTTAGTTATTATCAAACTCTTGTTTCTTTTAACATAAGGAACCTTATGTATTTAATAATAAGACTAACACTATTTAATGTACTGGTTTACTCAACAAATAAAGAAATTTTGTCTATTGTTACGAGACCAGCTGAGATACGTAAAACCTGGGTAGTACAAAGAAGGTTAAATATACTATGGTAAAGCAAAAAAGGCATCAAAATGTAGAAAATTAGTTCATTATTTAAAAAAAACACAAAAAGTAGAAACGTGAGGTTTTATCTTTTACCACAGGATGTCGATAAGTCAGGAATAAGTATTTTTTTAAAGTCTAAAACAGTTTAGAAAAAAACTACAGTAATAGGATTGAATGGTAACGGTCTAGAAATATTGTTCATAGTCAGCATTAGGGTTGGGAATGTCGTCTACCATAATCTATGTTGACAACAAAAGCAGAGCAGCCCTTCATGTCATAACAAATCTTAGATATTTTATTTCTTCATACCTTTCATATTTCATTCATCTATAGTAGTATTCGCCACTTGTTTTTTTGTGGACTAGTGCAGTGTACCAGTCAGTCCGATTACTGAACAAAATTATCGTATATGTTCTGCCATCAGGGGTGTCAATGCTGTAATCCTGAATCCCGGGATCCCTGCCAATATTTGGTACATACTAATCCCAGGATTTTCCGTTTTCAATCCGGATTAACGGGATTGCAAAGCCCATGTGTTTTTTAATTTTAAGTATCAAATAAAAATAAATTACCATAGTAACATTGAAATCTTTGAACCGATTTTTACAGTAATTAATTTGTAGTAAGTTGGTTAAAATACATATTAGTTGTTTACATTATAAAATTATTTACAATTAATTATTAGTTAATCATGTTTACGTCTCTTATAATTTGGTTCGTGTGTTGTTTTGTTGGGGTGTTTGCGTCGGCCACCGGTCGACGGTACTTTAGAATAACGTGCGTACATTCACAATATTGCAATACTTTTCCGAAATACTCTTGCACTCGCGCAGACGCGCATTTACATATAAAGAGGAGTACGAAAATTTACTTCTTTCCCATGCCCATATTATAACAGGAACAGATGTGTGGCAGCCTAGAGAATGACATAGAGAGCAGTGCAGCTGCCTGTAGAGAGGGAAGATAACAAATTGCCATGAGAATGAGAAAGAAAGGAAATGGTGGACAGGAGCATTGGATTGGGAGAGGGTTAAGTGGTAAAAATTCTCAACCAGCACTGTGTTTCAGCAGCTACGCTAAGTTCATTTCATCAGCTACAGGAAATCTGACTATTTCCCTATCTCTACTTGCTTCTTGTAGATGTGTACTTATTGCTTTTACTTATTGCAGAAAATCATTTATCATTTTAATAAAACAAAACTATCATACCAATACCACATTAGTCATACATATTGATGATGAAAACTTAAATCAAACATTGTAATAAAATAATATTAAATAACAGTAATGAAAAATTACAGCAATGTATATAATACTGTATTGTAATCATATTTAGTGTAAATGGACTAAGCTGATGGCACCGTGTCTCTATGGTGTCAGGTGGCACCAACAGCCAATAGAGACTGTTAGTCGCTGATGGTGTCAGGTGGCACCCACAGCCAATAGAGACTGTTAGTCGCTGATGGTGTCAGGTGGCACCAACAGCCAATAGAGAATGTTAGTCGCTGATGGTGTAAGGTGGCACCAACAGCCAATAGAGACTGTTAGTCGCTGATGTTGTCAGGTGGCACCAACAGCCAATAGAGACTGTTAGTCGCTGATGGTGTCGGGTGGCACCAACAGCCAATAGAGACTGTTAGTCGCTGATGGTGTCAGGTGGCACCAACAGCCAATAGAGACTGTTAGTCGCTGGTGGTGTCAGGTGGCACCAACAGCCAATAGAGACTGTTAGTCGCTGATGGTGTCAGATGGCACCAACAGCCAATAGAGACTGTTAGTCGCTGATGGTGTCAAGTGGCACCAACAGCCAATAGAGACTGTTAGTCGCTGATGGTGTCAGATGGCACCAACAGCCAATAGAGACTGGTAGCTGATGGTGTCAGGTGGCACCAACAGCCAATAGAGACTGTTAGTCGCTGATGGTGTCAGGTGGCACCAACAGCCAATAGAGACTGTTAGTCGCTAATGGTGTCAGGTGGCACTAACAGCCAATAGAGACTGTTAGTCGCTGATGGCGTCAGGTCGCACCAACAGCCAATAGAGACTGTTAGTCACTGATGGTGTCAGGTGGCACCAACAGTCAATAGAGACTTAGTCGCTGATGGTGTCAGATGGCACCAACAGCCAATAGAGACTGTTAGTCAAATGAATAAATCTTGTGTCCATCCTTGGTAGTCTTTTTACTGTTAGCTTTATTTTTATTTTTCATCTTTTGATGACCAACTTGGTCAAGCCGGATTCTCGGTAGATATTGACTCGGATAATTGAGACTTTGTTGTATTTGTGAAAAGACAACACTTAGTAATCGTTAAGTATACAATGACAAAATCGATTTCTATTTTGAAATATACTCTTCAGTTGTTATAGTTTCAATTTCAAAATTCCCTTATTCATATAATATACAGTTGTACATAGAATAGTGTCACTAATCCTATAACAATACATACAAAATAGTATTATAATTATTTATTAACTTGGCTACCCCAAAATTCTTCAAAGGAATAAGATGCAAGTTTTATTAAGTAAGTTTTAAATTTATTTTTTATTTTGATATTTTTTCTGTTAAGAAATTTTGTGGGAGACGATGAAGAAAAGTTTTCCCAATAAACTGAGTTTTCTTTTTATAAAAGAATAAGAATATATTTATTTTCTCGAAATATATACATAAAATATATATAATTACATTTAAACATAAAAAGGTTTCTTCTTAATTGCTCTGTTAACAAAATAAAACTTATACTACTAGAACAAAACCTTTCATAAATTACATATTTCAAGAAAATACTAGGACCTCCTAAGGCAATGCCTGTTTAAGAGGTTCCTTCTTTTCAAATAAATCTTAATATGCGCAAGAGCAAACAATATTAATTTAAAATAAAAAATCCCAATTCTTCAAAATATAAACACTAATATAAAAACATAAATAGCTTAAACTTTAACTCTAAATTTAATGTTATCCTAACCCTAACAGTATAGCTATATAATACAATAATAGGAACAAAATAAAAACGAAACAATTTATGACTAACCAAATATGTATACTTTACTATTTTATCTGAAATAAATATATGATACAGTGAATAAGTATTTACAAGGTATTAAAATTTATATGATTATAAATGAATAATAAAAATATGTTTGAAAGTGTATTGCTTTAAACTTGAATATTTACAAGGTAATCTATACTTTCTTGCTTTAATAACCAATTTTTTACTTTGTTGGAAAATAATTTTATATTTTTCAAATTTTGCAGAACAATTGGTATTGAGTTAAACATTTTTGGTCCCAGAAATAAATAACTTTTTGTATAGAAAGTGAGATTTGGTTTGGGAACCATAAATACATCCTTTTTTCTTAGCTTAACTTTATGTATTTCGACAATTTCAGGCAAACTTCTCTTCATTACATAGTACATTTTTAAAACTTTATGAACAAACATATATTTTAATGGTAAAATCTGTTGTTTTAAAAATAAATGATATGATGCTTCCATTGTTGCTTTCTTACAAATTATTCGAATAAACTTTTTTTCTTGTATAAATATGTGCCTAATATTTGATTCATAAGTCCCACCCCAACAAAAGAGCCCGTAATCTATTCTACTATGTACAAGGGAAAAATATATTACTCTCAATGTTTGTTCACTACAGATATTTTTTAAGAAATAAAAATATCTCAACGTTTTATTAAGTTTATTTTTTTAATCTTGAACATGCACTTTCCAATTAAGCTCTTCATCAAGAAAAATTCCCAAATATTTAATATTATCTGCCTGCCCAATAACAGCACACTCCGTACAGCATGTCTTACTACATATGCATTTTGTACAATTGTATATAATTTCATTTGTAAAGAAGACTCTTTGTCTTAAACTGAAATTGATAAATTTTGCTTTTTCCGGACTTAACAACATATGGTTTTCAGAGAACCACCACTGTAGTGCTTGAAAATCGAAATTCATAGCTTCCTCAATGTCATTCCAACTATCTTTCACATAGCATAAAGCAGTGTCATCCGCAAAGGATGTTTGTTCACCATAAAATTTTGCATTACACAGATCATTTATGTAGATTAAAAATAATAATGCCCCTAAAACTGACCCCTGTGGTACGCCATATTTTACTATACCCAAACAACTAAATGAATTTTTAATTTTGACACACTGCTTTCTATTTTCTAAATAACTTTTAAACCAATCAAAAACCACCCCTTATACCACATTTATATAGTTTTTTCAAAAGTATACCATGATCAACACAATCAAAAGCTTTTTTTATATCCAAGAAACTTGCACTTACTTTTTTGTTCATATTTATCCCATTATAAACATTACTTATAAAATTGTGAAGGGCAAGTTCAGTGTTTAACCCCTCTCTAAAACCAAACTGTGAAGAACTAAAAAACCTGATTTTTTCAAGATACTTGACTAGTTTTTTTTTCATCAATTTCTCATAGATCTTGGAGAATGAAGAAAGCAGAGAAATTGGCCGGAAATTGTTACAACGCTAAATTGTGCTTGTCAATAACTTGAGAATGATTGCGAGTGTTATATGTATGCTTATTTTCATTAAATATGGGGTCTGCAAACTATTTGACATAAGTTGCTGTTCCAAAAATATACAAAGCATAAGCTGTCAGTATTACCAGGTCACCAAATAAATGTTTTACTGAATCTTTCCTTTTTAAATTGTACATTATCCTGATTGCCCTTTTTTGTTGAAGTAAGAGTCGGTTTAAATTTTTATTTGTGGTCGCTCCATATGTACTAATGCCATACGCTAAATGGGAATGCACCAATGAGTAGTATAATATTAACAATGTTTCCAAACTACAAATCTGACATGATTGTCTCATGGCTACGAACCAGAAGAACTTTTATTGATAACATGATTGATATGATTACTCCAATCTAGGTGTCAGTCAATTATAAGACCAAGAAATGTTGTAGATTCCACTTGTAATAATTTGTCATTGTCTAAGAATATACTTGGATTGAACTTTTTTCTACTTTGTTTAGTAGAAAATTATATAAAATTTGATTTATTTGGATTTAAAAGCAAATTCTTGCTGTTAAAAAATTGCAGCAAAGTTGATAATTTAAGGTTATTACTGTTGCTAAACAGGGCCGGATCTAGACAATTTTTGAGGGGGGGCAAACTAAAATTTGCCGCCCCCCCCTTCACCCACAACAAAAAATCCCTCACAAATTAAACAAAAATGGAATAGTTAACAGATAAATTAAGAAAAGTTGACATAGTTTTTATAAAGTATTATAATTTATACAAATATTCACACTATAAATAACAATGGTATGTAGGTAGTAGTAGTATAGACTTTAGATGCGTCACAACTTAATCTCTAATGATTACTTTACGACTCTTTTTGGACGCAAATTCTTTGATCACTTTATCAAAGCTAATGTTTGAGGCTCGCTTGTGGTCGATGGTAATAATGCTAAGATCAGTGAGTCTTTGTTGAGACATAGAACTTCTTAGGTGATTTTTGACCAACTTGAGCTTGCTGAAACTCCTTTCTCCGGTAGCAACTGATACTGGTAGTGTGAGGAATATTTTAAGTCCTGTTGTAATATTCGGGTACATTTCTTCTAGCTTGTTCTTTAAAATGAGTTCTAGTGTAGTGGAAGCACTAGACGTTTTCAAGTTATTATCTACTCCTAATGCAAAGCCTTTAAAACTTTCAATTTCAAATATCAACTCCTTTTTGTTGAAGTCTTCCTTATACGTATCTGCCAACTCACCAGCTTTGAGTTTTAAGTCATCTAAGGTCATTTCATTAATTTGGCCGCCATTCAAAAACCCGAACTTGTCATTGATATTCTCTAATGATTTAAATCTGGTGCTCATTTCCATGATCAACCTATCAGAAATTTGCAGCATGGATGCAATGAACAGCTCTTCAGGGGTGCGGGTTACAGCTTCATCTTCACAAAGTTCGTCATACATTGTTTTCCTTTTCCTCTTCCTTTTTTCTGTGAATTCTGGAGATATATCATTCATTTGTGCAATCAACTTTGCTTCAGAAAGTGCTTCAGACGGTGAATACTCTCGTAAAGTTTTCAGAAACTGACAAAGTCCTAGAATGTTTCTGGAAGCCTGGTCAACTGTTAAGTCTTCTCTTTGTAGAAACTTATTAACACCTTCAATCTTTTTCAGTTGTGAATACCAAAAACAACACAAAACAATAAATTCAAAAGTTTTCAACTTGTTAAGCAAAGATTTAGATTCTGATTTTGAGTCAGATGATGAGAAAGGGTGATCTAGGATTTCTTCTAGTGCCTCTATGACTTTGCCAAAGTGTTTGTACACAGCTTCAACAGCCTCGATTCTCGCAGACCATCTTGTTTTGCTTTGTGATTTTAGAGTTGTCGGTACATGCTTCATTAGAATTTCCCATCGCGAAGTGGAAGCAACAAAAAAATTGTACAAACTCCCCAAAGTTCCAAAAAAAGCTTTGTGTTTCAACTGAAGCGTCTGCTGCATGCACTCCTACCAGATTCAACGAATGGGCTATACAGTGCACGAAATTGGCTAGTTCATTTTTCTCTAGAATTCTAGCCTGTACCCCTTTGTACTTCCCAGCCATGTTGGCTCCATTATCATAGGACTGTCCTCTACACTTTTTGAAGTTATACTTCTTTGCGCCCGTTAGACACTTTGGGATGGGATGTTGGTCGAGAAACCGCGTCACGCTGAAAAGTAAGAACAAATTTTTAAGAACTATCGATTAATCGATTGTTAATCGAAGAAATTTAATCGAAGAAATTACTGATAATGATAATATAGGTGTATAATATAATAATGAAGTCACGTATAATATATTGAAGATAAATATATTGAATAATATTGAAAAATGTCTTATATTTCATTTATATATCCTGTCTGTTTGTGTGCGTGAGTGGGTGTATGAGAATGGCCAAAGAAGTATAACTTCCACCGTGTGGTCCGACGCACACCCAATTTTTTTTTTATATCAAGCCCATCTTTTTCAACTTTTTCAAAAATTTCTTGTGTAAGTCCTTCGCCTGTTTTGTTGCTTACTGTAAAAATATCCAAAAAACTTTCTTCAACCTCTGAGCTGTTTGGTTTGACATATCGAAGGATTTCAGTCATTTGTTCATTGTGACTGATATCAGGAGTGCAGTCAAATATCAATGAATAATACTTTGCATTGTTAATGTCCTTGACGATATCTGTTCTGATTTCGGTTGCTATAATATTTAGAAATTCATCCTGTATTTGATGTGAAAAGTAGGAAACCTGACCTTTCTTATGTCGCTCAATATGTTGACAAAGATGCACATTGTACCTCGAAATAAGGTCAATGGTGTTTAAAAAAGATCCACTATCTGGAGCACCAAAATCTTTAGTTTCATGTGTTCCTCTAAAAGATTTGCCTTGTTTAGCTAGGAACAAGATAGCATCAACTATGCTGTGCAAGACAGATTTCCAATGAGATATTTCTTTGTTTATTTGGTCTTGCATTTTTTTGTCAATACCCCCTTTCCCTGGTAAAAGAGTAGCCTCTAGAGCTCTCCATTGGCCAAAGCAGTTTTGATGGTATGGTGCAGTGTCATGATCAGGTATTTTGTCATTTAGTTTCTTCCATGAAACAAATCCTTCATTTTTGCAAAGGGAAGATAACTTAGCTTCTGTTAATGGTATTGTATTAGAAAACAACCTACATGGAATACAGTATAAAGCATTACGAGTCTCACTGTAACCTAACCACGACCTTTTAACTTTAGTTCCATTTCCTAACTTTCTTGTAAACCAGCCTTTTGTCAGGGTTCGGCCTTCTCGTAAGCTTTTAGAAAGGTCAGGTTCGTATTCATTTTCCACTCTCATTTTTACAATATAGCATCTTTGAGAGTCAGAAATTGTTTCTGGCCAGGTGCCAGGGTCGTTGAAATTAAAATCAAACTCACATGTAGTTTTAGAAGCCGACGGGGACGAGTCTTGATTATGACCAGAGTTAGAGTTAGATGTCTCAGGATCAGGAAGTGAAGGTGACGGTGACATTCCATCTTCATGATTTAACTTTTCTTCATCAACTGAACTGGACTCAGAAGCGGCGACAGTAGCATTTGTAGTACTGGGCCCAAACGAGGGTTCATTATCATCTATAAAAAACGCAAACAAATATAATTCACGTCATTTGTGCTACAAAATATCAGAGTTTAGAGTTAAGCTGAAAATGAGCGGCTAGAGGGAGTATAGTAAAAGGTTAAAACAAAATAAATAGATTTTCTTTGGAACTATCTGTTTCAATGATATTTGTATTCAAAGATTTCTAATGGCTGCCATTTTGTTTTTAAAGAAAGAAAAACAATGATATTTTTTCCTGATTTTACTTTTATTATCTTAACCTGTATACCCAATTTCAATTTCATACGTTGAAGGATTTCAAAACAAAAATAAAAAGTTTTCTGTGAAAAATAGAAAATGGCGACTAGTGGCTAAACTAAGTCAAAATTGTCCATATAAACCGAAAGTGTATAGCCAACCCCGCATTTTGTAACAAACCATTTATTGTAAATCAGCTGTTACTTGCTTATTTGTTCAAACTCATATTATAAAACTAAACCAAATTATTTTAAAACTAAATCACCAAGTTTTACCATAAAATAAAATTATATACGATTTTAGATCCAAGTACATGTGAGCCAAATTTTATAAAATCAAATAGGTCAATGATTTCAGCCATTGTTGTGTTCTCAGAGAGACTAACAAAAGTGTTTTATATTTTTTTCTAAGAAAAATAATCAAACTAAATATAAATTTAAAATTTTAAAGAAAAAATTTAATTATTGCAGTTTTAGTTTTTGAAATTTATTTAACATAAAATAGTTTATACGTGTTAATAATATCAAAAATGAAACATTTATATCAAACAAAAATTTATAATATTTAAGTTTACATTTTTTTCACCATTATATTGTATAAACTACTGATTATGTTATGTTACAAAGTTACCAGAGTAAGAGTATTATTTATATAAAAGACTAAAAACTGTACCCTTTAATGTAAACAACAGAACCATTGAACATTACAATGAGTTTTGAGTTTGTTACTGTATACTTACCATTTTTTGCAGTTACAGTGTTTTTATAAAACAGGTCAATTTTCCGTGTCTTTGATAATACATCGTCTTGCCTCTTCTTCTTTTCTTTAGCTGATTTTTGTACTGTGCTCCACTAAGCCTTTTTCGACCATCCATGTTATATTAAACAACAAGGCAACAGTAAAAAGAAGTAAACATTACATTACTACCAGTGCGATAACAGATGATAATTAAGCATGTAGAAGGAAAAAACTAGACGACAGCAGAAAACACGGAACACAGTAGTTGCACTACGCAACGCAACAAAAGACGCAGTACGCAGTAGTTTTGATATAAACAGTACAAGTCACAACGTGAACTTTTCAAGCGTGAACCTGTGCGCTGATATCGAGTGGTGTGGAAGGGGGAGCGGTGCGTTCCTATGTACAGTGGGAGGGGGGGGGGGGCGGCACGGCAGTGAGGCAGGCCGGCATGGCGCCTTGACTGGGATGGCGATCAGCTGAAATTGTAAACAAACTTTGCTGTGCTGCTAACTATGCTATTAGGGCTCTCAGTGTTTTCTACTCCATTGCAATTATTATATTGATTGCTATTGTAAAATTATTGTTTGTTTACTACGTTATGCAGTTTTGAAATTACTTAATTGACGTTCCTTTATGACGTTTGGCTCATTAAAAACTTTTACAAACTGTATTAAACAAATTTTCTGCAACCAGAATTTGCCGCCCCTCAACCCTGCCGCCCGGGGCAACCGCCCCCTCTGCCCCCCCCCCCTTGTTCCGGCCCTGTTGCTAAAAATAATGAATAAAATATATTAGAGATAGTAAAAAACAAATAAATGCTATTTTGAATATTTAATATAGTATTTAAAATTTAAGCTTACTATTCAAACCAATACCAATGTAAATAATTTTAAAGTGCTTCATCAAAAGAAATGATGGACTATTATCAAAAATAAATATTCTGCAAAATTTAATGGAAGATCAATATCCATCAATTTTATGTTTATCTGAACACAATGAAAAGAAACATATATTAATTCAATGAAAATAGGAAATCTAATTCATGCTTCCTCCTTTTGTCTTAAAAAGAAAAGAAAAGGTGGTGTGGGTTTATTCATTGATGAAAATACCAGTTTTAAGACAATTGATATATTTAAATATTATAAGGAAGGACAATTAGAATTATCATCTATCAAAGTTGAACTATCTTCAAGAATTTTAGGACTATACGGACCCCCTTTGGGTGACATAAATATGTTTATTTCATATATAAGAGATTGTCTAAATTTTATTTTCAAATAAAAAAATGATGTTATTGTAACTGGGGACTTCAACATAGATTGTGCTGTAAACACAAAATCTTCCACAAAACAATTGTTATGTATGATGAAAAGTTTTGGTCTCAAACAATGAAGTATTTTCTTATACAAGAGAATTTAAAAACTCAAAAACAATAATTAACAATATCTTTTCAAATTTTCTATTTCAAACAACAATAAGCAATATACTTGTAAAATGCTTATCAGATCACTATGCACAAGTTGCAGTTTTTAATTTGATTAAATATAATTTCAATGTGCCAAAGTACAAACGTATTAGGCCATTATCTAAATCAAACATTTTAAAATTTAGAGAATTATTGAAAAATGAACATTTGGAGGTATTTTTTAATGATGGGCTGTCTGTTAATAATATGTATGATCATTTATTTCTCTTCTATTCTAACAAATCATTCAATTATTTATACAATTAAGAAAATAAAACTTCAAGAAAAATTGTTATGAAAAAAATTAAACTATCCAAAGAAGCACTCCTATTAAAAATAAAAGTAAAAGATCTTTATTTTTCTTCAAAAAACTTAAATTTGCCCCATCCACGGCATCAAAATTTTAAACATGTAAAATCATCATATAGAAATATAATTAAAACAGAAAAATCTAAACCTATTAAAAATGTAATAGAACATTCCAACAATACATAAAAAATCATATGGGAAATAGTAAATCAAATGAAATGTCGAAAGAAAAGTAAATCAATTAATAAATATACACTACAAGATTCTTACGGAAATGTAATTAAAGACTCAAGAACAATATCTAATACATTCAATGAATTTTTTTTATAAAAATTGTAGATAATAATCATAACAGTGAACAAATTAAACTGGAAAATGGCTATCAAAACTCAATAAGAAGCATATTACTTTATCCAACTACTAAAGAAGATATTAGTAATGTAATAAAATCAATAAAAACTTAAAATGCAGTGGGTTTCGATGAAATGTCATCTAAATTGCTGAAAGAATGTCATGAAGCTATATCATTTCCATTAGAATATATTATTAATCAACAATCTATGGAACAAGGTTCGTTTCCACAAGCCCTTAAAAAAGCAAAAATAATTCTTTTACTTAAACAAGGTTCACCTTTAGAATGTAATAACCATCAACCTAATATTAATTTTATCTACCATTAGTAAAATATTTGAAAAAAAAAATTATAATAATTCGTTTAAATTCTTAACTTGAACAATATAATATTCTTTTTCAAAATCAGTATGGATTTAGAAAAAAAATGACAAACTTAATGCAGTGTACAAATTAATGAATAATACAATATCCTCACTTTATAAAAAGAAATTACAATGTCAGTATTTTTTTTTTTTTTTTATCTACGGAAAGAATTTTATTCAGTGAAACATAATTTATTATTAGAAAAATTTAATAACATCAGGATTGAGGAAAATCAAATAGTTGGTTTAAATCATATTTAAGTAATAGAACTCAATGTGTAGTCATACCTAACATAGATGTCTAAATTATCAAACATCCAAAGAAATGGAAGTGACCACAGGAGTAATTCAGGGCTCTGTTTTAGGCACAGTCCTTTTTATTATTTTCATTAAAAACATTGTAAAATCTATTGAAAATTCTGAAATATGTTTATATCCTGATGACACAACATTTTTATGATAGATCAAGATGAAAAAATACTTGAAATTAAAAGTTACATAAACACAAGTTGTCTTATAATGGATTAACAGTGAATGTTCAAAAAACAAAATTCATGCAATATTCAACAAATTAAAATGCCATCCAATTTAATTAGTTATAGATGGAGACCAACTTGAACCTAATGAGTATGTCAAATTTTTAGGACTTGCAATTGACAGTAGACTTAATACTCATATCGACAATTGACAGTAGACTTAATACTCATATCGACAATTGACAGTAGACTTAATACTCATATCGACAATTGACAGTAGACTTAATACTCATATCGACAATTGACTGTAGACTTAATACTCATATCGACAATTGACAGTAGACTTAATACTCATATCGACAATTGACAGTAGACTTAATACTCATATCGACAATTGACAGTAGACTTAATACTCATATCGACAATTGACTGTAGACTTAATACTCATATCGACAATTGACAGTAGACTTAATACTCATATCGACAATTGACAGTAGACTTAAAACTTATATTGAAATTTTACGCAAACAAATTTCAAACATTCTATTTGTACTGAGAATATTATCATCCTACTGTCAAACGAATGTCCTATTAACACGTTCACCCCGAAGGCTCTGACAGGTCAATATTATGATTATTCAAAACCCCGACGTGCGCCACCGGTGGCACACGGCGATATTCCGAAAACCCCGACGTGCGCCACCGGTGGTACACGCTTACACTGCGTATACTTTTGGTTATAAAATGAGTCGGGGTTTTACTGAATGGTTTATATGACATAACCTCAATATAAGGAAGTTATTAGCACTGTGCTCCACCGGTGGCACACGTCGTAGTTTTAAAGTAGGCCTTGTGGAATTGTGAAATAAAATCGTGGTCCTTCAAAAATTACTACCGTCGTAATTTTAAGTTGGTAATGTTATTCCAATGACAGCAATTAGTTTATGAGATTTTTTGTGTGTGTGCCACCGGTGGCGCACATCGTGGTGAACGTGTTAACAATATACTATGGTTTGATTGTGCCAAAATTAACTTATGGCATTCTAATATGGGGAAACACTAATTCTAACTGGAAGATCCTTTTTATTTTATAAAAATATGCTTTATTAATTATATTCAAACAAAAGAAAACGTTATCTTGTAAACAACTATTTATAAATTTTACTATCACAAATATACCATCTATTTATATTTATGAAACATTATTATTTGTTAAAAACAATCTATCAAATTTTCAAACAACAAAACTACCAAATCTTCGTTCTCAATCTGATGTTAAAATACCATACAACAGGACCATTTTGTATAAAAAAAATCACATTCATTACAATGAAATAAAATTATACAACAAAGTACCAACTTATTTAAAAGAAGAAAAAGACATGATATGTTTTTAAAAGAATTTAAAATCAATGTTATTACATGAAACAGTTTATGAAGTTAAAGATTTCCTTACAATATAATTTTATACAACCATTAAATTGGGGAGTTCATCAACCCGGCACCAAGCTTTATATGTTATAAAAAAACACGTCAACCCGGCACTGGACCTTTCACTGGCCGCCATGACAGTATGTCAACCCGGCACCAGCCACCCCTCTTACCCATTCCACCTACACTACCCCCTCCCAACCCCTCCTTTCTCTTTCCCCTCCCCTAATCACCTCCCCTTTTCGTAAGGTGCCGTAGGTTCGCGCTGTCCATGTCCGGGGACCGAGCTTTACTAAACGAAGGTGTGTGATGGTTTTAAAATGAATGGGGGTGAGCTTTGTAAAATGAAGGCAACGCTTTGTTCAATAGGTTAGGTTAGGTTAGGTTAGGTTAGGTTAGGTTAGGTTAAAGGAGTTAGGGCGATGAGATGCCTAGGGTTCGAGGTAGGGAAAGAAGAGAATGAGGGGCGTATGTTTGGTGTTGTGGAGGGGGAACCCAGCTCCCCTACCTTCAAACTGTCTCGGTGCCGGGTTAAGTTGTGACATTAGTAACGCCTGATTAACCTTAGAGCGGTGGTCAGATTTGGTGCCGGGTAGACGTGCCGCCTTAAATTGTTATACACATGATCATATTTATATACACTGTATCAAAGTTTATACTATATACTTTATGTTATATTATGTGTTTATTTCCAATTTAAATATTGTTAAAGGTGAATAAATTGTTATTATTATTATTTTTTAAATAATAACGCAACATTTTAATATGAATACAACTAACTACAATATTTCTGATAAAAATTTCCAGTGAAAGTAATTAATTGTTGGTTGAGTCATAAATTTAAAGTTCTAATTGTCTCGCTTGAAAAACATACAAAACTGACAAACAACCAAAGACCTTAAACAGGTTTGACTGAAGGACATTTCTCTTGTTGTCAGTAATGAGGATACCACTGTTATACAAAATGTCCAGTTCGTTAAAACAGTCCTGAATAATGGATCATTTTAAACATAAGTTCTTTAGTTAATAATTAGGTAATTCAAATCCCATGTAATATTACCTAAAAAATAAGTAATAGTTTGTTAGAATACGAGACTTTGAGATAGTCAATTTTAATCTCTAAGTATGTAGTTGGTTACGTTTTTGTTTTTTTTTAAATAGTGACTGACTCTTACCCATCTAGGCTTAACTGAACTTTGGGCAAGGTTGTGACACCTAGGACGACAGAAAATTTGTATTCCTTTAAAGGGGTTTGTTTTTTAAACACTGGAAGTCTTTAACAATCCAACACAAAAATACTATTAAAGACTATTTAAAATATCTTGAAATCAAAACCTATGTAAATTTAATAAAATTAATTTTACCTTGGATAAATATTAAGGAGGTTCAGCCATGATGTAGATATAGAAAATAAGAAGTATAGAAGACAAGAAGCAAATGTTCTCAACTGTTGACTTCCTCCTTTTAGGTACTAGAAGTGTTTGTTTTTAAAACAAAATACATATTTTATTTTAGCCTGATCAATAGAACTCCAGACGGTGTGATATTACATTTAATGAAGTACAGCTAAAATGAAGTATCTGTTTAAACAAATGTAGTCATAAAGATTTAATTAATAAAACTGGGCATGTTTATTTAGTTGATTAGGTAAATTTACTTTGATTCACGGCTTGTAATTAAATCATCATTAGCAGAATTACCATAATTCAAGCATAGGGCTGAGAGCCGCTGAGTATGCAACAACTGGATTCAGGATAATATGCAGATATCCTGTTATCCTGTCTACTTCGCTGCAGGTTACATATGTAAATTGTTTTTATTTCTCCTCATTAGTTCTCTTTTATTTTATTGCTAACTCATATGAGCAAGACTTTTTTTGTTCTGTTTAGTTATACCATTATTTTACATTTATCTTACTTGATTTAATTGACGTTATAATTTCAAATTCTAACTACTTTTTATCTCATTAGCAGATCTGGTCAGTAGTTCAACATGGTCTGGCCATATAATACCAGAGATAATCATATCAATTTTATATTGCTTTCTTATCAAACCAAATATAATAATTAATTATAATATGGTTATACTTAAAAAAAAAAACCAAATGAAATATGTAAAATAGTTGAGTGACAGGAAATACTGAAGAAGTTGAAACATAAGATATAACCCACAGAAACTAGTAACTAAAATGTGGTGAAAAAAAAGAATGAGTGGTGTATGGATGTGTACATATTGTCAACTATTTACCAAACTATTTGTACTATTATTCTGGAAGATAACACTAAGACACATTCAAAACAAATTCATTTCTGTAGCACACAAACCTTTTATTTCATTGAACATTGTTGTATTAATTAAGCATTACCATTTACACTTATTTTCCAAAAAAATCTCAAAAATAAAACAATTCTTATGGTAACTAAAAATATGAATAAACAGACTGAACAACTGACATAACTGAGAATAACGAAGCACAACTGAAATTTGTGATTCTTAATAAATTGCTCAGTAAAAGTTTATTTACATTTTATTAGTTTGTTACTATATTGTTAATAAAAAATCCAACCTTTAACCGCCTTCACGGGAAGATATACACTTACACACTATCGTTAGGCACTGTTCTAAACAGTAGTCAAGATACATAGTGTTATGTCCATCGATAAGTAAGCAATTGGGTTACTTTTATAATGGCGTAATACTAAAAGTCTAGGTTAGCTTGTAAAAGTAAGACATTATCATTAGGCACTGTTGTAAACAGTAGCCAAGATACATAGTGTTATGTCCATCGATAAGTAAGCAATTGGGTTACTTTTATAATGGTGTAATACTAAAAGTCTAGGTTAGCTTGTAAAAGTAAGACATTATCATTAGGCACTGTTGTAAACAGTAGCCAAGATACATAGTGTTATGTCCATCGATAAGTAAGCAATTGGGTTACTTTTATAATGGCGTAATACTAAAAGTCTAGGTTAGCTTGTAAAAGTTAGACATCATCATTAGGCACTGTTGTAAACAGTAGCCAAGATACATAGTGTTATGTCCATCGATAAGTAAGCAATTGTGTTACTTTTATAATGGTGTAATACTAAAAGTCTAGGTTAGCTTGTAAAAGTAAGACATTATCATTAGGCACTGTTGTAAACAGTAGCCAAGATACATAGTGTTATGTCCATCGATAAGTAAGCAATTAGGTTACTTTTATAATGGTGTAATACTAAAAGTCTAGGTTAGCTTGTAAAAGTAAGACATTATCATTAGGCACTGTTGTAAACAGTAGCCAAGATACATAGTGTTATGTCTATCGATAAGTAAGCAATTGGGTTACTTTTATAATGGTGTAATACTAAAAGTCTAGGTTAGCTTGTAAAAGTAAGACATTATCATTAGGCACTGTTGTAAACAGTAGCCAAGATACATAGTGTTATGTCCATCGATAAGTAAGCAATTAGGTTACTTTTATAATGGTGTAATACTAAAAGTCTAAGTTAGCTTTGTAACCTCTCCGTTTATGTGATGAGTTACATTATAGTAAGTTTTTTGTTAATTTGTTATATTATTGCTGAAATTAAAATTTTTTTTAGAATCTCAGGGTTGATATATTTTTTTATGGGTAATTCGGTGAGGCTGTAAATTACAATGAATAAAACTAGATTTGTCTTTATGAAAAAACTAATTTATTAATTACATTTTAAATTTATTTAGGCATTTTAATAGAACAAAAAAGTATATTAATTAATTGATACAGATTTCTTTAAAAGATTATTTAACTAAGTTAATTAACTAAAACTTATCTTAGTTTTTTCATCTGATGATGAAGTTCCTTGTGGTCTTGAAGTTCACATTAAAAGATGCAATGACGGTTCCGATTTAGACACCGTGTAACTATTTAGATGATTGAATTTAAATAATTAAAAAATGTTTGATTTTAGAAATTTTCATCGATTACTCGGGTTCGAGGTCAGTTGACTACCCGCAGTGAAAAATAACTTGTGCACACGGCCCTAGATGGAATAGGAGTGGACGAGAGTAGCGTCCTTTGTCTGTTAGGGCTAGAGCTTTTAGGTTCGATACCTTCCGGTCTGTACATGTGCTCTGGGTGTAGTCTGATATATGCTGCCACCTGTTGCCCATATTTTTAAACTAACAATGTCTTTTATTTAGCTTGGGCTTGACTGTCGCTTTGTGACATGTTAACTCCCCTTGGAATGGACTAGTCCAAACTGAACAGGTCTCGACTTGTGTCTCCACTGCAATGTTTGAAATATTGTTTACTCTGGTGTCTTGGATGACTACCATTGAATAATTTTGCTTACTTAATTCCTTATATTTGTTGGTTATTAATTTGCTATAATAACCGAATATTATTTGAATGTTCGGTATTTGTTCTAATCAAATGCACCTATTTCCTCATTAAAATAATTTGTATTTTATTAAATTTAATTAATTTTATCGTCAATTAGGTGAACCTGTTACAGCTTGTAAAAGTAAGATATTATCATTAGGTACTGTTATAAACAGTAGCCAAAATACATAGTGTTATGTCCATCCATAAGTAAGCAATTAGGTTACTTTTATAATGGCGTAGTACTAAAAGTCTAGGTTAGCTGGAAATTTGTCTGAACAAACAGTTTTGTGAGCTTTTGGATATGTAATTTGTGCATGTTTTGTTTATTTTCACTGCTAATATTCTAGAAAAAATGTGTAATTTGATCTTATATTCACAATGATATGTCCTAAAGAAATATAGTCCCAAAAATGTTGTCATCTTCAAAATTAAATTGGAATGACAGATTTTCATTTTAAGAAAATTTTATTTTCATTTTAAGAATTTTAAGAACCAATATTTGATCAATTTGTGCAGGTAACAAAGTCGATACTCTCCCTGCTGAAGTACTATGACTGGAGGAAGTTTTGCATAGTGTGGGAGGATGAATGGAGCTCAGTAGCCAGCTCGCTGAAGAAAGAGGCACATGATGCGAACATGACCATCACTGGCTGGAGGGAGGTGTCCAGCAGTAACAAATGCTGCATGGACAAGCTGGCCTGCTGCGCAAGCGACTTCTGGTACAACTTGATAGAAGAGACTCGCAACATAACTCGCAGTAAGTTTGTCGACAGGTCTTGAAGCTTATTTGACCTGGTTGAAGTCGAATAACATTCTTGTAATTTGATTGTGTGGCCATAGAAATTCAATACATTTCTGATTTAAAACATTAAAATTACAAACAGTTCAATTATACTTACTACAAAAATAAATATAAGAACTAAAAAAGATTCAGACTCCATAATGTAAAATGTTTTTTCAATACACTCACTGCAGGAAACTCACTTCGAGTTGTCCTTGAGCCATTGTGGACGACACGCTTTTTCCTAGACTTAAATCACGTGCATGATGATTTCAGTCCACGTGCATGATGACTATAGCACGTGATTTCAGTCAATTACTGGTTTATTGTTTAGTTTGTGGTTGTTTTATGTACTGTACATTTGTGTTAAGAGATTATGTGACTCATGAGGTGTATTCATTTTTAGTTTTAAGATTTTTTATTTTAAGTGATAGTCTTCTGAAATGGTGCATTAAAATTTCAGCATGTCTCGGATTTTCAGCATATGCTAAATAACATAATATGGTCAGAAGTGAACATGTTCAATGGTTGCTATCCACAATAATTTTTAATCCTATTTAATTTATATTGAACTTTTAACGTAGAGATGAAAAACAAATATTTTGTTCAATATCTAATAGTTGAACAGGACAAAATGTGCAGTTATTCTTATTGTATTTTAGGCCGCATAGGCTCATAAGTCCTGATTTTCCTATTGTTGAAACTGCTAGGCATATTTTTTTAACTAACGGTATAAATAGTCTCAATATCCTTACGTACATATATTTGCTACTTTTGTGTGATTCTCAGTCTATTTAAGAGGGTGGATAAGAATTTGTATCTGATATAGTTCTGTGATTTTGTCAGCTCTTTCTGATGACTTGAGGTGGAGTAGGGAGGTAATTTCTTGAGGATAGAGGTTAACAAAATGAGTATATTGAACTCTATAAAGAATAGTTAACAGGATTCTCTTGGTTAGAAGTAACTGAGATTATAATTTGGTTTTGTGGTTAATTATACTTGCTGTAAGTTACCTTTGGTAGTGCTCTTCAATATTGGAGTCAGTAAGAATCAGTGAGGCATTGTAGGCACTCGTTGTTATTGCTCCTGTGAAGTTTCCAGAACATAACAATATATACAGGGTATCTTAAAAGCCCCCCCCCCCTATTAACAGTGATTTACTTCAGGGCATGTTTATATGACCACATATGGAGTTTTTTTTTTATGTATGCAAATTTGTTACAGCCCTTCCCAAAAGGGGGTAGTTGGGGTTAAGTCAACATTTTTAAATAGGGACCCTATCAAGTAACACGTCATTTAAAGGTAATATGAAAAGAAGAATGGTGCAAACTAGAGGTCTCTATCAAATTTGGTGGCAATTTAAAACTTTAATCATTTAAAATACCCCATCACTGAAATGATTAATTGTAGAATTCAAAATATTCTTTATTAACAACATCTTCAAGAAATTGCAATGGCGTCAAGGAATACAAAAATAAAAACCTATAACTAATTACAATAAGTTTGTTTGAAATTAAAAAAGACACACTTATTACATAAAATAATTATTTCCAACAGATGTTTGATGTAAAAAAGCTAAAATTTTAAAATGATAAAAAATACAAATAAAATTGTAATAAATTTAAAACATTAAAAGCAAAAATACAGGTAAAATGATAAAAGACACAAAAAGGTCATTGTATATAACATTTGAAAGATTTATATATAGAATAATAGACTATAAAATTGTATGAGTCATTGTTGCAGTCCGACTTAAAAAAAATTTTTCAAGGAGTAGGCAGATCTGTCTATCAGCCACTTGTGTAGTTGAGTCTTGAGTGATTTTCCCTTCAGTGTCTTCAGTGTTTGTGGTAGGCTGTTGTAAAATTTGCGGCCAATGTAAGATGGTTTTCTAGTGTATTGTGTGGTGTGGTGTGACGGTAAGATGAAGTCATTTCCACGTCTGGTGTTGTGAAAGTGGATACTTGTACCTCTGGGCCGGTCTGTCTCGTTCACCATTAGGATTACAGCTTTGATGTAAAGGTTTACCACAGTGAGAATTCAAAGTGATCTGAATGCTTCCTTGCAGCTATCTAAGGGTTTGAGGTTGGTGAGTATACCTGAGGTATGGCTTTCTTCTGCAGGATCAATATTCTGTTTAAGTTGCTTTCAGAAGTCCCTCCCCAAGCGACAAGGCCATATTGTATGTGAGATTCAATTAGTGCGTAGTATGCTGTTTTAGCTGACAGTAAATCTCCAATCCATCTAATTCTTCGTACCACATAAACACCAGTGCTGAGTTTCTTACAAAGGTAATTGATATGGCAATTGCAAGTAAGGCCTGTGTCCAGTGTAATACCTAATAGCTTGAATTCTTGTTCGGTTTTCACATTTGGTATATTTGCTATTAGCTCTGTTTTACGGCTGAAGTTGACATGGACAGTTTTTGCCTGATTGAAGGATAAATCATGTTGTTTGCAGTAGTTTTCTGTTCTAGTTAGTGCTGTAAGGGAATCTATGTTAAGCTGCTCTGCATTGTCATTTTGTAAAAGAAGCGTGATGTCGTCTGCGTACATAATGCATTTAAATGTAGTGTTTTCCATGATTAATCAAGGAAAGTCATTTGTAAATAAAACATATAAGACCGGCCCAAGCACAGACCCCTGTGGTACTCCTCTCGTGACTGGCTGGGACTCTGATTTGTATATGTTCTTCTTGCCATTGTTTATGTCCTGGATTTCTACCACTTGAGTGCGCTCTTGAAGATAGCTAGCAAACCATGCACCTTCTCTGCCTTTTATTCCAAGGGAAACTAATTTTTTGGTGATAAGACTGTGGCCCAGACAGTCGAATGCTTTGCTGTAGTCAAGCATTATCGCTGAGGCATGTTTGCGTTCTTCTAGTTGGTCAATGATGAACTCAACGATGTTTATGTTGTAGATGTTATTAAAATCTCAACGAGTCAAAGGTCTTATGTTGTAGATGTGTAGTAAGAAAGGACTTTGAAAAATTCATAGTAAAGCGAAGATGGCAGCCTTTTTAGTGCCAACAATTTTAAATGCCAAAAGCAGCGTTTCTCTAATTGGACTGTAGCGGCTAAATGAATGGTTCTACAGTAAAACTAACACCATTTTCTGTATCTGATTTGAAACAATCTATAACTTTGGCCCCGTGACTTTTTGGTCTATCTCACCTCCTTTATCCTTAGGTAGAGCTAGATTTTCGATTTGTGCGTCTAAATCAAATTGGTTAATATACGTCCTCTAAGAGTAGACTTACAGATTTTTTAGACTATGAAACTTTGTTATCTAGGAGAACAAACTGTTTTCAATTGGAAAATTAACAATTTAGTTTTAAAGCATGCATACCAGATCATAGGACATGGCGAGAAACACAATATTTTATTGATTCAAAGTCAAATGTACTTCTTGCCTTCTAAAAGTAGACGTACAGATTTCTGTAGAGTTTTAAACTTTTTTATCTAATTTTATCTAACAAACTGATTTTAATCAGAAAATTTACAATTTAATTTGACCTAATGCATAGCCAGTTCACATGACATGGCTAAATAGGGTGAGAAACTGGATATTTCACTTATTCAGAGCCAGCTACAGGAATTTGTGCCTTCTAACAAATCTGTCAAGTCTAGACAAATCAGTAATGTGTAAGCCAACATAACCTAACCTAAGCCATTCCAACTCGAACTTAACTAACCCAACCCACCCACCCATACACGTACGATGGTATTGATCTGCCCACCCACACATACACGTACGGTGGTATTGACCCACCCACCCACCCATACACGTACGATGGTATTGACCCACCCATCTACTCATACACGTACAGTGTATTGACCCGCCCATCCACTCATACACGTACAGTGCATTGACAGATTTGTCTAGACTTGACACTTTTTTATCAATGAGAACAAACTAATTTCAATCGGAAAATTTTAAATTTAATCTTCTATATATCAAAGCCATTTACCACTCATCACTATTTCCTATTTCTCCAAAACTATTATACGTCCAATTGACTTCAAATTTTGTACATAGGTTTGTTTACCTTGGCCCCTAGAGGCTCACTAAGAAAGGAGCTATATTGTTTGATTTAATAGAATTTAATAAAATTACTTGTGGTAGGCTAAACTTTTTAATTAAAATTAATTGAGTACACTAGTAAATTATACATAATAATGTTATATTTAATGCTTTTCTAAATTTATACACTGTAAACTGAAAGCTTGCTGCAAATTTTAATTATATAATCAAACTTAATATTATGACCGGGTACAGCTAGTTCTATATAAATTCATAAATCCATAGAAACAGAAACACTCCACGTTTATTTCAATTAACCCAGGAGTGGTTGCGCCTATAATGCAACCTAATATTGTCATTGCGAGTCACGACAACCCGCAATTAAATAGTTGGTATTTTTCCATTGAACTTATAATAAACCCTTTCTATTGATTTGATTAATTTTTTAGACTCGTGGCAGTAATAAAAACGTGATTTGGTCAAGAATATTCAATGGTAAAAATTTTTTGTAAAATTTAACAAATTACTTGTCAAAAAGTCATTTTTTGCTATATGTTAGTACTATAATGTATACAATGAAAAGTCAATTTTTAAAAACTAACTTAGCGTTGTGGTATAGTAGTAAATATAACTAACTAAGAAAATAGATTTAAATGCTTCTTATGGGGTAAAATCTTTAAGAAATTACATGAAAAAAATTAAGTTTGATATTATTGATAAATCTTCACTTAAAAATTATTACAAGATTGAAATAATGATTAACAAATACAAGGATGCTATTTGGCAATTGATTTTTAAATTTACTTTGAAGATCATATAGTTTTATATTTTTTTTCCTCCAAATCTGGACATTGCAAGATGTAGAACTCGGAACTTTTATTCGGTACACTATCCATTTTTAAAATTTTTTTCACATTTCTTACTAAAACCAAATGATAGATTTTAATCACAGTAGACTCAAGAAAAGTCTAAAGGTGTAATTTTAACACCAAAATAAAAATTATGCGTTTAAAACTTTTCTAAAACTAAGTAGTCGCTGCGGGTCGTGGTGACACGCACGTATGTATCATAGCCACATGAGGTGCAGATACTAAACAAAATCAACTGGTAGTTGTAGGGGGTGGGAAGGCAAGAAGGTAGAAGGAGAGGATGGCTGACTCCTGTGGGCTACTAAGTAGTCGCTGCGGGTCGTGGTGACACGCACGTATGTATCATAGCCACATGAGGTGCAGATACTAAACAAAATCAACTGGTAGCTGTAGGGGGTGGGTAGGTAGAAGGAGAGGATGGCTGACGCCTGTGGGCTACTAAGTAGTCGCTGCGGGTCGTGGTGACACGCACGTATGTATCATAGCCACATGAGGTGCAGATACTAAACAAAATCAACAGGTAGCTGTAGGGGGTGGGGAGGTAGAAGGAGAGGATGGCTGACGCCTGTGGGCTACTAAGTAGTCGCTGCGGGTCGTGGTGACACATGAGGTGCAGATACTAAACAAAATCAACTGGTAGAGTAGAAGGAGAGGATGGCTGACGCCTGTGGGCTACTATGACTCACAGCAACTACTCCTGGGTTAACAGAACTATATTAGTTGTGTTTCTGGTTTTCTATATATTTAATTTTTTATTTATTTATTGTTTTTGTGTTCAGTTTTTTATTTAATTATTATCTAGAAAAGATATTTTGTATTCATCTGAAGATGGTATTAGCATACCGAGACATGTTGTGAAAAATAAACTATGACATAAATTTCAACTGGTTACAGGTTAGTATGAATATTTTTGTTTAATTCTGTTTTTTGTCGCATCAAAACAGTGAAAATAAGGATAGGGTGGTGTTGCCAACCTTACTTTACTGAATTGTTTATTTTTCTATTGTGTTTTCTATGTTGTATTATTGTATAAAAAATTTCATTACTTTGAAAATTGATTTGTTCATTTAGTATTTGTAGAGGATTTATGTTCAATGATTTGTAAATTTCAAACTGTTCAAAAACATTAATTTTTAGTCCTTTTCTACATTTTTGAAATTTTCTTCTATTCCTGTGATGTTTTGGTTGTATTCTGTTAGGTGATCAGCAAATTTTGATTTATAGTTCTTGTTGGGGATATGTTCTTTAAATCTGGTTTTGAAAGATCTAACTGTTTGGCCTATGTAATGTTTTGGACAGTCGTTACATTCAATTTTGTAAATTCCATCTATTGTTTCATTGATCTATTGAGAGTTTCATCCATCCTAATTTTTTTTTTTTTTTTTTTTTTTTTTTTTTAACATCTATTGTTAAATACAACCAAACAGGATAATACTGATAGCATAACAATGGATGTACAGTGTTATTGGCCCACCCACCCTCCCATAGAGTGCTACTGTTTTATTTTATTAACTTTATTTATAATAAAAATTAATTTATGCACTAACCTAAATTTGTTACATAGAATCATTCTCCAGTTAAAGCAGTTATCACAGTTTTATAAGCCTCTTAGAACTAGTTGCTTGGTTTATGCTCAGTTACATGATTGTTTCCTTAACATTACTAAAGGCAGAAGTTGTTCTGTTTCTCTTTAACTTAGTATAATAACTGTATCATCAGCATATACCAGTGTAAGTTTACTTGAATGAGAGCAAGTCAAAACAGAACTGGCCTCACCTGTGGCACCATGATCTGTGGCTGCCATTTTATTTGTCATGATCATCCATTACTAGTCTGAGTTCTATGAACCATATTGATTCTCCCTTTAAGTAGTGTCTAAACCAGATATGTAATTGCCCTTCCAAGAGTTAGATGTTTATCTAATGTTTGTTCATGGCTAAGTTAATTAAAGGCCTTATTATCAAGTAGGATGATAGAAACATTTTTGCCATCTTCCAAAAATTCCAATAAGCTTTCAAAAGAGCTCAATATTGTCAATGTACGAGGACCCATGTTACCAAGATTTTAGGAGTTAGTTACATGGTAAATGTTTAAGTACTATTAACAACCTACTGTCGGCGCAGTAATTATGTACTGTATACCCGAGTTTGAAGACTGTTTATTATAAAACTTAAGAGGTATATGAAAAATCAAACTACACCATTGTTTTCCTTGTTTACTTGTACAGTTTGAAAAATAAATGCTTTATTTTGTAAGCTTTTTTAATTTTTATTATAAATTTCAATAATTTTTATTCTAGTTGGTTCAGGAAATGTTACTATTTTCACTGTCCATCAACTTTACACTTTTATTACTTAAAAATCTGTTATGTATCACATTCATATTTTACTACGTGGTTGACAGGAATGTTTTCTTTAAGTTTGATCAATTACAGAATTGTAACTTTTCAAGAAAAAAGTTCTTATCAATTACCTGGAACAACGGTTTTTTGGCTTGTAGAGGTCGTAAAATTAATTACTCAGTCACATTGTAATCCCTATTATATGTATAGCTACGATACATTACTGTTAAATTTGTAAGTAAAGGCGGTGATTTTAAATTCATGCAAATCAATTTAATAAATAAATAAAAATAAATAAATAAATAAAATCACTCCAGCATTTATTTATACATATAAAAGTAATGTATTATAACTATACATTTGATAAGAATTACGTGACAAAGTATATAATTTTACGACCTATAGAAGCCAAGGAAATGTTGTTTCAGGTAATTGAAGAACTTTAAAGTTTAATTTCAGGTTTCTTGAAAAGTTAATATTCTGTAATTTATAAAACTTATAAGAAACATTTCTGTCAACCACTAAGTAAAATTTGAATGTGATACAATAACAGATTTTTTAGTTATAAAAGTGTAAAGTTGATGCACAGTGAAATATAGTGAACATTCTGGTCCTTTTTTTTGTCCAACTAGATAAAAATTATTAAAATTTATAGTAAAATTAAAAATGCATTGTGAAAAATGAGGAAAACAATGGTGTGAGTGGATTTTTCATATGCCTCTTTGTTTCATAATAAACAGCCTTCAAACTCGGCTACACATAATGTCTGCACAGAACTCAAGATATTCACCATCTCCTGAACAAGGCTCCGGAGAAATACATTTGCTTCCAATGGATACCGGGCCATTGTGGACTATATGGAAATGGAAAAGCTGACAAGCTTGCAAAAGCAGCCACTAACATGCACCCTGTTCCTTCTAAAGAACTAACTCTAACGAGCTGCATGGCCACATTCCATAAAATTCTAAAACAAGTGGGTGAAGAAGTGGAATGATGAACCAACTGACCACCATCTCTATGATCTCCTCAAGGAACCTAACAATACAGAAATCTGCAAAAACTTACCCAGATCCATGTCATTATTTGCATCAAAAGCCAGAACAGGACACATAGTTACCCAGTCCTATCTCTTTCGTTTTCAAAATTTTCTTGTTCATCTAGTGGTACAAAGTTTAGGTTAGAGGCAGTTAGGTTAGATCCTGAATTGGATAATTGAATGGTTTTCTCAACTGAGCTAACCACTTGTATCTCCTTGTAGGATATGTTCCAACCTAACTTTTAAGTGAATAAAAGAATCATCGAATTCACTTCTGTAAGTATTTTCATCATTTATGAAGTCATCCTCAGTATTTAAATCAATTAAGTCTTGGATTAATGTCATCTTACAGTAAATTGAATGTAGTAGTTCTAGTCTTGATTTTGTTTCACTCACCTTTGCAGTAGTGTAGGTACCAATCCATTTGTTGCAGTTTGTCATTTGCATTCTCAAAGTTCTTCGTAGTAGTTTTAATTTCTTTAGTTTCTCTTCAACATTTTGAATACTTATAATGTCCTGAATGATTTGACTCGTCGCCATTGTCATATCTTGTAGTAATTAAATAATTTATAAAGAATTAACTTATTAACTTTATTTCAGTAACATACAGCATATAACACAGTAATACAATGCTTGTGTTGCCTAGCAACACATAATCAAAACAACTTATAGAAAACATATGTTAATTGATATCTATCACTAACTTAATTTAAATTGTAATAAAGGAGTTTTTTTTATCTTAGTAACTATACTTCTTCTTAAAACTCTACATGCTTTGCCCATAAATTCTATTGAATTTAGTTAGTTTGAATCTTTGTGGAGGCAAGTTTAAAAAAATAAGATTTGTTAAAATGGATGACAATGGTAAATTTTCCTTTAAATGTTTGATATTAGTATGAGATCACTCGTATGTCTTTATTTTTTTAGTTTAAAAATAATGCTATGAGGCGTTATGCTAAGTACTTTACATCTCATAACACAAAATTTATGCAAATAAAATTGGGATTATTCACTGTAATTTACTTGTTAAACCCAGGAATATAGTGAGTGTACGAGTTGCTATATTACTAAACTAAATGGGAACAAGGGCTTGCATCAGCTCTAGTAGTGGTTCATTCAGACACTTGTGCAAAATATTTTGTTCCAATACCATGAAACAATATAACATAGTGTTTTTCTAGGTGGTCCTTCCAAATAAGTTTACAACTAGGTAAAGATAGGGGGCTGTCAACCTATGAAAACTTAAGTGAGCCAATCGTCTTTTTGTATTATACGAAGGTGTTGATGAAGAGAAAATCTTAGACTGTAGATAAGTAGAGATATAAGAAAAGTTGTCTAATAGTTACACAAGCAATATAATAAAAACTAATGATGACATTCCATTATTTTCAGTTTATGTTTTCCTGGGACAAGCCAAATCCCTTTTGGATATGATGGAGGCCATGCAGGCCTTCCAGTTGTTTGATAATGGAGATTATCTTGTTATCTTTGCAGACCTTGTTACCTACTCTCCCCGGGAGGCCTACAAATACATTTGGAGTAAGTAAACTGACACAATTAGTCAGTACTTGTAGTAAAAAACTCTACTGACTAATTTAGTAACAGTTTTATTCTTTAACTGTGATTATTTCTACTCATTAATGAGCTTTACTTAATTTAATATAATAGTTTCATTTAAATGGAGCTTTTATCCAATAGTATCAGAAAAACATATTTTAGCTGGCAAGTTCCTACCCTGGATGGATAGAACTCTCTCCAGAATTCCTGTCTGGCACTGTACGGGAAAAACTTTTTAACCCTTATTGTGCTGTAAATATACATGCATAGCTTGACTTTGCTCTAAACACCATAAACGCATAAATATTATTAACAATTATTAAAATAATTATGCTCCCTATTTAATCTGCTAGAATGTTTGGGTTATGTACAGTGGCTAATAATAGACATATTGTATAGCTTCTGACCTTTCGTTTGCTCGCCATACAATGCTAAACTGGTTTATTGTTTGGCAGTGTACAGTTCCACTGTCCTGCTCAATGCCACAAGCGTGTATACACGCAGCTGGAGGCACTGCAGAACCTGTTTGAAAGTGTGTATCCAGTTTATTGTATAGTATTCCGTTGTTTTTATCATTAGTTTAGTGGAATATGAGGAAAAATCTATAATATAAATAAATAATTTGCTGTTGTTATAATGCCTACACTTCCCAAATTTAGAGAAGTTTTTAAAAGTTATTTAAGGTTGAAGTAAACTGTAATTGTAAAGGTGTTGTAAAAAATAAAATCTAATAAAAATATAATTTTAGATTTTTAATTTAATAAATTGTAAGAGTTATTGGGCATAATAAATAAGCATGTTTACCTTCTTTTTTTATTTGAGTACAGAGTTTGAAGACATCACATATGTTCATTGTTTGACAGCAATAGATATAGATGAGAAAGCGAACTAAGTGTCCTTACAAAACACAGCCAAACAGTAACATAAAATAGATTTTAGGTTAGGTTAAAGGGCACTAGGCCAGGAATTAGTATATTAGAGAGATAGGACATCAGCAAACTTACCTTAAAAGACAAGTTCACTAACATCAGAGTAGTAGTTTGTTGAGAAATTTAAACAGATATAGCTACAGTACAACCCCTTAGACCAGGGTTCCTCACTAGGATTTCAGGGCTGGCCTTACTTCTTTTCTCAAACTAATCTAAGGACCGTAAATACATATTCTTGCAGTTTTTTCGTATGTTTTCTAGGTTACATTTTGTCTGTCTCTCTGCTATTTATTTAGTATTTAGTGCATTAAACAAAGATGAAGCATTCTGAGTATTTTTGTGGCTTATAAAAATATGAAAGCTGTTGTTCCTTTAATAAAATATTTCAGTTCTAAAAAATTTTATTGTTAAGGGTTGCATGCGGCCCGAGGGCATCGTAGTGAGTATCCTTGAAGGCAATCGTTTGTATCAACACCGATTGTGTGGCTCTATATTTTTGCGTCAGTAGACCATTATGTAATATGTATGAACGTCATTCCGTGCCAAAGGGTTAATACAGCTGTGTTAAGTATAAGCATCATAACTGATTAACTTTTAGACATTTTAAGCCTTTAACTATGTTATCTAAGCATGTTTGTTGATTCTGTCAAAACTCAATGGAAATCTTAAGAGAAGTAAGTTTATATTTTTAGCTTGTATGTTTGATTATTTGGACACTCCCCGTACATGGAGCAGTTCATACAAGAGTAATCTGTAAACATTACATCCAAAGTATTATCAGTAATTTACAAACATGCTGCTAAATTGCCATTGAAATGTTATTGGAAACACTGTTGGAAGTGTGATAGGTGCACATCAAATGTTATTGTAAACACTTGAAAATGATATGTGTACATAAAATGTTGGAAGTGATATGTGCACATTAAATGTTATTGGAAACACTGCTTGAAGTGGTATGTGCACATTAAAATTTAATTAAGACTGAAGTAACAAATAAATTCAGATCTCCAAATTGTTTTGTATAATTTTCAGAGATGCAATAGTGAGTTTATATTTCTGACTTTTACAGGATATGATACTGTGTCCAAAACCTCTAATACTTGCAAAGAAGACGAGTTCCTACAGCGTGCGCGATCTCTTCTGGTAGTTGTCCCCTCACCCCCATCGAAAAATTATGAGGGATTTTCAAAGAATGTGACTGAATACAATCAGAAACCACCTTTTGGATTCCCTGTACCACCGATGTTCAGCGAAGTGGGTGGGTTCTCAGGAAAGGTAAGGGAGCCAAAGAACCTTTACAAAGTCTAAAATGTTTCTAATATTGTTAACCCTTTTAGGAGTAATGACCTCTTGGAACGTCACGAAATCAGCCTAGAGGAGTAATATTCTTAGTAAAAAAATGACATTATGGAGTAAAAAATTAAAACAGTAATTTTTGTTTGGATTTTAAACAGTTTTATTGTAAGGTACTAAAAATGGCACAATTTTAAAAATAACTCAAAGAAAAATCAACTAATTAACAATTTAAAATTTCTTTGTATGAAATATTTGAAAACAGGTATATACGCATAATGCTGGATTGCTCGTATGATGTGTATTTTCGCTATTTAGCATTTATTGTAGAGTTGTAGCAACTTTTATGAGGTTACCTCTGTTGACCTTAAGATTCCGTAGAGGGCACGGCAAATGCTGGGCAGTTAGGCGTAAGCGGACAAAATGCTCAGACAAAACTAAATTAGATAATGAACTAAAAAATGTTTCCAAAGATCTAATAACAATGGCTGCCCTCAGTCTCTCATAAACAAATGCAAACAAATAAGGAAATGCAAACAAACACTCACTGACACAGAAAAGCCTAAAGCATTCATGTCCATTCCATATACGCCTAACCTGTCAGAAAAAATCAGACGCATAGCTAGGAAATACAAAATCAGAACATCATTCAACACACAAAACACGTTAAGACAGTCTTTAACTAAAACTAAACTAAAGAATGAGGAGCAATCCTCCAAAAATGTAGTATATTGCATTACTTGTGAATGCAATGAAAAATACATAGGGGAAACAAAAAGACCGCTGGAAGTTAGGCTAAAAGAACACACAAGTAACATTAAAAAAGGAGACACTACACATTCTAAATTGGCTGAACATGCCTGGAACAATGAACACAGATTTAACTGGGATAACACTAACATACTTCGCAGGGAACCACATTTCTTAAAACATAAATTCATCGAAGGTGCCTTTATGAAACTAAATAATGAACAAGTAATCAGTCAAAGTAACATAGAAGTTAGACCCATGTAGGTTCCTTTACTTAAACACACACGATAAAAAGTTCAGTACACTCATGACATCATCTAACCAGAAGCCTACACCACCTGCACCTACAACAATTAAACACCCCATGAGTCTACGTCCTCGTACCTGAGTCACCGCATGCCTGGCGATCTCAGAGTGTACGTCCTTGACCACGTCAGTCTGTGTATGGTTGTTGTGAAGTGTAGTGTGTATGTTTGTCTTGTCCCCGTGTTTTATCACCTTGGAGGGAACTTCGTAGACACTGCGTTTCTACCTTACTTCGTGCCTGGGACGTCTAGACGCCATCGTCACTGCGGGTCGTAAGACTTCATAATTTTTGTAATATTTTGTTTATTGTATTAATTGTTTTATTCCTAATAATTGTTGTCTTTTCAGGTTAAAATGTAATTGTAATAGTTAATTAGATTGGATAGTAGTCTCAGTCCTTCCGAGTCACACATATCATTTTTTGTGCATGTTTAATGTTATTTTAAATTAATATTGTTTTTCAGGTACCATATATTTATTTTATTTATGATTAGTTGATGTAATCTTATTTCAGTCTGATTTGAATATTAATTTAATTGCGTTTTAACATTTTTTCTTTTTTTTTCGTTGATATCGTGACCTGGGCAGCGCCTAATTGGTCATATTAATTTAACCCTGTTAACATTTTTATATTTATTAGAAGTTCATTTTGTTGTACCCCATTCTATGATCTAGGTTAAAATGTAGATAATTATTAAAGTAGATTAGTTTTAGAACATAGTTTTATAACATGTTTGTGTAGATGTAATTTAGTTTTTAGCACTTGAAAAAGGTTTGGGTTTTACCAAATCGAAACGTCGTGATTGGTAATTTTTACGTAATGATGGCAAATGCCCAACTACCTTTGTCTCCCTCATCTGATAGTCCATCATTAACAAATTTCAAAAACAAAATTATTTTCTTGTTACATATTTGAAAAAATATTATCATGTCCGTTCTGTCTCTCGCACCCATGTCCTTATTGTATTTGATAATAGTCTTAGGTTTTTGTTGTTGTTTTTCCATTGTTGGTTACTGATAACAAAGTTGACTTGGCGAGAAGGCCGATAAGCACGTGCACACAGTTGTCTTGAATGACTCCTCCCACGGACAAGCCCTGTCCAGGTCTCAGTTATCCCTGGAATAATACTTCCTCCTTCCCAAACATTTATTTCCATATTTCTGGAGACGGTTATACGTGTTCTAGAGCAATAAAAAATCGTTTGGTAAAAAACATACAAATGACGTTCCAGAACGTCACTACTCTTTTGAGCCTATATCAGACATGATGTTCCAAAACGTCATTACTCTTTACATGCATTATTTCATACTCCTGAAAGAGTTAAAGAACCTATTATTTTGCTTTTTTGTCCTATCTTTAATATAATGTATTGATTAATATATCCTTAAGGAATATGATCAGATTAGGTCTTTGGACCACTGGATCAATTCATTTATATGAATTTTATTTTGGATTAAAATATATCTAGGTCTGTCTGAACCAGTTCTAATATTGAATGAGATGGGTTAGAGTTTCTTTTTCAATAAAGTAAGGTTATGAGCAACAAATTCCAATTATTTATTCAACTGTATTACATTATTGAATTACTAGCTGTACCCGCCCACTTTGCCGTTCATAATATTGAGTTTGATTATTTAATATAATATCCAATTTAGAACAGCTGATGAGATGTTTAATTTACTAGTGTACTAAATTATTTTTAATTTATCACAATTTTATCGAATTTGTTTTTATTTAACAGCTTTTAATCAACTAAATAAATCAATTAAGAGGCTCTAAACCCCCGCGCTGAGAAGCGTAAAAACTGCTTTGCATGGTCCTAGATACTGCATTATTTACTGTTGTAAAATTATAAATGAAGTATCTATCTAAAGATAGACATTTTTGACTGAAATCGCTTTTTAAAATTTTCGAATTCTCGTTCAGTGCCAAAATAAAACTAGAGCTGTTATCGAAATTTTAAAAAGCGATTTTAGTCAGAAATTTATCTAGTTTCAATTTAGTTTTGGTTTCAGATCGATATCTGTAAAGCTTTATCCGCAATATAGGACCGCGCAAAAGCCTGCATAGTAATTTATTGCTAAAAAATGCGGCGATTCGTGAGATCCAAGTGGCGAAAACCCGAATCTCTTAGTCGCGGGTGGATTTTACTACTTCATTCATAAAAACCTTTCTTCATTTAACTTAACATCGATGGATGCAATGTAGGCCTATGATGACTGATATCAGTATCATTTTACAGATTGATTTACTCTCTTAGAGTTAGTCTATTTAGTTTTGTTTGACTTATTTCGTTTAAATTAAAATGTGCGTTCCCATGTGGTTCTTGATATAATCTTACCACAAAGCAAATCATAAAACGTTTATTCGTAATGACAGTGCACAATTTTTATTATGTCATGAAAAATACTGTAATAATCATCTATTTACAACATGTCTATGAAATAAATCATATAAAATACATTAACGGATGCGTACAGTAAAAATATTAATTCAGTGATTCCGGCTTGATCAAAGCAATAAGTAATTCTAAGTCACTGTCTCTATTGACCTTTATTTTTAAAATATAAATACAGTACCTAATGTTAACTCGTAACTATTAATTTATTATAGTTCATTAATGTTGAGGTAAAAAAAATGCTAGGTAATTTATTTGTAATTTTATAAGAAGGTAACTTCCAAGCAAATATTTTTCCTAAACGGTAACAAGGACAGAAAAATATGACAGCCGGGGGGGGGGGGGTTGGTTGGAGAGGCAATCCTTTTGAGAACTTTGAAGTCATGGGGCGAGGTAGTGTTTGGGAACCTCATACCACTCCCGGTGCATTCCATTGAGCAGCCAATGAGAAAATTTAGAACGGTAAAACTTGACATAAGTGATATTTAAACATTGTGCAATGTGAAGAAAAATAATAAAATACGAATTTAAAAAAGTTTTCACATTTTTCACAAAAAAGTTTTAACACGTATTAGCATAGTACGTGTTGGTAGATGAATTTAATACAATATTAATATAAACTGATCAAAGGTGACCGATTAAGGTAAACTTGGTTTACTGAAATCGATCACCATAACATTCGTAGCCTACATATTGCACTTATTTTTTATAAATACAGTATGAGTATTATACTGTATGACATTTGCATTGTGTGACGTTCACTTGTGTATTAAAATAAAATTGTTAAACTATTATTAAATTGCTCAAATAAGATGTTCTGCTCGGTTTGGTTTTGTATTAATTTAATGCATTTTCAATTACTTGAGTATCCACTGACCTAATTGGGTAGCTCGTGATCAACTTGTAGCAGCTACACTGATCAGCTTGGGTAGTCATCATGATGGACTTGGCTAGCACTCATGATCAACATGGCTAAAACTCATAATCAGCTAGGGTAGTATCCGTGATCAACTTGGGCAGCCTCCGTAATGGGCTTGGCTAGCACCCGTGATCAACTTGGCTAACACTAATGATCAACTCATGTAGTAACCGTAATAAACTTGGCCATCTACTGCCATGGACTTGGCTAGCACTCGTGGCTAGTCACTAATGGGTGGCTAGTCAAGTAGACCACAGGTGCTAACCAACGTAATCACTGGTAATTACACAAGTTCAGTTCACCAAGGGTACTACTCAAAGTAATTATGGGTGGCTACCTAAATTGACTCTGTTCTACCATTGATTTTACTATATAAAGAGATACTCCATCCATATGGGAGAGTTGTGGCGAGGCCCCTAAACTGTTTTGAGGCCCCACGCTGCGCTGCGCATATCCCTATTTCCTCTCTCTCTCGCACGCTCTTCCGTCTCTCTCTCTCACTTCCCTCCTCTTAACCCACTCTCCCATTCTCCAGACAGCCGCCCCGCCCTCTCCTTCCTCAGGTCCCACACACAAACAACGTCCTGCTTAGATAATTGTTTACGTTATTCCATATGGCCAACGTTTATCCGGGTTCTCTGTTTTTATATTTGCTTGCATCTCTTTCGAATAATAAAGAATACTGTGTTGATACTATTACAGTAAAACTCAGTGTGACATTCATGTTGAATAAAGAAATATTTATAACTGAATAAGTTAAAACACCATATTGATTTATATGATTAACACACCATGTATTTGTAAATAGACACACTTGAATATACCGCTAACTTATCGGCAATGCTGGCGATAATTACTGCTGATTTAAGTAAACATTTTCATATTATATAGCCCATCTGAAAAATCTTTATTTATTGCATTTTAACCATTGATTAGGTGATTAAATCGACTGTTGTACTCAATCATTAGTTTTTCATATGCGGTAATTGATTAAAAAATAAATTGTTTTCAAATCCAATCAATGACTCTCCTTTCAATTATGAAATTAATCTGCAAATATTCCAGGAATATATAATAGCCTATAGTGAAATATTAAAAAATGTGACATTATTTATTTCTTTGACAAAATAAATATGAAATAGGCCTATGATATTTATATAGAATAATACTGGGCAAAATATAAAACCCAAATGAGATTCAAATTGAATGATAGGGTTAGAACAAATCATAACAAAACCACTAATTTACTTCTATACAAGATAAAAATAGCTTTCATCTTATGGCCTGATTCAGACAATCTGTGTATAGGCATTTAATTTAAAATAGCATTATTTTTAATTTTATTATATACATATGTTTTATTATTACTGTCTGTAACATTAACATATTATTTGGTTCCAAGTAACTGCATGATTGTTTGTAAAATATTTCATTGTTTGGTGAATGGTCAGTTTTTATTTTTTTCAGAATCATGAAGAGTTGTGACTCTATTATTACTTCTTGAGAAAAACAATCTCGATGTCAATTGCAATTGGTTAGGAAATATTATTGCGATAGAATATAACTAGACTACTGATTATTTAGATTCAATTTTCATTATTTTAATCAGGCTGTGAAATTATTGTAAATTTTGTTTATGTCCCCCTTTAAAAAATACCGATTTATAACATTGATTGAATCAGACCATTGTAAAACGTATGTTTAAGGCGAATATAATTAAAGTTAACACATCTGTTTTTCATACTATTATTTTACTAGATGTGAAAGTATGGATAAACTGCAATTTATTTATATTTTAAATTTCTCTGGAAAAGACACTCTGGAATTACACTGGTAACACTTCACAAGTAGCGTGACCAGCAATAACATAAGAAATAACTAATTTTAAGTAACCACAGTCTAAATAATAACAAAATTAACTATAACCGCACTCTGTGGTGTTTTTAATTATAACAATTCGAATATGACTTATTTACACAACTGAGAATGAACAGAACAAACAATGCCAAGAACTAACAAAACTATATAAACAAATAAATATTACAAATAAACAATAATATAGTTAAAAAATAATACGTAAATTTGGGTTTTGCGCATATTTTGAACTGTAATAGTATGGTTTCAAATTGAAACAAATATATATATATATATATATATATATATATATATATCGTATTAATGATAAGCATACACTTTCAAACTAGATAAATTAATCCTAAGTAGAAGAACAGGGACCTTTTTTTTAATAACCAAACACTTCAACTCTAGAACTGTGGGCCGTGGGGAGTAATATAGGCTATACATGTTTAAAAATTATTGTAATTTAATAGTAACATTTAAATGAATGGCAAACATAATTATATTAAACATCTTCGGTTAAAAAGATGACTAAAAGTCAAACAACTTATATTATTTACACTTATTTAGCTACACATTAGATTAATTAGGATATAGTATTACGGTGATCACTTAACTTAAATCACTAATGAGAGTTAGGCGAGGGTCCAATAACAAAACGTGCGAGCTGTACTTGAAACGTTACAGGAAAAACAAAGGATATGCGATGATTGTTAGTCTAGTACCGTACACCAAAATAATAAATATTAATAAAAGTATTTCCATTTTATTGTTTTTTTTTTTTTTTATCCAACTCAAGCCCAAAATCAATTCAGATATTGTCACACTTTAGTTGTTATAGAAAAATGAAATCCTGGTTTTGTCATCTTGGAAACAAGTTCAGCTGATATAGATAATTATCATATTTTACCAATAACCAAGAAAATATAAGCACAGAATATAAGCAGATATGTGCTTATTTTGTAGTATAAGTTTGGTGCTATTCGGAATCAGACCAGTGAAAATTCAAGTTATTTTTGGTGGATTGTGATATTTACCGAAATATTTCTATAGCACAGCTTGAGGTCTAAGTTGCATTTTTGAGTGGCCAAGACTGGACAGACTAACTGAGATCGGTATTGCGCGCAACTCGAGTACTGGTTTGGGGCCTTCTTGGGACATCGCAATTAACGCAGCTAGGATTGCGCGCAACTTGTTAACGGCCAGAGAGTGAGGTAGGCCTATTACAAGATTTTCGGCAAGGCGACTGAAGAACTGAATTGTGTGCAAGTATGTTTTTTTCTTTTTCATTTTATAACTCCGCCACTATTTATGAAATCATCAACACAGCAAATATTTTCTCTATCTCCATCTCTTTATATCAAATAAAAAGAAAAAAATGCCAATCCTGGTATAGACTAAAATAGGTTTACTTTACCTTCCGTCAAACAGTTCGCAGCGTGTGATGGTGATAACAACTACATGTTTCGCCGTGAATACGGACGGCATCTTCAGGTTAAAGAAAACAAATAAGTCCAAGTGGGAAGCGTCACAAATTAATTAAAACTTAACAAACACACTTCACACACGAGGAAAACAACGAATATTAAAACTTTCGGTAGGCCTACCACACACATTTCCCGGGTCCATGGCGTGACCTGGAAGCAGATTTTAATATTGTGGTATTTATGACAAATAGTTCAATTTACTTTTAAACAAAAAGGATTTATTCAAATTATTTTATTTATATAAATTAACTATAAATAATTCATTTATAGTTAAAAATACAACAATAATTATAAAATGCAATAATGACAAGAAGCTTTAATTACTTGATAAAAAATGAATAATGATTTCAGTAATATAAAGGGTTAATTCTAGTATTAAATGTGAACTATATGACAGATGATAAGTTAATGAATAATTAAATTGTTATAAATTATTTCTGATACTTCTAATAACGTATCCTCAGATGACTTTCCTTTGATAAAACTGAATTGACGTGGATTAAGAAAATTTAACTTAGATAAATAACTATGGAGTCATTTAATCATTGTTTTTTTCAAAACCCTTAGAGAATACAGATAACAAGCTGATAGTTATTATGTTATCTAGTTTATAGAGTTATTGTCCTTCAAAATAGGTACCACTGAACTTAACTTCAGGCTCTCAGGAAAAATGCCTTTGATAAAACTACTGTTTATTAAGTGAACTAAAACTGGTGCAATCTCATCAATTATATTTTTCAGTAAATGTATATTAATTTGGTCAAAGCCAGTTATTTTTTTATTTTTTAAAAGCTTAACAATACTCTTAATTTCATCTAAATCTGTTGATGTTATAAATAATGAATGTTGACATTAAGTACGTAAAGATGGAAGGGCATTGGAATGCACAACGTCTGGACGGCTAGACTGGATTGTGATAAGGTGATTGTTTATATTATCAGCAATGACGGAAGGCTCACGTGTAACTTCGCCATTTGGCAATTCAATTAGCTCAACTATTTTCTTTGAGGAACCACTTGTTAAGTTATTTATTACCTTCCACTGCTCAGATACATCACCTTTACAGTTTTCTAATAATGTTGAATAATAATTTTTTTTGTAAAATTGATCACATTATTTAATTCATTAGTACATTTTGCAAAATAATTTTGAAAAACTGTCATATGGTCTTTTCGTAGAAATTTTATATAATTTTTTACGTCTCTCAAATTTATATAAAATGTTTGGTGCTATCCAGGGACTTAACAAAAAAAATTAGCCTTTAACAATTTAGCAACAATTACTAAATTAATGTTAAATTAGCCTTTAACAACAATAACTACCACCATTTTTCTTGCTACTTCTAAATATACAATTACTTAAAATATCAATAAACTTATAATACAAACAGTATTTACATCATTTTAGATAATGTATAATGTTTTAACTAAACATCTGTAACACACTGTTATTTACATTGACAAAATAACAAAAAAAAGTCCCCTAACATTTTTCATATTCACAACCCCCTAAGGCCTAAATAAAAGATCGCGATTCCTTTCCGTGCAAGACAAACCACAGCAAGGAATAATATCCCACTTTGACCCACTATCAAGGCCAATCGGCGACAGTACAGGTGCAGTGGCGACGTAGACAAGTACTTCCGGATGAGCGTTTCGATAGAAAGAGAGAGAGAGAATGGGGGAATGAGAGGGAGTGATTAGTTCCTTTACTGCTCACAGGTTGTGCAACCGAACAGTCGAAACTGGAGGCAATTTCTACCTCTTTAACTTGATTGACGACAGGTTGCAGCACGGTCGCTCCCATTTTCCGTGCCTCAATATTTAACATTGGATGGAACTATCTTCTATGTATAGTAAAATCAATGGTTCTACCTAGGATTATTAGAGGTACTACCTACTAAGTTGACCACAGACTCTACTCAAGGTAATCACGGGTGGCTTCTCAAGTTGACCACGGGTCCTACGCAAAGTAATCACAGGTACTATCCGAGTTGACCATGGGTGCTACCCAAGATAATCACACTTATTACACTCAAGTTGACCACTGGTGCAACTCAAAGTAATGACTGATAATACCCAAGTTGACTACAGATACTACCCAAGTTAATTAGGCGTGGCTACTGAAATTAATTACGGTTTCTGCCCTAGTGGCTACTCAAGTTGACAACCAGTGCTACCCAATGTAATAAAGGGTGGCTACTCAAGTTCACCATGGGTCTTACCCAAGGTATTCACAGGTACTACTCAAGTTGACCACCTGTGTTACTTAAAGTAATCATAGGTATTACCCATGTTGACCATGGGTGCTACCCGAGGTTATCACGAGTGGCTACTCAAGATTATCATGGATGCTACCCAAGATAATTAGGGATGGCTACTCACGTTGACCACGGGTCTTACCCAAGGTAATCACAGGCACTAACTAAGTTCACCACCGTAATTATGGGTGGCTACCCAAAATGACTGCGTGTTCTACCTAAAATAATTATAGATCGTATCTAAGTTGACCACAGGCTCTAACCAAGGTAATCATGAGTGGCTTTCCAAGTCACAAAAGGTCCTACCGAAAGTAATCACAGGCACTAACTAAGTTTACCACCGTAATTATGGATGGCTACTCAAATTGACCGCGTGTTTTACCTAAAATAATTATAGATCGTACCTAAGTTGACCACAGGCTCTAACCAAGGTAATCATGAGTGGCTTCCCAAGTCACAAAGGATCCTACCCAAAAGTAATCACAGGTACTATCTAAGTTGACCACGAGTACTACCCAAGGTAATCAGGTGTGACTACAAAAGTTGATCATGGGTGCTACCAAAGGTAATCACCGGTACTATCGAAGTTAACCACGAGTACTACCCAAGGTAATCAGGTGTGACTACCCAAGTTGATCAAGGGTGCTACCAAAGGTAACCACAGGTGCTATCGAAGTTGACCATGGAAGCTACCCAATGTAATGACAGATATTACGCAAAACAATCACTGGTGATACACAAGGTAATTACAGTTACTACCCAAGTTAACCAAAGGTGCTGCCCAAGGTTAATCACAGATAGTAACCAAGTTGACCACGGGTTATACTGAAGGTAATCACAGATTTTATCCAAGTTGACAATGGGAGCTACCCAAATCACATATAATATGCAAAATGATCAATGGTGGTGCTATACCCAATGTAATCAGAGATATTACCATAGAGGACCAAGAGGACTACCCAAAGTAATCACATGTACTACCCATGTTGATTATGGGAGCTACCCAAGTCAATCACAGGTACTACTCAAAATGATTACTGGTATTACGGGTGGCTACCTAAATTGACCACGAGAGCTACCCAAAATAATCACATGTATTATTTAATATGACCACGGGTGTTACCCAAGGTAATCATGGGTGGCTACTCAAGTTGGCCTACCAAAGATAATCACTGGTAGTACTCACGTTGACCACCGGGGCTACACAAGGTAATCAGGTATGGCTACTCACGTTGATCACAGGCCTTACCCAAGATAATCACAGGCACTACCAAAGTTCACCACCGGTCCTGCCTAAAATAATCACAGGTATTACCCATATTGACCACTGTTAAGATAATTACAGGTCCTAAGTTGACCACAGGGTCTACTCAAGGTAATCACAGGTGACTTCCCAAGTCCTGTCCACCACAGATCCTATCCTACCCAAAAAAAAATCACAAGTACTATCTAAGTTGGCCATGGGTGCTACCAAAGACAATCCCACATATAGACCACGCGTCCAACCCAAGGTAGTCACGAGTGGCTAGCCATGTTAACCACGTTTTATAATCAAGGTAATTACGGATGGCTACCCAATTTGACCATAGGTGCTACTCAAGGTAATCACAGGTACTACCCAAGTTGACCATGGGTTCTACCCAAAATAATCACAAATACTACCAAGTTAATCACGGGTGGTACCCAAGGTACGACTGATACAACCCATGTTGTTCTTAAAAGATTCATTTATTATATTATTATACTTAAAAATAACAGTGACTTTATAAAATTGTGACTTACTCAGCTAACTCATGTATCTGTATATTATAATACTCTGGTAATTGGTAATAATTCAATTATTTAAATGTAATTATTTATTATCAATTCATTTTTCAAGCATTTTTTTATATTTATGAGGAATAACATTAATTTGTTTCTAAATATGTTTTAACATCAGCTTTAATCCACACAATAAAATCATATCCTATAAACGACAAATACATTCATTGGTATGTAAGTGTTTAGCGTCTATGTACTGTGGTGCCCAAATGGATGAGTCCAAACTGCTTAGACAGGTGAGGACAAACTACTGTACTCAAATAAAAAACTGAGACCAAAGAAACGTGTGAATTGCTGAGGTCTAACTGGTAGACTATATGAGCCTAAACTACCACGAACATACATGTTTATGAGGCAAAACTACTGTCAGGTAGGTGAGCCCAATCTGCTTTGAACGTCTAAAGTTATATGTTTGAAATTGATATATGCTTGCAGCAGTTTCTCTGTTTTGATTGTTGGTTATTTTTAACAGTCGTGTTTTAAAAAAATCGTCATATTTAGTAATTTGTGTATGCCTAATTGAATCATATTAAATTAATCACTCCTAAAATACTGTGAAATATTTATCAGTAAAACTAAAATTTTTGAAAAGTAATTGTGTAAGAACTGTTGTCGAAGTAAAATAATTGCTTTTCTCATGGCAATGGGAAAATTGAGCAAGATTATAATATATTATTTTAATTATAATTGATATCATTCATACGGTTCGCTTCGATTTTCGTCTCTGTCCGCGAAAATCTTTGTTGTAACAAAATGTCTGCTTTTTGAAACCAAATTGTCCCCGTAGTGTTATTCTCATGTATTGTAGTAATTCATTCAGCATACTTCAGAAGCAAATAAAAAAGTGGCCACATTTCAATTATTTTATAATGTTTGGAAATTAGTGTGTTATGTTGTAATTGCCATAAAACTGATAGTTTAAGTGAATTTATTTTTATTTTATTAAAAATAATTAATAAACTGTACAAAACTATAAAATGTAAAATAAATTTATAGGTGGTATTTTTTACCATTACTTTTTAACGTGTTTTATTTAGTTTTCAGTAAAGCATATTCTTTAATGCTTTAAGCGTATGTTGAGAATTGTTGTGGCGTTCATTTAATATTATTTTGTTTTAATATTTTACCGAACATAAAAAGAAACGAAATAGAAATTTATTTGCAAATTGATGCCTTTTTATTAAATATTTAACCACATAAAAACCAATATTTAGATCTCAATCCAACAGCTTTAAGGAATATTTACAAAAACCATGCTTTGTAACGTAATTTACTTAGTTTTTAGTAAAGCATATCTTTATGTTTATAAATCAAACTCTTCAATTGTTTTTCAATTGTAGAATATAAGTATGGTAATGCCTAACCATGTTAAATTTTAACCGTTTTGAGAATAACAAGATTTTAACAAGAATTATGATTTTGGAAAACGTTTCAAGTAGAAATTCAATATTTTAGTAGACCCCCAAATTTATCAGTGAATAACTTGATTTTGCTATTACTATTTTTTACAAAAACAAAATGATATAAAATAATGTTAAGAAATAAAATACAGCAGCAAAACCGGTACTGACTGGAAAATTTAACAATTGTTGAAAAGAATTGGCCTTTCTGCTCAATATACATTCAGACAGAGAAGGTCGGGCGTAGCCACCTGAGGAGGCGGCAGGCGGGAGGGAGGGGTAATTGGGGTTTCCGATTGAAAATACTACGAAAACTAGCTATACAGGAAATTATTCAAGGAACTATATTGTACTGTCCGGCAGATTAAACTTCCTCCACCTAAAAAAAACTGGACGTAGTTCCAACTTTTTTCGCCAGTGTCGCATGACTTATATTTTCTTTCCCTTTAGAGCCCTCTTAATATAGCTCCATAAGAATACCTTGGGAATTTTGGAGGCGAGTGGAACGGAATCTTGATGTCGGAGAGGAAAATCCTTTCTTAACGAGCCTCTAGGGGCCAATATAAACCTATCTTCAACATTTCAAACCAATTGGATGTATAGTTTTGGAGAAATTGTGATGAGTGGTAAATGACTTATATATATATATATATATACATACTCGCTTTGCTCGTTGGGGGCTTCGCCCCCAAACCCCCTTGGGGTTCAGGCCAATTCGTTGAATATAAAAAGTTCACTGCTGATAATATTTTCCGTTAAAATGTTATTTATTTAACAGGACAAATGTTTATTTTTAAAAAAATCATGGTTTCTATACATTGTATACAAAATGGATTTTTTTAATTCATGGTTTTTATACGGAAAAAGTGATAGTGCATTATTTAAAAAAACATACGGAAAGTGATTTTAAAAGTAAGCTGTTAAAAAACTAAAGTTATTAATTGATTTCAGTTGCCTGTTAGTTAACCATTCGATCAACTGAAGCATGGTCCATCCAGTCTCGCTATGGGGAGGCCGGCAAACGTAGAGACCCATTTAAAAAATATTTAAATCCTCAAAAAGTATTGTTTGAAAGGTTAATTTAACTATTAATAGTATGTGTGTTTGCCTGTTAGTTAACCATTCGTTCAGTGAATGAATGGAATATCCAGTCTTGCCACGGGGAGGCCGGCAAACGTAGAGACCATATTTACAATAGCTAAAATGTTGGGGAGTTTTATTTTAGGCAGGCCCCCTTGCCTACTGCCTAGTATTTACAATAGCTAAAATGTTGGGGAGTTTTATTTTAGGCAGACCCCCTTGCCTACTGCCTGGTAAAGTACATTTTCGGGTTCGGTCAACTTACGACAGGGAATTTTTTAAAGCAGACCCCTTAGCTTACTGCCAATGACACAATCGGCGTTATAGAAGAAGGTCACCGTACACAATGTTTTTTGCATAGGCGACCCCTTCAACGACTCTTCCAGGTTGGAGAAGGACTACGATATGAGTAGGGCTTCTCACTCTGCTGAGAAGGACGTACAGCTGGCCATGTGTGAAGCAGTCCGTGCGAAGATCGACTCCGACGTACTCAATTGTTTGGCCTTGGCTCTTGTGGCCAGTCATTGAGTACGCTAACATGAGGGGAAATTGTCGACGACAGACACGAATCGGCGATCCTTCGGCCAACGCAAACCTAAAGGTGATTCGAGGAATACCGAAAGGTTGCGTGCCTCTGGGAAGTCTGATTAGCCGTTTGGTAATCGCTGTCACAATGACTTTAGTGCCGTTAACGAGTCCATCGGCAATATTCAACTTCCTCATGATAAGGCATACGGAGCCAACCTTAAGTCGCAGGACATGATCTGGTACGCCTTTGCCAGTGGCTTGATATAATAGCTGTACATCCACGACCATATCATCTTCGTTTTCCTTGTCCATAGTGTCAGCACTTATCAACTCATGAAGTTGGCCATCAAACGAGTTCAAGATTTGATCATTGATCTCTTTGACGTTCATGTTCTTAGTTGAAAGTATCGCTCTTCTTGCACATTGATCGGGGTCACAGAGAATTTGGGTTTAGTCAAGGGAGCTAGTCGTTCTGTGTGGAGTCTCGTCAGGGAGAACACTTTAAAAAGTCGCCAAAGGTATGATGCTCAAAGTGAAACACAAGCAATATCACAATGTGCGAGCTTTTTCAACAACGGGTGCTATTTGCCTAAAGTCCCCTGAGCAGAGAAAGATCTTATTTCCAAATGGGACACTAGTATTCATGAGATCTCGAAGTGACCGGTCGAGGATCTCGAATATGAATCGGTGCGCCATTGGAGCCTCATCAAAGACAATGAGCTGTGCTGCTCGGATGAGCTCTGCTCGTTGGGACCCGTTGGTAATGTTCCACACGCTCATGCCGTCACCAAGATCGAGAGGGAGCCGGAACATGCTGTGTGCGGTGGTACCACCAGCCAAGTTACCGGCAGCAATACCTGAGCTCGCCACGGCAAGAGCGACGTGATAACAACTCCGCACGTACGCAAGGATGACACGAATGAGTGAGGTTTTTCCGTATCCTCCAGGCCCATCAATAAAGATTGTCCTGGAAAGATGTGTGTCATTGGGTCTTGAGAGTACCAATTGCACGTAATGTAACACTTGTCTTTGGTCGTCAGATAACTTGGGCTCCCACTCTTCAACAATTGCCCTCTGAAAGCTTTCTCCGAAGTTAAGCAATTCTCTACCCAACTCAGTCGTGTCATCTTCTACATATAGCAGGCCATGGTCAGTCAGACTTGATCCCTGTCTGCGGAGGCTGCGATCAATATCTATCAATGACAGTTTTACTGCCAATTCAGGATCTGAAGGGTTCCGTTCTAAGTGATCCTCACAAAGTGAGTTCTTGAAAGAGTTCCACAACAGTGCCGCTGGAGCTCCCATATTACATAGGAGAACAAAGAAGGATCTGAGTCTTGGTCCAAGCATGAATTGAGAGGCTTCTCGCAGTGCGTGATAGTACTCTTCTTCGTCTTCTACCAAGCCCAGCCTCCTGGCGACTTCCTGAAAAGTGCAGCAATCAGATCCGCCACGAGACAGAAGATCAGCGTAGCCGTGACAAGGAACGGACATAAGAAGCAGTCTTAGATAAAAGAGTTCACCTCGGTTAGGTGAGACCCACAACAGTCTGCATACATTTTGTCCCCGTTGGCGAGCTGTGATTAAATGCTGTCCATCTGGATGGTTGTACACTGTCCCTGACGTTGGTTTTTTTGTATGGACAATGAAGTTTTCATAAAATGACTGGTTTGTCAGGTTAGGGAAAATGGGATCTTGAGGTCTATTGAAGTACACGATAAGCTTGGAACTAGGTTTAGTGGTTCCATCTGCCAACTGGCCTGGCCTGAAAATGACTAACTGTTTACCTTCAAGGTGTACAGGCACACAGTCAACGCTGGGCTTTAGCTTTGAAATTGGAAAGTCTAAGAGACGCCAGCATGCATCGCTAACACCAATCATTCTCTTCGTCACGTAATGCTCTACCTCATCTTCCTGTTTACCAAAAGGTGTAACAGTTACATTCTGAAGAGAACCACCCTTCATGAGATATTTGAAAAGGTATTTGATTACGCGACGAGTAGACGCAAGCTCCAAGTTTATGTGTGCCTCATATTTTAATAAAAGTGTGGCATTGTACGGTACAACCCACCCATCATGAACAACAATAGTCTTTCTTCTTGATGTTATGTTCCCCTTATTATTGTAATCTCGCCTGTACTGGACAAACCCCCTTTCATCTACATGTGTACTTCGGCAAGCAGGCTTTGGGAAAAACTTTGTACAACAACCTTTGGCAGAGTCCCAGCTCAAGAAGTCGGTGCGATAATCTGTTCCACAGGGTCCGTGAACCATATGTCTCAGCACCAACTCCCTGAGCCTACCACCGGCTTCTTCTTCTGAGGGAATATCTGCCCGAATAACAGAATCAATGTCGGATCCCTGAACTGGACCACCTCCGTCGATCTTGAACACAATATGAGCATGAGGTAATCCCCTCATTTGCATCTCGATGACGTAGATGATATAAGTTAGGCAGCCGAACATTGCTCCACTACGCAGATCTCGGAGAAGCTCGAGAAGTTTTATGTGGAAGAATCTGCAGAATCACTTCGGCCAGTACCACAGGGGCAAGCTTTCTTGTTTTCCTCCCATGTTGCACTATACATGAAGGTCAAGAAGAAAGTAGGTGATCCCAGACGAGACACAAGGGCCATTGCATTTTCGTAATGAACCTTCATGTACCTGGGCCCACTGGTAAATGAACTTGGGAGGTAGATCTTTCCAGCTTGCAACCCTCCTTCGCCTTGGACAGTTTCGTCACGATTTATGTCATCCAACACCTGTCTTCCTGTTTTCCTAGCCTGTTGAAAACTGAGTAATTCGTCCAATGGCCCTACCCGCACGGAATTTTTAGCAGCAACTTTTAATTGGCATAACTTAATTTAACGTAGCCGCTCCTCGTCGTACCTCGCAAACATTTCTACCTCCCAAGCCTGTGATAGCCGACCATAGTGAGAAAATTGTGGCTCAGAAAGCAAGAGGCAACGCGAGTAATTGTACTGAGACAGCTTGTATCCATTATTGTCTAGGATGCCGATATGCCAGCCCAAATTGCCTTGCGGATAGAGCAATGGATATTGAAATGGTTCCATCAGAGGATCAAACAGATCGATAGAAGATAGCCGTGCAGAACCCTTCTTCCAAACAGTCAACTTCCGGGGATCATTGACGGAATCCTCAGTACTGAGAACAGCGTGCACCTCCACACCTGTTTGCCTATCACCAAGAACAGGGCCGTGGGTAGATCTATTTGTAATTTCAAACTGTAAATGAGCGTTGATAGATGGCTCATTGCTCAAACGGCGAAACTCAATAATGAAAGGATTTGAAGAAGTGAGATAAGAATTGATAGATTCAATCAAATTGGTATTGAGAGATCTACCCATGGCAATATTCTTGCGCTCCTCACCATCGTCGATGTAAAGACGGCACCAGTTGACAAACTGAACGTCCCCACCCCTAGGCGCGAACCTTTGACCAGCGGCGTCCAGATTGTAAACTTGGTGGTACATTCTTCCTTTGATTTTGAAGAAGGAGAGTCCACTAGGATGACGGTACCCACCAGACACCTCGAGTGCACAGAAGGCAAAAAGGTCGTTGTATGCTCTGGCTCGTTCTAGGAAATGACGATTAGTATAAAACGGCGCGTCCAAAGGAGGTAGATTAAGAATGTTATATGCTCCCTTACCACAGCACCACTTTTTTCTGTCTTTCTCTTCCTCAAACAACCGAGCATGACAGTACGAACACTTGTAAATGTCATCTTCCCAAAGACATACTTTACGGAGTTTAAATGAATTAATGCCATTTAAATCGTAGTCTCTCCAGTACGCCATCGGGCCTTGTTCACCAATCTTTTGAGCAAGGAGAGCAGGAACGTGTCTCATGTTGGAAAATGAGGGATTCTTCAATTGAAAAGCCTCTTCTCTGAGGCAGGAAGCTCCAGGATTCTGATCGTTATAACGTCGAACAGCTTCTCGGTTGATCTCGGGATTCTGCTCGGTGTAACGTCGGACAGCTTCTCGGTGGATCTCGGGATGCTGCTCAGTGTAACGTCAGACAGCTTCTCTGTTGATCTCGGGATTCTGCTCGGTGTAACGTCGGACAGCTTTTTGGTTAATCTCGAGATTCTCCTCGGTGTAACGTCGGACAGCTTCTCGGTTGATCTCGGGATGCTGGTCAGTTTAACGTCTTACAGCACCTCTATTTATCTGAGGTTTATTTTTACTGTATCGTTTTTTTGCATCTGTAAGCTGTTCCTGTCGAGTACTTGTCAAGCTCTTTGGACGTCCTCGCTTAACCTTTTTAGGTCTGCAGGGCATATTGTTAAATAATGGCCTGGTCAAAGGAGACATTTCTTTTAAGGGTGATAACACTACCACAGGCATCAATTTTAACTTAACATCGACATAAGACTCTTGCGAGTCTAGATTAGATGTACAGATTGGTTCATACAATTGGTTTGGAGGGTCATCAATTCGCGGTTCTTCAGAGACAATAGTAAGGTCTTGTGTGGCAGTTTTTCCCAAAGTCAGCTGAGTTATAGTGAACTGTCTTGCAACTCCATCCAGAGCTGCATTCGACAACATCAAACTGGCCAGTGAAAAGTAGCTGTCGTACAGAAATAGGCGGGCCAGATTATTACCATCATTGGACAAATCAAAATGGCGCTTTTCATTCACTGGATGTGGATCAAACAGATACAGCAGTTCATTTACCCTCCAAAAGGAGACAGTAACTGTTTGACCCGTGAAAAGGAATCGGATATTTTTTTGATTTGCAGCCAATATGTCTTGTAATTTTTCAGTAAGTGACGAAACAGTGTCATGCCAATCATCTTTCGTTAGGGGATAAAGTGCATCGTAAATGTGCTCTAGTTGTAACAGAGAAACTGACTGATTCAAAACATGAATGACTGATGGTAATTCTTCTGGAAACAAGTACCGCCCATAACCAGTACAATTCTCACTACGCAGTGTTTTGTAAATGCGATCACCACTCATAAGGATTGCATCAATTGCAGTTGTCGTAAAATGTCCACCAAGACTCTTCCATGCAAGGGCACAAGCAGAATTAGCCACACACTGAGCATTTCTACTCCATGTGAAGAGTTCATTGTTGCCCTGATGAAAAGACCCCTCCGCAACACAAAAAAAAATCTGTTGATGAGAAGCCGTCGTAGAGAGTTAAAATGTAAAATTACAATTAAAGTAATTGGAGAAGAAGAAATTAGAAACAAAAAAATAGTATAAAGTCTCGAAAACAATCAAAAGAAATTCGTGATTGATTATTAATCACAATAAAAACGTATTAAATGAAAGAAACGAGAGAATAAACCTAGAGTTTATGTTGAAAAATAGCGATGATAGGTGATTCGTCTCACCATGCAGTGAAAACGATTCAGTTTTCAATAGGGCAGAAAGCCAAACAGTTGAACAGTTCAGTACTGAAGGGAATTCAAGCGTGTAGAGGCCGTAGGGTGTCAGCAGACTGAGGCATGAAAAGCGGTGTCATCCTTATATAACCTCGGTGGGACTTGTTTCAATCAACTGAGGACCGTTCTACCAACCGTTCTAAAAACGTTTCTCGCAGACGCTGGAGCGACTCCTTTCAATTGACAAAGGCCCGGTCTACCAACTGTTCTAAAAACGTTTATCACAGCCGCTGGAGGGTGCCTAAACCAACAAACAAATTCCGAAAATACAGCGTAAAACTATGATTGGCCTTTAGGCAATAAAAATGAATACAAACTGTTTTTATATATAGTTTAAATGTTCGTAAAGTTTTGTACACAATTTGAATACGTAAGTGAATAAGTGAGTAACATATTTTTGACAAAACTCAACTTTACCTACTTTTTGTGAGGAAATGTATTTTAAATAAAGCATTTAAGTATATAATTTAAATATTCTATTAGATGTTGTCCAAACTAAATATTACAGCTTCAGTATAAAAAACTTCAACTCTGCAAATAGGTCGGCGTTTTCAAGTCAACCATTTTGATTTTTTCTAGGTTATGAAAAGTTACAAATCAAATGTTATAGCAGTTTTCGTAACAAAGTAGTAAAGTTAAATAGTGTGTACGGGTTTTAGGGTCTTAAATTATTGTAATACAGCAATAAAATATGAAAAACCTAACAAAAATAGAATTTTTTAAACGAAAAGTGAAATTTGATGATTTTTGCATAGTTAATATCAGAAATACCAAAAAATTACTTCTTAAAAAAATTGTAGGAAATTTAATTACAAATCTGAAGTATACGGTCAGCAATTCAAAATTCCCGTCCGCCATTTTAGATGATAACGGGTGATTATCTGTTGATCACAGGGGGCTTCCAATATGATCTGAGGGGGGAGGGTTCTATCTAAGATGATCATAAGAAATTACCTTAGTTTTTTTATTGGATACTATCTAAGTTGATAACGGAGGTTCAAATTCAAATTTATAAACTTTTTGTGAGGAAACGATTGAATATACCACAAAAAGTTTATGACACATTTCGTACAGAATTGAATTGTTAGTTTGAATATTTCATTAGGTGTTATCCAACTAATTATTACAGATTCTGTAAAACAAAAATCTCAACTGTGCAAATAGGTAAGCGTATTTTCGTCAGCCATTATGAATTTTTTTTGGTTATGAAAAGTACAAAATACAATTGTATAGAATTTTAGTAACAGGAAATGTGAGGGTAAATAGTATGTAAGGTTGTAGGTTTATGGCTTCTTTTAATCATGATTAAATAGGATGATCTCTTCCAAAAAAATCACTTGTTTTCGAAAGAACTCAAGTTTACCGACTTTTTCTGAGGAAACTATTATAGCACAAAAACATACAGGACACTTTTTATGCAGAATTTTATTGTCAATTTGAATATATCATTTGGTGTTAAGTAAACTAAAAATTAAAGTTTCAGTAAAACAAAAACCTCACAAAAAGTAGGTTGGTCGTATTATCCCACCCACATAGCCATACAAGTACGGTGGGTTTAGTCCACCCACTCACCCATGCACGTACGGTGGTATTAACCCACCCACCTATCAATACACGTACGATGGTATTAGCCCACCCACCCACCCTTACACGTACAGTGGTATTAGTCTCTGCAACTCTGCAAAAAGATAAACGTTTTCACGTCAGCCATTTTGGATTTTTTCTAGGTTATGGACAGTGCAAAATCGAATTTAATAGTAGTTTTGGTAACAAATTAGTAAAATTAAGTAGTGTGTAGGGGTTTAAGTTCTTAAATTATCGTTATAATGCAGTAAAATATGAAAAACAAAACAAAAATAACATTTTTTGAACGAAATGTGAAAATTAACGATATTTTGCGTAGTTATTATCAAAAATACAAAAAAATGTTATATGACCAAAATTGTAGGAAATTTAATTACAAATCTGGAGTATGCTTGTATTTACGTCAGATTTGTTCTACAACCAACGGTTTGCCCACAATTAAGCTGTTAGGGTTTGCCCACAATTAAGCCGTTAGTAAAACTCTGCACACAATTCAAAATTCCCGTCCGCCATTTTGATTTTTTTGGAAGGTTAAAAATTAAAAAATTTTAATTTTCGGAATTTTCCCGTTGGTTGCTCGGCAAAAGCTACAAGTGTGCCAAATTTCAAGTTTCTAGCTCATCTGGAAGTGGGTTAGAATTTGTATACCTGAGTGAGTGAGTGAGTCAGTCAGTTACACGTGCGGCTATATAGATATTATATATATATATATATATATATATATATATATATATATATATATATATATATATAGATTATTAATTTTGTCATTTTGCACCAACTCATTCCTGTACTTTTAAAAGCCATGCAACTTTTTTTATAAACAAATTAATCAAGAATTGGGATGTTCTAATTCTCTTATTTACATAATAATTAAGCAGTGTTTTTTTTAATTTCAGTTTATAACAGTAACAGCGGCCAATTTATATGATTCTGTGTTGCTATATGCAAGAGCACTGGATAAACTATTAAAAGAAGAGCCATTTCTAAATGATACCATTATTGAAAATATTGCAAGCAATGGTAAGAGAATAATAGAAACTATCATCAAAGACCGCAAATATGAAAGTAAGTTATGCTAATGGTGAGTAAAATTAGAGTAAACTAATATATGTAGTTAAATTTCAATCAGGAAACATAACAAAGCACAATAACTAGGCAATTGGATATAAATACGAGGCATGTTTTTATATGGTAAGTACCGTTTTGGAATTCCACCGTTGCAGCACTGCAGTCGACGTTCCGCGCATACACACTGTATACAGGAATCTGTTGGCAAGCCTCAGCTGCCATTATGGATCCATTTGATAGTATTTAAAAATATCTCCTCACATTGAAACTGCCGCGACTGTGAAGTATGCAGTATTGATATGTTTTCCTAATGCCAAATGCATGAAAGGAGCTGACATTTGCCGTGAGATTTGTGAAGTTTATGGAGAAAAAATTATTGATAGCATGGTACGGAAATGGGTGAAAGCTTTTAAAGATGGCCGTACAAATATGCATGATGAGGAAAGAAGTGGACACCCTTCACTCATTACTGATGACTTGGTGCATAAAGTTGATAAGGAAGTAGAGAGTACAGATACTTTACAATTACATTGTTATCAAGTGAGTTTCCTCAAATGCAAGATATGTAGTTTATGCAGTATTGACAGAAGGTTTAAAGTACCGAAAGTTATGCTCATGCTTTGTTCCAAAAATGCTGACAGAGTCATAAAAACAAATTTTTAGCCAGTTCCCTCACATTAATAAGGTGTAAAAATCAGGCTGGTGACAATTTTTTTTTCCAAAAATGCTGACGGAGAGTCATAAAAACAAATGTTTAGCCAGTTCCTTCACATTAATAAGGCGTAAAAATCAGGCTGGTGACAATTTTTTAAACCAAATTGTAAGGATGGACGGGTCTCGAAATTTCGGGAAATTCCCTAGAAATTATAATTCTTGTCCTGCGAGAAGGAATTTTTTTTACGATCGAGAATTCCATTCGGGAGTTTTTCAATTGTTAATAAGATGTAACCACCTAAATACATAGTTTGATCTCAATAGCATGGTTTTAATCGACATTCATGGTCAATTGCGGGTTTTTTAGTGAATATAAATTAAAGTGAAAGGATAATAAAATATGATAGACTCGTCTGAATTAGCGTGGAATATAAGTTATTGCTTATGCTGTGGCAGTGGAGTTACGAAGTGATAGTCGATAGTTGGGGGCAAGCATAGATGTGACGTTCTCACTACCCGTTCATTATACAAGATCATCTAAGTGAACGAGATATCCGGAACACGATGCTCAAAGAGATCAATTAAGGTCGAACCTGTTAGCGACACCGAGATCTGATGATCCAACCAAACAAATCTGGTTTAGGACAGAACCGCTGACCGAGACCTGTATGGAATGAACAAAAACTGAATGAGCTTATATTCCAATGTTCGTTCGCATCAGTAACGTAAAATCGTTAAATCAAACTGCTCCCGAGAACTGGTCACTTTACTGTCCAGAACCTACTGATCTGGATCACTGTGAAGAACAAAACTTCCCTTCCCATGGCAAAAGTCCATCTCACTCATGTTGTTTGGACAATGAACTGTTCAGCTCGTTTTGGTACTAAACTTATTGTATATTTCCTGTGAGATGTCTGTGATCCGTTCTGGTGTTTAATCTGAGCAGGGAATCATCCAATGATTTGACAGAAGAAAATATCGTGATGGCATTCTAGTGCCGTGCGACGTAACATTATTTATTTATTTTCAATCGAATAAGAAGTAAATAGATATATCCGTAGTGAATATCAATTATTTGTTTTTTTATGAACACTAGATCGCCAAATCTGCACGTAACATTTGCAGGGATACGATATTTTTTTCTGTCAAACGGTTTCCAAACTTTCAAACTGACTAGGTTAGAAAGTAACACAGATGGAGTGTAAAATGTGGTGGTACAATACAATAATTTTGATTTGTAAACTCACTGAAAAGTTCCCTGCTCATAATTGTTACTACTACGTCGATGTTAAATGCAAAACAATTCAATCAAAATCTTTTCTGATTATAACACAGATGGATTTAGCTGTACGGAACATAATAATTTTTATTGAACCGAAATATTATTGTAATTCTCGTTTTTAATTCATAAATTTATAATTTAACTGCATAATATCTTCGTTGTATCACCATTTGGCATCTAGCTGATATTTGGAAATGCATCTCATCTGGCTAGGCCTACATTTATTGCCGATTACATAAACTGTTTTTACTCCAATACGTCAGAAATTGCATGTAATGAAATCATTTATCTTTTGTTCAGTGTTATGAATTATCTTAGTTTTTACTCTTCTTGTATCAAAGTGGTTTCGAGTTAAACACATTTCATTACCGATCACAATCTATTTAAATAATTGATCCTAAATGACTTTAAAATGTATTTTTAGATTTAGGTGCACAATTGTTACTATCGATCGATTGAACTATTTTGGCATCAAGATTTTTCTTATTTGATTACATAATTTACAGCTTATTTTCGGTTAATTGTAACAATGTTATTACTGAATAAAATAACCACAGATCCACTTATCATGGCGTATAAAAAATCCATTTCTTGTTGAGAGAAGGCAATTTTGAAAGCTACCGACTGCGTTTGGTGATGACGGCCTGAATCCTAGAATCACTTAGGTGGGATGATCCAGCTTATCCCTAAAAGCTTTGCTACTGTGATAGGAACTCGGAACTACCAGATAAACCAAATTAGCCATCAGTGTGGTTAGTTGACAGTCACAGAGAAGAAACAGAGGTTGCTTTCTTTTGACCATAGCAAACGAATCAGTGGCAGTTATATAAATAGAATTAAAACAAATGCACATCTCTACTTGTGCAGTAATAATTACTATGTTTATCCTTGAGGATTTATGAGGAATAAGGAAGGGACTGCCAAGATGCTGATTCTGTATATAATTTTAGTTCCTAGTTATAATGTAGTTCAGTTAATTAGTTGAAAAATTCATCAATGTTTAGTTTTTATGGTGATTTAAATTAAAATTGGCATGTAATAAGTAACTACCATTCTTATATTTCACTTGTTAAAATTTAATTAGTTAGCTCTTAAAATATTTATTAAGAATTATATCAGATTGTTTTGTTTATTAAGTGTGAAATATGTTATTGTTTTGTCTAAACCGGTTTTAATTTATTTTCTGTTTTGTAGATAACAGGCAAATAATAAAGATAATTTAAAGAAGGAGTACATAAATGTGCCTTAACATTTATGGTTCAATTTCTTACTCGTTCACGTACTAGTAAATTAATTATTATTACTATAAAATGATTTGGTTTATTTGTTGTATCTACTAAGTTTGAAAATTAATGTATGCTAAGCTGGAGAAAATTCCCTCCAAAAGTTTCTCGAAATTTAGGAGAATATTAATTTCTCTCCCTCTCGTTTCTCTCCCGAACCTACAAATCTCCTCTCGTTCATCCCTACCAAATTGTCACTGTGACAGATCTCATGGTGATTGTCAACTGCTTCCACGACTTTAGCATTAAGAAAGCGTATGTAGTATTTTCAATTGGAGGAGGTATTTTAATCCCTGATAAGCAACCTTAAACACTGTCAAATAGATCTGTAACTGCAGCTGTGGCTTGCCAACAGATAGTGGTACACAGAGTGCATGCACCATTCGCAGCGCTACAACGGCAGAATTCTAAAACGGTACTTACATTAAAAACATGTCACGTAAATAAATTTATATGTATACTTCTTTCTATTGGATTATAAATTGAAAGATTTGGATTTCATAAAATTTAAATTAATTAAAGTGATTATGTGTGGATGTGGTGTTACAGTCAACTGTAATTCATTATTATGAGGACGCTGTGTTGAAGATCGAAATTATCCTATTAAATTTACGATATTGTATCACAATATATCATTACAAATCCTGTTATTGGCAATGTGAAAATCAAAATATTATCAGAATTACTGAATCAGATTAAAGTGCTTTTCTCTCATGATATTGTAAATGAGTTCCTATGAAGAACATGCAACATTGGGCAACATAGATAGTTTTGTTGTCACAATCAAAATGTACTGGTGATTAACCCATTGAGATAGTAGGTATTCTAGCCTTCACAGCACTACTGGCAGCATTTAAAATCATTAATAATGCAAGGTTTCTGTTAATAATTTGTAAAAAATACAATATAATAGATAGAAATATGAAATCTTTACCTTTTTATATAAAAACAAATTGTCTTTAAACTACATAAATGACTAACTGATTTTCATATAAATTTATTTTGAAATTTGTGTTTATTTATAAAAAATAAATAATTAATGAATAAAACTTAAAAACAAAACCATTTTAATTTTTTTTACTATTGAAATCTTATTTAATCACTATTTTCTGAAACCTTATAATGTTTTTTACATAGAAAACAAATTTCATACACATTGATAATATAATAACATGCCAAAAAAATTATATAATGTTACTTACAGATCTTCTGTTTGTGAAATGTTCCTGAAGGTCTTGTAAATTTGGTGAATGCCTACTTGGATTAGCCTATATAATGTCACAAGCACTTATATTTAAAGTTAAAAAATACACTATATACTATTTACACTATTTACAGGCAGTACTTTACACTTTAGTAATTAGCTTTAGTTACAAACAAAAATTTACTGCTTTAGGGAAATTTGGAGCATCAACCCAGGGCCAATCATTGTCACAAAATTTAAGTTTAGGTTTTTTACTTGTTTTTACTTTAGGGTTATTGGAAATTTTCCTCTTAACTGCTTTTGTATTGGTTGTAGAGGTAGTAAGGACATCATTAGGCATAGAAATAGTACTAATTGAGTCTCTGTCATTTGTTGTCAAAGTAGATTGACAGCTATTTTGTACAATAGGGTTAGGCCTATTTGTGCTAGGCTGAACAAATGTATAACTAGACTTACCTATTTCGTCATCTGAAGCAGCAACAAAATCATCATCTGAACAGATGTTGTCAAAAACACTTACACTATTATTATTTCCAATATCACTTTCGTAGTCAATGCCTACTTCAATTTGTAAACTAGAATTTGCTCTCTTAGCACTGGACACAATTACATCGTCTTCACTTCTGTCACTTACAGTTGACTCATTACTACAGCTATAATCACTATCTAATAACATTTCCACTTCATCATCATCTAATTGTTTTGTACGATCCATAATTCAAATAATAAACGTAAATTTAAATCAAATAAATCAAACATAAACACATGACAACAAAACTAGGTCAAAGGCAGACAGCTCAGACAGCACACTAACATAAACACAGCGTGTAAACAAACAATAAATCGAAAACTGACACTGAGTTTAGCCAACATGCAAAACAAAATTCAGCTGTATATTTGTATTCCCAAATACTTACACAAGAGCATTCAAACGCTATCTGTTGGATTTTTAAAGAACTATGTGAGCAATAGCGTTGCTAATAGCAGTACGATTCCAGCTCGTATGTCGGTATTGAGTCCGGAACGGCCAGCACGAGCTGAGCTCGTATGTCTACCGCAATGGGTTAAGTAATCAGCTATTGCACTTTAAACATATTATTCCCTTGTTGATACTATAAATGTCATTCTTGTTAACATTGTTGAGATTTCTGTCATGTTTTCCTTTATTAACCATTACTTTCCATGAAAAGTCAAGATGCTCTCAAAGCCTTTGACTACTACCAATTTGCCTCAAGACTTACTTGGGAGTGCTTCCGTAATCTTAGTGCCTTAGACCACTAACAATGTTCGATTGAGGTGGGTTCCAGTCACAGCGACCTCATAGACAACGAGAAACCTGACTTCCTGCTAAGAGGAGAGTAATTATTATTTGTACAACCAGAGTCTGCCTTTGGCATTGGAGTTACTACTGTCAGTACTGTTATACTTACCTTGATGAGAAATCGTTACCAAAATAGATGGCAACATTTTAATAGCCAAACATATATGTGTTGCTAATGAATATTAATTTAGCATATTTTGAAATCATGTTATTAATCATTGTTGTTTTGTTTTCATTTAGTTCTGAGACAATTATTGACGCTTGTGATTATGATTTTTCATAATTCATTTATTAATCAAATTTTTGGATGATATATGTATGGTTTGTTGTCAGCTACTATTTGTTAATTTTAAAGATGCAATGTATATTTGGATAAATATCCAAAATTCATGATGGTATTGACTAAACATTTAAAGTGAACTCCTGTAACAAAGCTAAGTCCAATCCATCGAGCCATCTAAGACACTGATTCTGTGTATGCTGGCTAATTCCTCCGTAAAAGAGCACAAGGGGCACTCTATAACTATGTGATCCATTGTCTGAATAGACTCCCCGCAATCACATGACTGATCTAGTGTCAATCCTCATTTATACTTCTAATAATTGCATCTGCCAATGCCAGTTCGGAACCGATTCAATAGTGTCCACTCTCTAAGAGGGAGGCATCCCACCTACAGGTATTAACGGATTGTTAATAAGGAATTTATTTCGTCCATCAAAACTGACCCACGCTAAGGCCCAGCTAGTATTTAGGATGCTATGACAGCATCAATCAGTATATTAATCTCTGGTGAGGGGACTCAACCCTTTGCTAACAAGTCATCAGCATAAACCAAAATGCTATTAGTCTGGTGATTGCTTATATTACTGAACATAAGAGTCTTCAGAGGCTGCTGGCCATGTTAGTTTTAATCCAATAAGAACAATGTTACTTGTGAATCTATATTTTTTTCGTTATTGACCAAAAGTTGTGTACGAGTGTCATTTTAAACGTTATCATACTACGCATTGGATTTGCTTTTTATATTTTGAATATATACGCCTAGTTTTTAAAAATAGGTGAAAATAAAAACTTCAAATTAAATATTTTTTTCTTTAAAACTAATTTGTAATTACAATGTGAAATTACATTCTTGATCAAATGCAATTTGTTTGGAAATAATCCGTTTAAAAATAACTGATTTGAATACGCATGATTTTTTTCAGTTTTATATTGTCTTTAATTAGTAGTTTTCACTTTGTAAATTGAGTTTTGTTTGATTTTTAGCTTTAGTTTGTTTGAAATTATATTTTTACATTGTTTGTATGGTTTTATATAAGGTTCAGTGGAAGAGAGGACTTCATAGTCCTAACTCCGCTCTTAAATAAAGACATTTATTCATTCATTCATTGTTTGTCTGGTGCGAAAATAATATTGTTCTAATGGGATTAAAACAAACATGGCCGACAGCCTCTGCAAACTCTTAAAGAAACATCTGCCAATATTAGGGATCCATAGAGAAGACACCAGTTGTGAGGGGGGCACAGAACTTTCTCTTCCCTCTCCTAAACTAATTAACTAAAGGGCTTGCTCTAGATCAGAGATTTGCAGTGCTGGATTCAACAGTTTTTTGTCTGAATTACAGTTAGTAGTTATTGAAAAAGGAAATAATTTGTATTTAATTTTCATCTGTAAAATAATGAAATTGTTTATTGTTGTAAGCATACAATATGCATGACAGCGTCAACCTTTTAGCATAGTAATTCTAATATAAAGAAGACACAACTTCAAAATATTCATCAATTCCATACAAATTCTGGTCAAGAACCTTTTAATTGATATTAAATACAGCATAAGGTAGATGCCTAGGCAAAAAATTATAATTTTAATACCATGGTACAAAAGAGTATTTTGACGGGTAGTATACTTATACTTTCATAATGACAGGTTTGAATTTTGATTGGTGTCGTAATTACGAAAGTCTGCCATGACAATTAGGTTAGGTATTTGAGTTTGTATGTACAGTAAAGTTTGCAGAACACGAAGAGATGGTAAAGTTAGAATATTAAGGTGGCCGTTTCTCAAACCGCCAAGTCATCGCTAGAAAGTCGATAATGCATTTAGTAGGGATACCTTCTTACCGACGCAGGCCGAAAGTCTATTTCTGCGAGATTGAGGAGAGGTAAGTAGGTTCAGGCGAGTCGAAAAACCATCCTCATGGAACTGATTGTTGTCAGTCAATGCTAGTTTTACAGAAAAATGATACAGTTCGTTCTTGCCTCTGTTCTTACGCAGGCCAAGAAAATGTAAAGAGATTGTACAGTCAAACTTGGATAATTCAAATCTCAAGGGACCAGTAAAAAAGTTTGAATTATCCAATAATTCGAATTACACAATAATGTTGTTTATTTTCAATACAGTGCCTCTAGTATAAGGCCCGGCCATTCAACGCCGCAATCACCACTGCCAGCAGTGTTGCGCGACTATTTAGCGTTATGTTATGCTGTACAGACTGTAGTTGTTGAGGTTATAACCAAAACAAACACAAATTAGTAATAGCTTACGTGTTAAATAATTGTACACTCATCAACGTCAAGATAGGCCGGGTCCCTTACTTGTTTATGGGGTTGAAGATTCGAAATATTGCACAACATTTTATCCTTGTTTTTGAGGTAGGTCAATAGTGTGTTTGGGTGTATACCATATTCTCTCGCAATTTTTTATTTCTTTTTTGTACCCTTCCTAACTTCATATATGATGGAAACTTTTTCCTGCAATTGTCACGTTTTGTATTGAGTACGTGGTTTACTCAAGAACATGTTTTGCGTAATCTGAAAAATACAGTATGAAAATGTAAACATCGCCGTAATGTACAGAACACACAAACAACGATGCAACGTCTGACGTGATGCCTTGCGTACTTTCGTCTGTTAGTTGACGTGGCAGACTGAAGATCACCGTATTGCATGTGCCAACGCCAATCAGCGCACCACTTATGTTAAGTCAGAAGCCGTCGTCCTCTCTCCGCCTCCACTACTCACCCTTCCCCTCTTCAATAATTGCACCAAAACACTTACGTCACAGTCTACATCTGTCATCGCATACTGTAGTTCTTGGAAAGATTTATCAGTCTTAGTATCACTTCAGTTTACGCTTATGAAATTAAGAAATTTAAGTTGTACTGTAACAAATAATTGTATTTTTGTTGTAATAAACTTCAAATTAACCAAAGAATATTTCGAATTAAATACGATTTTTTTACATTAGTTTAATACAAAGTTCAAGGGACAGCGGAAAAACTTTGAATTAACGACGGTTTCAAATTATAAATTTTTGAACCATCCAAAGTTGACTGTGTCAAAGAAGGTACTAGTATTAGTTAGCAGTATTAGTTGCAGCAACAGTATTGCAGTAGTATAGTGATAAAAATTAACTATTATCATAGTTAATTACTGGATTAAATACCACTCTACGTGTATGGGTAGGTTATGGGTCAATACCACTGAACGTGTATGGGTGGGAGGGTGGGTCAATACCACTGTACGTGTATGGGTGGGCGGGTGGGTCAATACCACTGTACGTGTATGGGTAGGTTATGGGTCAATACCACTGTACGTGTATGGGTGGGTGGGTCAATACCACTGTACGTGTATGGGTGGGCGGGTGGGTCAATACCACTGTACGTGTATGGTTAGGTTATGGGTCAATACCACTGTACGTGTATGGGTGGGCGGGTGGGTAACCCATACAAAAATTACTGGATAGCTTATCTGATACTTGTCAAATTCAAATTCAAAACATCCTTTATTTGCACATTATGCACATTACATACAATGAATAGAGTCTTAAAATTAAAGTAATCCCTACACTATGGTTACCTTATAATTTCAGATTTTATGTTTAGCATTGTTAATGATGTAAAAAAGTAAATTCAGATATATGAATACACTTCAATGGTATATTTAACAAAATAATTCAAAAATATAATTCGAGTCTGAAAATAAAATTAAAATGAAATGTTATAGACATATAATGAATGAATATAATGAATTATTAACAGTAAGAACTTTCCCAGAATTCTTCCATAGAGTAAGGGGCCAATTTAACTAAAAATTCTTTTAAGTTTTTTATTTTTATTTATTTTTTTTTTTTTAATTTAATCAGATTTTCTTCTTGCAAAAGTTCCCTTGGAAGGTGATGAATCAGTTTACTTCCTATAAATGTAGTTTTCTTAGTAAAGAATTTTAATTTATGTTGTTCTACCTGCCTGTTTGCACGAATATTTTAATTGTGTCTTCTAGGTACTTGAGAGGGATTTACAAATGTTTTTGTATAGGTCGCCGTTTCTAAAATGTATAACCCAAAAACAGTTGGTATGGCTAATTCTACAAATATGTGTTTTACTGATTGGTCTCTTTTTAAATTATACATAATTTTAAGTGCTCTTTTTTGTTGAAGTGATACCCTATGCAAGTTTTTTTTAGTTGTAGAACCGTAAACACTTATACCATAAGCCATGTGAGAGTGAACCATTGCATAATATATATTTTTTAAAGTTTCTAAATTCCAAATTTTAGACATTTGTCTTAAAGCGTACAAACCTGATGACATCTTTTTAATTATGTGGTTGATGTGTTTGTCCCAGCTAAGGTTTTTATCAATGTTGAGACCTAAAAATTTTGTATGCTCTACTTTTTCTAATATTGAATTATCTAACAGAATAATCGGTTGTATATTTTCTTTATTTTGTTTAGTAGAAAAGGAAATAAAATTAGTTTTATTTGAATTTATCCTAAGATTTTTACTATCAAAAAATTCTTTAATTTTAGAGAGGCAAATAAAAGATGATACTTCAACACTCCTTTGATTTCCCAGAAACTGTGACGTTTGAGTCATCGGCATACAGGCAAATATTAGTGTCCCTGGGGATCAATCTTGGAAGACCCTTAAGGTAGCAAAGAAATAATAGTGGACCCAAAATAGAGCCCTGTGGTACTCCATATGGTATTGTCAATTTTTGAGAGTTAGTCTTATGTATATATATGTATTTATCATTAGGATATGACTCAGTATATTCGATTTCAACATATTGCTGGCGATTTTCTGTGTAGGATTCAAACCAATTTAGTTCTTTACCAGTAATACCTAAGGACAACAAAGCTTTTAACAACTCCCTATGAGAAACAGTATCAAAGACTCTACTTAGATCTAAAAAAATACCTATAACTTTCTCTCCTTTATCAATTGAGTCAACAATGGAATTGATAAAGTCAATTCCAGCTGTAATTGTAGATTTGCCTGATTGAAACCCATGTTGTTCTCTGTCAAATAATTTGTTTTTGTGTAAGTAACTTACCAATTGGATATACACACTCCTTTCATATATTTTTGAAAAAATTGGGAGTAATGAAACGGGACGGTAACATGAAGGATCATTTACCTCCCCCTTTTTAAATATGGGTATGACCTTAGCTACCTTTAGGTCATCAGGAAAGTATCCAGAAATTAGAGACGAGTTTACCAAGTGTGTAAGTGGTTTAATTATTGATGGCAGAACCTTTTTTACTAAATTTATCGGTATATCATCATGTCCTGTAGAGAGTTTATTTTTTAATGAATTTACAGTTTTTTCTAGGTCTTCTTCTGTTATTGAGCTAAATCTAAACCTATCATTCCTATTGGTAATAAGGTGATCCTCTTTACTTTCTTTATTTTCCCCGATTTTGGGTATTACAGATTGGTCAACTATTGATACAAAAAAGTCATTAAATATCTTGCTTACTTGTATAGGATCACTTGTCTCCTTACCATTGTAGTCAATACTTATATTTAACTTTGGGCTTGAAGGCTTTTTGACTTGCATCTTTATTAGACTCCATGTAACTGTTGATCAGTTTCCTGATTTTTTAATTTTATCATCAAAAAATCTTTTTTTGTTCCTATCCATACAAAATTTTAGATCCTTCTTTAATTGTTTTATAATTGTTTTTAAATCTTCATCTTTACTATGTCTATATATAATTTCTAACTCATGGATTTCATTTTTCCTAAACCTCATTTCTTCTGTTATCCACTGATTAGCATCACCTTCCCGAACTGAAGTAGTAACTCTAGGAAAACAAAGATTGAAATTATAAGAAAAACAAATCTATAAATACACTATACTTCAGATTTACTGGGGCTTGATAAACATCTACCCAACTTTCATTCATTAAATTATTCATGAAAATACCTATATTATTTGATGTTAACTTTCTACAGTATTTTTTGGTAATTTTTTTTAATAGTTTTTAAGCCGAATATTTCAAATAATTGGGCATCATGATAAGAAATATGTGTTATCAAGCCCGTCACTCTGCATTCTCTATCTTCAATATTGCTTATTACATTGTCTATGGCACTTTCTGATTCGTGTGTGACTCTAGTGGGAAAATTAACTCTGTAAGTTAGATTGTGAATTTTTAAAATATTATTAAATTTGTGATACAGTTTGTCTCTTTTCAGAACATTAATGTTATAATCTTCAGTCAAAACAATATGTTTGTATTTATTGCTCAAAATGCTGCACAAAATTTCAAATTTTGATAAAAAACTGTCTTCTAAACATTTTAGCGGTGATCTATAAATACAACCTAATACAAACGTAAAATCAGACATTGAAACTTCAGACAGACAGCACTCAAATTCTTTTTCAGCCAATAGTGCTTGAATGGCAGGCATTAGGATTCTTTTATTTTTAATATTTGTTTGGGTTAATATCATGACACCTCCACCCAAATGATTAGATCTAGTATAATAGGAGCTCAAATGGAAATCTGGGATATGTAGTAATGTAAGTTCTGATTCCGTCATTTTGTGCTCTGACAAGGTCAAAATTTTGGGTTCAATTTCATATAAGTTTAATTTTAATATTTCTAATTTTGAACCCAGATGCTGAACATTCTGGTGGAGTATTGAACATATATTAGTTTGAGTGCTATCTGAGTTAAAGATATCTTTATCTATTACAGTGGTGGAAAAAGGCTTAGATCTCCTAAAAAAATCGTCCCTACTTCAGTGTCCCTTTGAGGTTGGTAGATGACTTGTTGAGGTTGCAGAAGCGATGAGACAGTTCGATGTGAAACTTGGTCAGCAGAGCAATCACTTGTCTTGTCTGTTACAGTTGGATTTGTTATTAGATCTGTACCTCTTTTAATTTGTACCTCAACTACTGATATAGGTTTCTCATTAAATTTCTTTAGTAGGTCTTGAACTGCTTCAACTTTGTTTCTTATAGGCATTGAAAAACCTTTAAAGTGTCGGAAAGAATCAGAGGTATCCATTGTTATGTTTAAATTTTTATTTTGCAAAGGCGCTGGTACAGTTTTCGGTCTTGCAACCTTTTGAATATTTGTCCCTCTAACTTTAGAATTTAGTCTTAATGAAGCATGAAGAGCGATTGCCGTACAAACGACATCTTTACCTCGCTTGTTGAGGTGTAAACCATGCTTTGTAAAATGATCTCTTGTTAATAAGTTATTTATAGGGATGAAAGAAATTTTGCGGTTTACAGCAATTTGGTAGATTCTTTGATTTAGACTTTGAATTCTCTGGTTTAGTTGAGGGTGGTCATAGCGGTGGGGGATGGTGGTCAGTACAACATTTGTGTGATCTATTTCTGAAAGCAGAGCGTTCAAGAGTGGTTCAATTTTGTCTTCTTCTTCAGTATTACTATTTGTTCCACCCACTATCACAACTACGTCATTTTTCATGTAATTTTCATTTAAGACGACCTTTTAAATTTTTTCATAAACATATGAAAGTGGTGCTCCAGAGTAAACATTACCAGTAACGTAAGCTTCTTTGGTATTAAATATTTTTTGGAGGATTGGTGCACAGTTTCATGCATGGCTGTCGCCAAAGATGGTCACTTTGGCTCCTGAGTCTCTTGCAGCTTTATCCAGCTTTGTTTCCTTTACCGGCCTAGCTGACTTTGGATTTTTCTTAGACGTTGCATTCTTTTGGTTTTTACTCTCTTCTTGCATTTCAACCTTAATATCTTCATTTTTCTCCATAAGACAAGAGAATCTGTTTGTACATTCTACCACTGCATCCCTTGGGTTTTCTTGTATGATCAACTTCCCCCCTTTCACTTTGGTCCATTCATTTGTCTGTGGAGTCTTATTTATTTCCACCTAATTATTTTGCATACCAATTTCCGCAGAAGCAATCAATAGTGAAAACACCTCTTTATCAATTCCGTATCCATTATTTAGTATGTAAGCCAGAGTGGATCTTTTCTGTATAATTTCCTTTTTTGTTATTGTTATCTGTTTCAAAAATCCCAAGTCCACATCTTTTTTTGCAAAAAAATTAGATACTGCCATTTCAATAGCCAAAAGCATGAAAACCCCACAGTCGTATGAGTTATTTTGTTGGGGACCCTTGACTTCTGTGAAAGTGAGATTTTCACTATTCCCCGATATATATACTGTAAGATTTTGGCTGCTACAGTGCCAGCATTGTCATGGTTTTTACCTTCAATCGAATCATAATGAAAAAAAGTTTTATTTAGGTTATTGTAAACCAATAGACTCCAATGTGTACCTCCTTCAGCTAACATTTGTTTACTATCATTTATCGGCATTAACAGAAGATTCCATCTATTTACACTCAATGGTTCAAGATATTCCCTAAAATCAGTAGCTTGTTTAATAGCTTGTACAATAAGGGGGTTCATCACATGAACTGGTTCATTTTTTATTACCAAGTCATTCAGCAGGCCAATGTGTTTGTTAATCGTATCATCACTCAACCAATTCGTTCCCAGCAGTTCATTACAAATCACTAAATCCTTTAGATTAATTTCTGTTTGACATTCATTTTTCTTTAAATAAGAGTAGCCCACCTGTATATCAACATCTACAGTGCACTTTTTATTGTTTTTTTTGTAAAGAGATTGATTTAGTTTGCACTTTTGGGGAAACATTTTTTAAATTATACTTTGGTGAGCCTAAATTGTTGGCATTTTCCTTTAGAGCTTTTCTTCTTGTAATTATTGTATTGGTATATTTTTTACTGGATGGACTTGCATTAAATATTTCACAGCCACCCATTGTTTTAAAAATAAAAGTTATATTATGTCAAATAGCCTTAAAATAAAACTCAATGTAATATTTGTCTATATTGTGTGTAGCATGAACCAATTTATTTTCTATTTTACAATATGGAGTAAATTTTAAAATAATATATATATATATTTTTGCTGAAAAATATATATTATAATATGATACACTTTCCTTTTGAAAGGGAAAAACAATTATCTTTTTAAGTAGTTCCAGATCATATTAATTTGTCCACTGCCTAATAGTTTTAATTAAAGGACTGTTTTTTCTCAAATACATATTAACAATTTAAAATCAAAAGTAAAATATTCTGTTCTATGAGAAACTTTTGTATAATATTTATTATAAAACATCAGCCAATCAGTTCAGACAGCAAAAGGTTCATCACAACACAATTATTTGTTTGCATTTAAACAGCTGATATCTGTCAGACTACACAGCTGATTGTAGTGCCAGTGACAACCTGTAGTGATCCTAGTGACAGGAAGATAGTGAAGTACTTTAGTTTCCTTTAGTCTTTTATACTTCCTGTCAACATTTCAACGAAAACAAATTTAAAATACTTTTTAAAAAAGGGGTTTTTTAATGAATAAATAATGTAATGAGTTCCAAATTAATCTATATAACTTGCTTCTTTTAATGTGGTTAAAATGTTTTAAAACTCATATCACTGCTCTTCAATAAAACATGTGCTTCTGATGAAACAAAATGTAAGTAAATCTGTTTTCGTAATATTATTTCAAATACCTTAAAAAAACAAAAGTCTAATGCAGTAACAGGATTTAAATACTTGGTTGCACTGTTTTAGTCAGTTTATAATCAAATAAAACATTGTTAACTATTAAAACACTTTAAATAAAACTGGTTTAAATTGCCCACTGTTTTATCACCACATAGCAGACGACAGACACTGTACTGTCATAATCCAAGGTATGAAGGGCACCTTAAGTGTTTAAAAACTAAGCTCTGCAAAATTTATACTGAACCAAGAAAACAAATACATTTAAATTTAACAAAAAAATGGATTATTTAAATTATTCAACAACAATGTAACCAATAACAGTTTTATTGTGTTCAAATGCCTTTTATTCAAGTATTGTTCTGATTACAATTAATAAAACGTCAAGAGCAGGTAATATGGATTGCGAAGAAGTAATGTACAGTAATTGTTAGTCTAGTCTTTATTACAGGGTGGATTATTTTATGAAAATATTATCTAAAATAATATGATTAAACAATATGGATTTGCCAATAACATTTTTTTTATGGGATTAAAACCAACGTGGGCGGCAGCCTCTGCAGACTCTTAAAATATTTTATCACAGAGTATATAGATTAACCATAGTGTCAGTGGGATAGGCGAAACGGCAACCGCCACGAGCCCTAATTTTGGGGGAAATCCAGCTATGTTTGGTCTTGGTGGTGCACCCTGATGCTAAATTGTCATGAGACATATGCCCTACAACTGAACTGTCTGCCTAGTCTAAGGAACAGTGTTGGGCGTGCTGTATATAGTTGCATTATTAAAGCCTACCATTAATATTAATGTTTAACGCTGAGCATGCTTATGTAATTAAGTCAAAAGAGAGACAAGTCTAAGAAATGCTAGCAATAGAGAAAGTTGATTTGTAACTGTTTATTATTTTAATTGATGAGATGACTAAAATAAAAATTAATATAAAGTTACATAAGCATAGATAAATAAAATGTAATAAATCACAGATTTTTTTAGAATAGCATAATTTTTATTGATATATATAATTGGGAAAGTTAACAATTATTTTTAACTGAATAAAGTACAGTTAATACTCTATTAAACTAACTAATAGAAGTTAAAAGTTAGAGTACAATGAAACTAACTGATTAAAGTTATAGTTAAAAAAAGTAACTGAAATTCAAAGTTAGTTTGGATGGCATTAAAGAACACGTACAATTATTAACAAAAAACTGTTATCTTTTATTATTTATTATTATACATAACATAAACCGTCTACAAATTACAAACTATAATCTTTTAAAAAGCTTTGTAAAGTCTCTTTATTTAGTTTGTGCATTATTAAATAATCTTTTAAATTTATAAACCATGCTCTAATTTTCTAATTTAGACTACATTTACGATAGTCAAAGAATTTTAATGATTGAAGTAAAATATCTGCAATGTTATACGATCAATTAATTAAAAAGCTATTGACAGAATTAACGTCTTGACGAATTGACAGAAAAATATAACTCATTTTCGTAACTAACTACGCTATAGAGATGGAAGAACAACAAAAATATAGTATTGAACTATCAGAAATATAAACAAATTATCTACTAACCTTGACGTGAGTTCGTTAATTTGGAGCTGACGAAATTGATGCTTTAATAAACTTGGAGACACACACATCAAACACTTAAAGGGCACATTTTTCGAATCTTCATTATTCGTCTGCTCCTCAAATAAATTGACCAAACTCGGCCACAAACAAGACATATTAATACAAAGAAAACGATGGAAACTACTCACACACTTTAATATGCACTCTGCAAACTTTAAAACTAAAATGAATTCATCTTCAAGTCTTCCAGTAATAAACATTATGATTACGTCTTGGACACGGCAATATCAATGGGACGCGTTTGGTGTGTCTATTAATTATGGGGCAGGGCAGGAAGATGGCGAAAAGGGGTGAGATGTAACTCATGACCTTGTTTGCCGGTGAATACTTGGGACTGAGGGAAACCCCCAGTCTTTGACCAAAGTTTTGGACACTTTCTCCGCCATTGTCCACATTCCACGGGACAAACCGTATCTTGTTTGTAAAACCAACTGAGTTAGTTTAATCGTTAGCAAATTTGTTAACTAGTTAAAGTTAAAAGTTAAACATCCCCAAAACTAATGAATAAGTTGAAAAGTTAACAGAAAAATTAATGATTAAACTTAATCATTAATTATTTTTAATCCTTAATCCCAAGTCTAGATATATAACAATCCATTATTTTTTAGTCAATATATTAAAATTAATAAAGCAGTATCAACATATACATATTATACAATAAAATGTAATTTACTGAGTAGATTGTTTTTTTAAAAATATTTTCCAATAAACAGTTTGAAAATAGATGTTAATAGAGTTGTTTTTGGTAGCTAATTATACTTTTTTTATTGCAAATAATCTTGAGTAATGTATTTTAGAACTGAGTGCCAACAGAGTAACTGAATTGAAATAGATGAACATGAATTATTAAAAATGCAACACATTAGAATTTATAAAAGAAAACAAGATAAAACTGTATTTTGATTGGGAAAGATTTTAAAGTTGGACTACAGTTAGTATTTCCTACCCTATCAGAAATGAAGTGATAACAACATTCTAGATAACAAATGGACTGATGTTATCAGGAATATTTGACTGTTTTCAGCAATATTCTATTGTTATCAACAATATTCTGACTGTTATCAGCAATATTACAAAACACAGTTGAAGACATGATTTGTTTCACTATTCCAATTATCTAAGCAACTCCTATTATTTGTTATTAAATATGGATCCCAAAATAATTGTCGACTAACTGAGATAGATTCACTGTCTGTATGGGAATGTTCTACTGATTCGTGGTACGCAACACGCACGTAAATTACGATACTCGTACGCATTGCTTGATGGACTTTTATCATGTTCATATCAGTACGAGTTATCTCCTGGTCAAACTCTGTATTGTTATCACGATATAATCAGGTTTGTGTCCGATCACGCTCATCGCTTTTAACTCGGAACAAAAACTAACTCGAGTAATAACCATTTTATAACTATTTTATTGTAAAATATTATATTTAAAACATCAAAGTAGTATTTCAACAAGACGCACCAATCAATATTATAGATTTAAAGAGAATGTTTCTTAATAATTCATCATTTTGGCGCATCAGAATGACTCCCGAGATATCAATACCGCTTACGCTTGTGTCAGTAGTATTGATGCATCGCGCTACTTTCGATGCATCAATATTTTTACTAGTCCTGAATCGAATCGCATTGATTTTTCGATGCATTGCACACCCCTAGTTAAAACCTCGATTTTCATAATAAGTGTAAACTGGTTTTTAATGTGGCATTTATTTTGTTGTTTTCTTTAAGATTCCATTCTAGTACTGTATTACAATTATTCTTCGTTAATGTTACAAACAAAATATTTTCTAAAATTAAATGAATATTCACTCACAACTAAATAATAAAATAGCTTTCAACTAGTTTCTATTCCTAAAAACTAATAATTATTTTTAAAAACTGTAATACACAAATTTATCAAATTACATAACAATAATAATAAAACATAGTTACATTCTTACTGTTAAAGTTAAGAAAAATGATAACCACTCACACAAACTGGACAAAATTGCCACTCTTTTAAAATCTAAATGAAATGTTAAAATATGTTGGATATACTGTAGTATCTTTGATTCTATGCTACGTACAATTTTCATTCAAACCTTCACGTAATATGGTAAAGCAGCATTATAAATTAAAAACATGTTTATATATGGACAATTTTAATAGCAAAGTCTTAATTAGTCAGCGCCGAAAGCGCGTGAGCCTTGGGTGATGCCCAGTGATTTGACATGGTAGTCTGATAATATGCCCTTTGTTACAAGCAACTTCAAACTAGCTTAATGCAATTTTATTCGTATGTATACACATACACAGTATAGTTTATACATATAATAGATTGTGCATATATTGAACTTGTAAGTTCCGATGCAGAGTCATTTAATTATTTGCCATTATAGCGACAATGCAGTGCAGTGCTCTATTGTTGTCGGAAACAGATAGTTCATCGCATAATAACAAGCAGCCTGCGCCACATACAAAACATTTTAAACTATTTTGGTCATTTATTTTTTAAAAGTTCTAATAGTACTGATAACGAGAGCTCCATTGTGCTAATGAGTATTAGACGCGATACAAACAAACGAGATCTAGAAATAATTTTTCAGTTAAAAAATAACAACTTCAACGAAAAACAAATAATAACGTAGCAATGGTTTATTATTTTATCATGAAATTTTAGTATACAACACCTAATAGCACTAGTTACAATTGGTGAAAAAGAAAAAATAATCTCTTATACTCATTTTTAAATGACAATTTAAAGTCACTTGTATCAAAAAGTTGCTTGAAAACCCGTGTTTTTTTTATTTTTTAGTTGTAACTGACATAAATTTGATCATGAAGAATAAATAATTAAAAACCTTTGGTACTGTTATAAAGTAGATTAAACACTGAACATGAATATGTGATTAGATATTTTTTAGTGTTTGTTTTGTAAATACAGTAGCGCCTCAAAGTAAGGGGTCTGTGATTAAAAAAATCTTATAGGGAGTGATTGAAGTAGCGTAAAACGATTGCCACTTCATAGCATTGTTCTAACACTCTGGTTTATCTATAATCTCTGTGTTCATATTTAACATCATGCATTTATTAATACTAAGGAAAGCCCTGCACGCTTCGCGAGCCGACCGTGTCAATCTCTGCGCTCGTTACACCATGGCCTTGAGCCTAGGCTTGTGACTTTTGGCTACAAACAATAGTAGGTTAACTGTTAAATGTTAGGTCACAATATAAAATTTATTTACAGTATCTCTCACATTCCTGCATTGCAACCTGTTTATTAGTATAACCACCCAATAATATTACTTAGCCTATTTCAGATGTGTACATTTCATTTCTTTTTGTTTAACAGGTGAAGTAATCTTTTCGGTTCATTTAAATCTCTCACCATGTTATTCTTATGGCCGAAAAAAAATGAAGAGTTTAGACCTAATAACACAACTACGAACAGATGCAAATTTGTTCACACCTCAACTGTTTAAATTGGTCAAGAAATAAGGGAGAAGTTGCATTGACAAAAACCGCTTCATATATTTTATACTTTATAAGGATAAGTATAATCATGTTTCTGAAACAAATATGAAAACAATTATCTTACCATCAATATTGATTGTAGGCTATATAAATTACATTATAACACATATCAAATACTTAATATCAAACGTAAAAAAAATTAATTGTGTACCTAACTGCAAACTTACATAAATACACTTTCACTAACAATATAATTTGTTGTTCCTCACAAAACAGTTTTATAAATTATATTACGAAACACAAAATATCTACAAAACACTAAAGAATGAATCAAAAATGACTTTTGTATTTTCTGTAATCGAAAACACAAAGCAATTGAAAATCATAAACCGCATTAAATATTTAACTAATTGAAAAGACCCTTATTTTATTTGAAGATATCCACATCCCTAAAATTCTGAGATAGTTACTGACAAACCTCCTTGACCTTCTGATATCTATTGTCCTAACCAAAGAATCGTGGGAAATGGTTCTGGTTCATTTTATTTGTAGTTCTTGATAAATATTATTTTCACCTGCAATTACATTCAGTTCTTCAACATATTATAGAAGTGTAGCCTTATATGCTATGTGAAATGATTCATATATCAGAATTAATTAATTTCTCACAACAATTCAGCTCATCTTTTAAAAGCTGAAATTAATGTGGGTTATAATTTTTATGTTATTTCCTTTTTACAAAAAGTACAGTACAAAGTAAAAAAGTTATATTGTATTAAATGCAGTTGGAATTTAGGTTAACGAAGAAGAAGGTAAAGGTATATTCTGAAATTGTGCTTTTGAACTCAGCTGGTTTCGTTATTTTAAATTTACTAAATTAACTGAGAGTAAACATTGGAAAATCAAATGGAATGCAATATGTGGTAATAAGTGATTGAAATGTTGGCCAGCAGAACAAGAAGTAAGACATAATCAGGGCCCAAAAGAAGTAGAAGGTGGGTTTGGTTTGTTTATAAAGAGATTCAGTTCTGTAATCAGTATTTTTTCAGGGTTGTCTTTAAATATAGAGGTCTAAATAATTACGAGGATATTAAGTTGGAGCAAATAGTTTTACCATGGCCACTTGGTTCATACGAATCAGCTGTTAGGGGGCTAAAACATGCTTTTCTATTTCAACTGTAAGGTTCGTGTTTATTATTAGAAATGAAAATGAAATGAAAAAATATTTATTTCCAAAGCAATTAAAACATTTAAATCAAGTTAAATCAAGTTACTCTCAGTTAATAATACAACAAAATCATAAATAACAAAATCCAGTATTTAAAAAAAAAAAAAAACATTAAAACTAAACAAACCTTCTTATATATAACAACAAAAACTACTCTTAAATTATGTAATGAACAATACAACATTCAGAAAATGATAATATTTAATGAATATAATTAGTTATTAAACAAAGAAGGCTATTCAGTACACTACAACATGAGAGTTGCTATGGAAATAATACAAACACACTAGGGAAATTCAATCCCTGTCAGTGTGCCGGAGCATCAGAAGAACTTAATTTGAACAAGAATAATCTAATAATAAACAAGAATAAACAAGAAAAAGCTAAAAATACATTTCAAAGGTTATTCGAGACTATTGATCAATATAGAATAAATTTTGCAAATCATGATCAGGAAGATACATTAACCAATTTTTTAACGTATTTTTTAAGATTGATAAGGAGACTACACGAATAATACTAAAAGGTAATTTGTTGTAAAATTTAGGACCCAGGAAAATAAATGTCTTTTGAAAAAAAGATGTTGTTGCTCTAGGAGTTCTTATTTGATTTGCATGCCTAGTATTTGGATAATTTAAACGATCGATTACTACACCTAGGTTGCCACTAACTTTAAAAAACAAAAGCGATACTTTAAAAACAAACATATTTCTGAGTGGCAGGATCTGTAATTTAGAAAAACATGGTCTACTGAGCCCTTCTATTTTGTCTACATATTGTTTTAATAAAAGATTTTTGTATTTTAATTAAAGGCTGAATATAACTTGTGAACGTACTACCCCAACATGATATCCCGTAATTAAGTCTAGCATGTACAAAAGCATAATAAATCTGTCTAAGAACAACATCAGGACACAGTACGAAGATAATAAAATTTACGAAGGAAAACAATAAGCAAATTTTTAATTGACTTAATATGTTCTCTCCAATTTAATTTCTCGTCAACTAACAGCCCAAGATATTTCACACAGTTGGTTTGAGGAAAACAACCACAATTACAAACTATGTCATCGCAGTCAAGTGTATGAAACATAATACTACTATCAAATACAAAGCTTTGAGATAGCGAAAAATTTACTATAAAAGATTTACTAACATTTAAATTTAACCTATTGCATGAAAACCATAATGAAATCAGTTTAACATCATGTTCAATATTACTTTTTAGTTCAGCTATTGAAGCAGCTCCAAAGGAAAAAGCAGTGTCATCAGCAAATGCTGTGATATCACCCTTAAACGGTCCAAAGTAAAGATCATTAATATATACTAAAAATAATATAGGTCCCAGCACAGACCCCTGAGGAACCTCCACACTGAACTATTCTTCTTTCGCTATTATTTGTTCCAATGGAAACATATTGTTCTCAGTTATTTAAATAAGATTCAAACCACTTAAGACAAATGCCTCTAATTCCAGCTCTTTCCAATTTCATTAGCAAAATATTATGATTAACGGTATCAAATGCCTTTTTGATATCCAGAAATAGACCAGTAACTCTATTTGATTGTAAATTATTAAGCTTATTGTGAATTTGTTAAGTAAAACTTTGAAGAGCAATTTCAGTATTTAATCCTTCTCTAAAACCAAACTGTGAATGTGAAAAAAAGTCAATAATCTACTCTTATACTCTTAACAACTTTCTCCAGTAATTTAGAAAATATTGAAAGTAGCGAGATTGGTCTATAATTTTATACTGAATTTACAGAGCCTTTTTTAAAAATTGGTACAACTCTAGCAAGTTTTAGGTTATTTGGAAATATACCACTTAAAAGAGACATATTGCAAATATGCGTAAAAATTGGAATTATATAAATAGAGACATTCTTTACTATAGAAGCTGAGATCCAATCTGCGCCAGCGGCCTTTCCTCCAGATAAATTATTAATCAGAAGCTTTACCTCAGATTCCGATAATGGGAACCAAAATATAGAGCCAACAACAGGGTCAAGTTTAAATTTTCCCTCGTAACTACGTTCCTGATCATGGCTAACATTTCCAAGCGAATTTGCTAAAGAAGAGTGTAAGTCAACAAAGAAATTGTTAAATATATCAGCTACAGCTTGTTGGTCTTCTATCATTTCATTATTAACTTTCAAAGATATTTTATCATTTAATTTTGATTTTTTAGAACCCGTTAAAGAATTTATTAATTTCCACTGCGCTTTTGAATCATTATTAGATTTTTCAAACAAGTTACTGTAGTATTTATATTTTCTATCCCTTACCCATTTTTCAATTTTATTTTTAAGGGTCAGATAATTTTGTTTTAATCTCAGATCATGAGGTGCTTGAACAACCTTTCTCCTAATTTTGTCTCGATTTAACATAGCATTTCTAATACCATCAGTCATCCATGGTTTAATTTTTCGAAGTATAGTGAGTGCTGTTTGTTTACTGAAAGTCCAATCTAGTTGACCATAAGTTGATAATTTGAGTTTTTAAATTTAAAATACTCAATAATGACATTTGAAGTTTTGTATATTTCACTGACCAAATACTAAAAAAATCACAACAGTCCTTCACCTATCCAATGTAGCGATACGATCAATAATAAGGACCGAATCTTTGAAATAGAAACCCATGTTTTTGGGCGTTTTTCATGGTGGGAAACGGCCATCTTAAGCCTAACAAAGTATGGCTTACAGTGGATATGCCATGGAGAACCAGACAGAAATTTAACAGCACACTTTTGTAATACAAAAATTATATTAGCAAGGCTAGAATAAGCCAAGTGTGATGTCCCGTAGGCAATGTGGCAGTGTGTAAACTCTGAGAAGATCATCAGGCTCTCCGTTAACCAGTTGTCAAGTGCGATGTCCCGTAGGCAATGTGTAAACTCTGAGAAGACCATCAGGCTCTCCGTCAACCAGTGGTCAAGTGCGATGTCCCATAGGCAATGTGGCAGTGTGTAAACTCTGAGAAGACCATCAGGCTCTCCGTCAACCAGTGGTCAAGTGCGATGTCCCATAGGCAATGTGGCAGTGTGTAAACTCTGAGAAGACCATCAGGCTCTCCGTCAACCAGTGGTCTTAGTTATGAATACCCTTTGAGATCTGTTAATCTCACAATTAAAATGTGATATCCATTTAAGATTTGATTGCAAAGAAATACCAAGAAAATTAATTGATGTTGGACCTACGCTGTGTGCTTTCAATTCAGGTGCTAGATCCTGCATCATCTCAGTATTCACTGTATTTGTGGCCAATAAACTATTCTTTTCTATTCTATTCTATTCTATTTGCATTACAACAATTTTCAACCAAACTAGATCTAAAATTAATAATATCACTAATTTCTGCTAAGGTCTTACTGTTTACAAATATGCGTTGATCATCAAAAACAAAAACATTTTGAGCTCAGTGAATTATGGTTGCAAGGCAGATCAATAACATATAAAACAAATAATGTCAGCCCCAAAATTGAACCCTAAGGCACGTAATGGCTCATAGACAAAAGGAAGATGAAAATGATCCATTTAAATACACACTGTTTGGGATCTATCGGTGAGGTAAGAAAAGAAAAACTTAACCAGAGTTTCATCGAAATTATTAAAAGGCAATTTCAACACCAGAACATTATAATTTCTAAAATGCTTATGTTAGCATTTAGAAATTATAGCAGCATTTCCTGGTCACTAGGCCAGGAATTACTTTATTAGGAGAGATAGGACATCAGCAATCTTACCTAAGAAGACAAATCCACACCTTATTATATAACTGTAAACTAGGGGTGTGCGAGTAGTGATTTTTGAGTTCGAGTCGAGTCGAGTAGAGTAGAGTAGTTGGCATTTTTTTCGAGTATCGAGTATTTTCGAGCGAGTATTTACAGAAGGATTTCCTGTTCACCCAAGACAAGGCAGACACCATCCTAAGCCTATGTTAAGGTTTGCCATATTTGTAAATATATACATCTAAACTGAACACAATAATTTTGATTTGTTGTTTGTAACTGTAACATCTGATAAAAAAACTTTTTAATTCCTGCCTTCCGATATTTTTATGTGGTTTTGTTTTGTTTAACCCTTTTCCTTTTTTAAAAACTAATATGATGAAAGAAACTCAGAAATTATATTATTAATTGAAACAACGTGGATTATAAAGATTTCACATATTACAGATCAGATATAAAGATATCACAGATCAGATTTTCTATGCAAGCCAATTATACTGTTTCACAGCAGACCGATATGTTTATTTGGTGGTTCAGTTCAAAGTGTACCGCGAAAAGTAGCGATGCTTGTTGGCAAAAGCTGCATCCAACCAAACTGATGTTAAAATTTAGGCGTCATTTGCTTTCAGAATTGCCTCCCCTCAACACAAAATTGATTGTGTACGCCAAGAAGAGTGGATCTGTATTCTGTGGGTATTTAATTCAGTAATAACAAGGTTTAATAATAGTAATAACTGGAAGTAAGCTGTGAATTATATAATCAAATTTGAAAATCTGAATGACAAAGACTGTAGTTCAATCGATTGATAATAATAACTAAGCAGGTTTACTAAAAATAAATGTTAAAGTCGCTTAGGATGAATTAGTTTTTAAATTATGATCGGTAATGAAATGTGTGCAACTTGAAACTATTTCGATACATGAGGCTACACTGTACAACAGATAAATAACTATTTCATAATGAGAAATTCATGAAAACCTGGCGTGATCGAATGAAAACCATGGACGTAGTCGGCTAATATAATAGGTCTAGCCGATATTGGAGACGAGATGCAGTCTGAAATATAAACTTATGAATAAAAAACAAGCTGTTTGATAAGGCTTCGGTTCAATAAAAATTATTTTCCGAATCTATATTCGTCGTATTTTGTTTAGAAAAGGTCTTCCTACATGTTTCTCCATCACTTGGATTGATTCGTGATTGTTTTACAGTTTACATCGATGTCAATGTGAACAGGGAACCGTTCAGTGAGATTACGTATCAAAATTATTGTACTTTACCACCTTTAACATTCCAACTCTGTGTTACTGTCTAACCTAGTCAGGAAACCGTTCAACAAATGGACAGAAAAAAATATTGTATGCGCAAATATTACACACAGTTTTGGCAATCTAAGGTGTTTACGGAATAATAATTAATAGATGTTCGCCACGGATATCTATATATTTTTTTATTTGACGGAAAATAAATCAATAATGTTGTGTTACACGCTGCTAGAACGCAATTACCATATTTTATATGATACAATACGGTATTTTCTTACGTCAAATCATTTGACGTAAGAAAATAGACCTTCTCAGATTAAAAAACAAAATAGACCTCAATCGACTGGCATTAAATTTACGATAATTTCAGTTTTGAAAAGGAGATGAACAGTTCTTTGCACGTACTTATACTACAACCGAGATGATCTTTCGCCTAGAAAAGGTGAGAAGTTCTATTCTTGGGATCTAAAGTGACCCGTTCTCGGGATCCTTTTGAGTGAGCGGTATTATTGATATGAACGAAAATATGCGTAATTTCCACGGCGTACAGACCATTAGATTTGTATCGGTAATAGGTCTTTTTGAGCATCTTGAACAGGATCTCTCGTCCCCTTTCTTGGGTCATTAAGACACTAACCTGCACTTCTGTTTTAGTCACGCTATTTTAGGTTAGGTTACAAGTGACTAGTAGACTCGGACAACCAACGTGTGATCGATTCCTTCCCAGCTCTGTTGTTCACTTTGAATTGAACTAGTTCAAATCATAATGAACGAACTCGTTCACTTTGCGACTAGTTCATTTGACTCTCGCCATGTACTACCTATTCCTAGGCGTATTGTTTAGTTCATAATTACGTGTACCAAACTGTTAACGTATGATTAAGGGTAAAATAAAACGCAAGGAAGCGCACATTTTTTATTCATAACTTATCAAACTGTTTACTCTTAAAGCTAAATTAAGATGTATATCTGATATTTTGTAAAATACAACTACTGATCGAACTTCGAGTAGTTTCGGAAGCTTCGAGCTGAGTTCAAGTAATAGAATACTCGATCAAATACTCGAAGTTTCGAGTACTCGCACACCCCTACTGTAAATAAATACAGGAACATCACATTTTTCACAAACTTTTCAGTGCCACTGGAGAAATAATGGAGATAGGCCTCAAATTTACACATGTTAATTAAAACTTTTTTTAACTGGATTAAACTTGTCTGGGTAAATACTGTGTCATATACCTTAATTAACAAACAAGTTAAAACCTCACATACGAGTTTGGATGCTAATTTCAAGATTGGAGCATTTATACCAAAAACATATAAAGACATATGCTATTATTAAGATTATTTATATAGTACAATACACCTCTTCTGCAGTAAATTCTTTTTAAATTGAAATTTTTCAACAAAAAGATTGGAAAGTTAGTAAAATATTTTAGGGCCACTGTCTCCTTCTTTAGTCACAAGGCCACAACTGTCATAAGTAGTGTGAACAACTTTATGTTCTTTTTGTATACTTTTTGATATACTGCTGTCCTTTTTTACAAAAGCCCAAAGCCTAGTGCCCTAAAAATAACCTGTAATAGAAAATTTAGTGAATGTTAACCTTTTTGTGTGATAAATATTGCTATGACCGACTTTTAAGGTTTTTACCACTACAGACCTTTAAAAATATAGCGTCACCTTCATCGTCAAACAGTTTGTCTTCAATAGGTAATTCTGTAATAATTTGTTTCTGATTTCTGACAAATGTGAATCTGTTGTGAGTTTAGTACTGAAATATTTAAATTTTATTATTGAGAAAGACAAGTGTTTTGCCTGATTTTAGGTGTGACTGGTGCTACAATCAAATTGGATGATAACGGTGACTCAGAAGGCAACTTCTCTGTTCTCGCTGTCAAACAGGGTGACTACAAAGTACACTTTGCCGAACATGACTTCTTTTGTGACTACATCATGATACCTGTAGGCCAGTTCCAAGAACGTGATCCACTTCCAGTAAGAGCACTTCAAGCATTTTTACATAACCTGAATTTATTGGAAATGTTAAATTAAATTCATGTTCAATTGGATAGGCATCTGAACTAATTTCAGGTAGAATATTTTCTTATAAAACTTTTGTGCTCTTCTTAGACATTGGTGGCATCAATTTCATACACCACTATCATTGGTCTTAATAATATGCACTATAATAAAAATAATAAAGAAGGATACATCATTTTACAAATGTTTAGTGCCACATGATCAATTATTCAGAAGAGGCATTTTCTTGATCATTGTGTAATATTTGACAACTAATTATAATTTAGTAAAAGTCTTGTCATGTTTAACCCTTGTTGTGGCAACTATATTTGTCAAAAACATAGTTATAAAAAAGTAGAATATTTATTTAAAAGTAAATTGGTCTTCATTTTATTGAAGTAAACTAACTCCAAAACAACCAAAAAAGCCATAAATATTAAATAATTAACATGTGTTTTTTAAAAGAGTAATAAACCAAACACAACATCTCCCTATCTTTTCAAAGTCTTTCTCAATTCTGATTTAAAGTTTCAAACCAATTGCCAAATCTTGGAAAGCTAACCCTTCTGGATTCGGTCAGTATTAATATCACAGACTAGTAGCTGTGCCCAGTGTCATCAGCGATAATATCACTGACCAGTCATGCTTCTCTTAATTGGTTGTTAAGAAACCAAAAATTGTAACAAAGACGTTAAAGTTATACCAGTGAACATTTGATGTCTTCCATTTGCTCCAAATCTTCTTCTAACGACAAAAAAAAAATATAGTTGATGCATTTCAATCACCAGACTTGCGTGTTCCAGTACTATGAAACGTAAACAGACTCTGTGCTGTTGATTTCGTTTGCTTTGAGTGTGTATTTATCATTCATCTTAGTTATTGTTTTCAACAGTTTATAGTATTTTATGTGAAAAAATGTCAGCACTTTCCTAATTTTATACATCTGTAAAGTACTAAAATAAAATAGCAATAGCAGCATGAAGGAAAAAGAAATGATGTTGACAATCGCTTACTAGTAGTGGTGAATGCAGACAGTAATAACCAGAAGGAGCCGAATGTACAACCGATTCGCTAGATGCAGATATGAGTTAGGCTTTAATAAAGTAGCAATTTTCTACGGTCGCGACATTAGAGGTGATGGTCATGGGAGGTGGGTACTCCACTGAAACAGATGCGCTAAAAAAAGATAATCTATCACTCAGTTTTAGCTATTTTGCGTCATTCTTGCGACAAACTATGGACATTTTCGTATTTGTTAGATATACATTAGAAATATATAAATATTCAGTTCAACAGTTTTGCTTGGTCATCGATCCATCCCTAGATGTTGTTGTAATAATAACAAGCCTTGATTATATTGTAATACTATTCAAGATTAGCTACAGAGTTTCATGTAGGTTATCATTATCTGCTCATAACTTTCCTCAGATTCTATAAGTATGGTTAGTAAAATGAGTTTATGAAAGGACTTGCTGCACTTAGTGTTCTCAGACAAATATGAATGAACTTTGTACATTATGAGTAATGAACAGTTGAGTGGTAAATATATGTATTAGTAGTGAGGCTGTTAGTTGTTAGCTCAGTATCAACCTTGGGCGATCAAAAAGTTTCGTAAGTGGTTAGATTCACGGCTGTTTCAAGGCTTGTATCAAGCATATTGTGTTAATTAAAACATCATTTATAGGTTTCCTACTTCATAAAATTATTTATTCACAATTACTTTAATTTGATCGACAATTCCCTGTATCATTTATAAATGATCACTGGCAATAAAGTTCTTGATTTTAAGTGCATTCTTAACAAACATGAACCAAGTCGTGTAACTGGCACGAGGCAAAACCATTATTCCACATACACCATACAATTTCAATACCATTGCCAATAATTAGCTTTGAACAAGACTAAGAATTCTATTTGACAGAAAAAATATGTAAAATTATGTACATCCAGCAATACAGAGTTATCAAAAAGTATTTAGAATTCTGGCTTAGAAAGGAGCACTAATTAAATTGGCATTCATTTGCCAGTAACTAATTAATTTAACTACTCAAAACACAAAATTATATTTCTTGTTGGTTAGACACTTTAAAATGGTTAGAGAAGAAATTAGTTGACCTCAGATAATACTAAAAGAAACTTAGAATCATTGTTGATAGGAACTAAGAAATTATTAATAATTGTATTGTTTCAGTAGAAAGTAACAATGTAGGTATTTTCTGTATGGGTTTTAGGAGTATAAGCTGATTTCACCCAGTCTTCAACCTGACTGGGCAGGAGGCCGGAAACCTGACGATGAGCCCAACTGTGGTTTCAACAACGAGTTATGTGCAAAGGATGATTCAGAGGAAGGAAGTATCATTGTTGCAGGAGTCCTGGGATTGCTTCTCTTCTGCTCCAGTGTCTTTACTCTAAGTATTTATCGCAAGTGGAAAATTGAGCAGGAAATAGAAGGTCTCCTTTGGAAGATTGACTTGGCTGACCTTCTTAGTTACTACGGCAATGATATAGTCTCTTCACCTAGTAAGGTGTGTTAACACTGTCATTCCCAGACCAAAAATGTGTGACTTCATCTTTAGCTCAAACACAATATATAAGATTTTGTTTCCAGTTTTTTTATTAAAGTATAATTATTTTCATGCCTAGTTCACATACATAATTATTGTTTTGTGCATTTGCATGGGACTTTATATACTTTATATGAGACTATTCATACTAAAAATATTCATATTTTTAGTATGAATAGTCCCTGGTAAATGACTACTCACCAGTCATTTGAGCTTACCATTATTTTAAAGCATGTACTTCAAATTTAAATTGCTATTCAATCAGACTTTTTTGTATATTATTTTTATTTTTGAATTTTCAATCAGAAACGTTATAGTACAATGCTGGGGTGGGGCAGTTAAATTAAAAAATGTTATATATAATGTAAATGAGTAATCTGCTCGCCCAAGTAGTATGCTATCTTTACTGTGATATTTTGATGGGTACATTTATTTGAAAAGGAGTAAGGTAGATCACTATTCAGTGATTTTTGTTTGTTTTTCCCGTCTTTTTTTCACTTGGCTCCTCTCACTGAATTGCATCGTTGGAATGATGTAAATGCAAATTCTATACTTGCAAACAACTTGTGTGAGAAGTTGTTAGGTTTTCCTTATTTTGTAAGGTACATCGGTGAGATGTTTGTAGAAACATTAGGTACAATTTAATTGTATAAACTGATAGTAAATTTATAAATTGATATTCATAATAATTCTGGTAGTTTTTTGTATTAACTATATAATATTGTTAGGTACCAAGCCATTTAGGTGGAATTAGCTTAATGTTTTCATATTGCTGTGAAACTATATTGTTTTTACAAAATATTTTGTTTTTATTGAGAATATTATGTTAGTAATAAAATAATGTGTTTAGGACATATTTCAAACTTCAGTAATTATTTATTATTATATATTTAAACATGTTTTTATTTTTTCATTAGATTAAAAGAAAATCACTTTGTATATAACTTTGTGTTGAAATCATATTAAGTTTACTTTTTTAACAGATATATCCATGCTCATCCATTTGATCTATTTTTATGTACTATTTTTTATGAATACCATACAAAATGACGCTTAAGTACAAAATAATTTCATAGCTTTTATATATCGGTAACCCTTTTGTAGCAAAACTAAAAATGTAAAATAAAAATTAAAAATAAGCAATTTATTCAGATTTTTATGTACAAAGTCAATTTTGCAAATTTAGGTATATTACGGTTAAGGATCTTGGGGTGACTATGACATCTTCACTTAATCCTACAAATCGCCTACACTGTATTAGCCGAAAGGCAAATTCAGCTCTTAGATTATTATTAGGGTGTCTAGGGACATATTTTTCTCCTGAAGGACTTAGAACACTTTATGTTCAACTTGTATGTCCCATCTTAGAGTACTGTTCACCATTGTGGTCATCATATTAAGTGGGACATATAGATTCTCGTGAGAGCATCCAGCAGCAATTTCTTCAAATTCTTAGAATGCAGCAGCTTGGTTTTTGATATGCGGAGATTCCCTTGAAGGACATCAGCCATCATTTTGGTATTCAATCTATGAGCACCAGATGCAAGTTCTCAGGAAGATCCACAGCTACAGTGGATTCCCCTGACCTACTTGGAAGAATAGATTTTCGCTGCTCAAGATTGTCTAGAACAATCATCTGTTTGAGTGGAAATATTATCAAACACTTTATTCTTACCATAGCTCAGTACCACATCTCCATCGCCTGGGAAATAGCATATCCAATCATATTGATTTCTTCACCATATCTGAGGTGACTTTTAAAAGCGAACTCTTCAAGTTCTTTGGTTAGTGAACCGTATGCCTTATTTATTAATTATTCAAGAAATTATTTGTATCATCTTAATTAAAACTGTATTATCTATGTGAAATGGTGTAACTGTATGAAATAAAATAAATAAATGACAATAAAAAATATACCTCACACAGAGGATTAATAAAATCCTTTATTTACGATTAAAATAAAAAATTCACCACTGTACAAAGTGGTAACAAAATCAATGTCTCAGCCAAGCCACTTTACTATTAGTGATTTGTAATTTAACTGTCCCAATAATGAAACTGGACTATTCATCACAGTTCCGCAAGACAATTCTTGTCCACCATTGCAAGTCATAAATCACGTGCTGATAGACAGCAATATATTTTTAATTTAACCATTTATTTTAAATAGTCAAAATCTAATCAGTAGTTTCTCAGTCATTTATTAAGATTTAAATATGAAGTATATGTAATTTGGATAGAATGGTGTTTGCAATGAACTTTAGTCAACCATTTTAATCTTTAGAGTGCCAGGAATTTTGCCCAATAGGCGCGCGAGAAACCCCAGGCTCGGTGCTATGTAGTAGTGTTGGAAACTCCAGGTCAATATTAACAGTTTTGCAGCTGTTAGGAAAAACCAATTAATTAATACCAAAAAAATTAATATTTTTTTGTTTTGTTTTATTTATAAAACTATATTCTAACTTAATATAATAGTTATAGTATCATGGCGATAAAAAAATCACATTTTTAAATTAAGAAAACTTCTATTTACACAAAATGGTTTTGTAATTTTTCAAGATCGATTAATATTATCCCAGTAAAAAAGTTCTCACACTGTTGGCTGAGTTTGTTTAAAAACTGGACATCGTTTTGTACATAGAAACAAAAATAAAAACTTTTATCTTCATAAATCAAGATTTTCTTCCACTTTTTTCAAATTATTGCAATTTTCCATTTGTTCATTTGCCGTAAAATAACTTAGTCAAAAGTAAAATATTGTTAATAATTAATGTTTCTAGGCCTATTTTTAATATCGCTATTTTTAGTTTCACAAAAATAAAACGATATTCACATATACATATTGACTATTTGGTGCATTAAATGTAAAAAACCCTTCTAGAATGGTAGACAGTAGGGATGAAGCCCCTTTTTACATGTTTTGCTAATTGGCTTTTTTTCATTTCGCTCCTGCCTGATTCACAAGTATAAAGGTAACAACACCAAAACACTACAATAAACTAGATTGAGTGTAAATGACTTTGAGTAACAAAAGCTCATGACGTTGCCATAGCCATATGAATTACAAATTGTTTCATTTACTATTTATTATTATGATAATGCACTAAAAATTGTATTTATTTATTTATAAACATATTGAACTTTTGTGATTACATTTAGAACTAGTTCAACAAAGAATAGCCTATAATTAATAATATATTATAAATTGTTGCCGTGTCCGCTTAGTCGGATGTTGGGTTTTCTTACACCATTTTACCATGTCCTCCTAGTCAGACGTTGGCACTCAAAGGGTTAAAGTAAACATAATATTTTGTTAATAATTCAGAGGGAAATATATACATCTGTCTACTGAATCGAAGCTTTACAATGAATAAAATAAAAGTCAATAGTGAAACTAGTGATATGTGCAGGGGCGTACCCAGGATCAAAACTAGGGGGGGGGGGGCAAGCCATAATCCTCCAGGTTATAACTTGTAACATTTTACTAAGTAAAGGTGAATGTAACCAACTATTTCAGGAAATTAAATGATGTGTAATTTCAGCAATACTTTAAAAACTATATTATTACAAATTTGCTTAACATTTTGTTTTCTTATTTACATATCTTATACTAGTATCATTTTTCTTGGATTTGTTGTAAACTTATCCAACACTTTTGTTCCAATCCAGTTCTGATTTTCCTTGAAGAATTTCCGATAGACGCTCATCAAATACAACCCAGTCAGTATATTTTCTCCCATTGTACAACTCAGCCAGGTCTTCACCCTTCGAAGGGTACTGAAAGACTGTTCAACAGTAGCCGTAGTGGATGGGAAAGCACTTAAAATTAGGAGTGCATTCCTTGTTGCAGGGAAAAAAATATTGGCCTCTTCCAAAAGTGCAGCCACTTCAATATCCTTTAATTTGTCTCCTGCTAAATTCTTCTTTTTCCACAGATTATACCACAAATCTAATTCTGCAGAGATATCGCCCAACTCATAAAATTCCATGAAAGACTTTGCATTTTTTTCCCAAATCTATTGAAGTAAATTTTAGCATGTATGAAGGATGAAGAAGAGATAAGGCAAAAGCAGGTGTATTTTCATGTGAGAATCTAACATTCAATGATACAGTTAAGGAGTCAAGATAAGGGATGATCAACGACCGTCTCCAGTATTCAATTGCTGTCTCGGATGGTAGATTACATCTGTTTGTTTTCTTTTGAACAATACGTGGAACTGTCAACTCAACACAGACTTTCTCCGCGATATCATGTGATTTTTTAAGTAATTCATCAGAAACATGTTCAATATCTTGTCGATCCTTCTCAATTAAATCAAGTATTTCACCAATATGTTTTCTCACCATTATCAAATCCATATTTTTACTCTGTAGAACGTTTACAACGGGTTCTAAAATTGCATTGCAGAGTATTTTGCAATCAAGACTAAACCTGCGATGAAAATCGGTTTAGTAACTACACAGTGCAATTGATAGGCAAATTTTCTTGTAGCATAGTTTCCTTCAACTGAAAGATGTTCTAGTGCATTGACGATTTCATGGAAGCTGTCTGAAAACTTTCTAATGCTCTTGTACTTCTCAGACCCTCTGGTCTCACACAGTCTTGATAGATTAGGAGCCGAATTCCTGCGGGATGGTGACTCACAAAAGAAGGATATTACATCCTTAACTGTTGCAATTAAGTTTCTTATATCCGGTAATTTGCTAGCATCATTTACCACAAGATTTAATTTGTGGCTTGAGCAATGAAAAAACAAAGATTTATTGTACTTTTTCTGCAAAATAGCCTGTACACCACCTTCTTTTCCAGCCATCGTAGAACATCCGTCAAATCCAAATCCAACACAATTCTCTGCTGAAAGATTCTTTTCAACTAAAAATTGCTGAATTGCACTAGCTATTGTAGAGGCATCTTGAGATTTTAGCTCAACATAACCTACAAATTCCTCTCTGATTTTTTCTTGATTTTCATCATAAAACATCAATCCTATAGAAAGCTGTTCTTTTCCAGTGATATCTGCTGTTTCATCGGCCATTACAGCTAAGCTTTTGCTTGTTTACAATCTTCAATAATCCTTTCTTTGACAACTTCACCACATAATCTTACAATCTCATTTTGAATTTTTGGTGAAGTATAGATTGCATTTTTTTGACATCTTTCCAAGTGACTCTTTAGCTTCTCATCACCACAGTCAATTCTCAAATTTAAAAGGTCAAAGAAAACCCCCTCATCCCCTTCCTTTCCTCTAAGTGGCAAATCGTGAGTACCACAAAATATGATGCAAGAAATAATTGATGACAATATTTGTTTGTTTTCTTCAATCATCTTCTGGTGACCACTTTGCAGCTGTATATCAACTGATACATTTTCAAGGAACGCTTTTGCAGCAGATGTTGAAGTTTTGTGGTAGTGACTGCCAACGTGCTTCCTACAATCTTCATGTATATCTTTAAACTTCATATATGGCCTTACCATGAATGACCCCAAAACTCCTTGAACTGTAGCAATATTAGGAGGAAAAAGAACACAGTAAATACATAAAGCACCTTTCAAACGACAAGAGTACGCCAACCAAGGAGTGTATAGATCTAACCAGTGGCGGTTAAATTTTCTTTTCAAATGGCTGGCATCAGAAACAAAATCGTAATTTGATGGTGGTACCCAGGGATTTGTAAGCAATTCCTTCTTTTTTCTGGTGTCAACTTAAGAGCATGTCCAACATAACAAACAATGTCATTTTCATGGTAGCCATCGCATTCTTCAATCGTTTTGGATGATCCAGGGACAGCTAGGGGTAGTGGGAATGAATTACTAGAACTAGACCCTTGTTCCATATTAGACATAGAACCCGATGGTCTGGCATGTTTAGTTCTATTTTCATCGCCATCACTGCTTCCACTTCCAGCACTGCCATTTTGATCCTTCTTCCGTTTGAGAGGTTTTCTACCTGAAAATAATAGAAATTGACGTAATATTTAAAAAAAAATTAGCCATCCCATAACTCTAGTATAGCAATAGATTTTCCTGCAGACAAGTCATATGACAAATTAGACCCAGCCAACATAGAGTATGACAGAGTGCTCTGATGTTACTAACCATTTTGTCCTACCATAGTTATTATTATCAAGTACAATAAAAATGGCCGGCACTTTCAGCATATTTACCACAATGCGATATATCGGACCGTGCATCGAAAGAGTTAAATGACAAATGAGCGGACAAAATCGACGGATTCTTAAGGCCAGTGGTACAAAACATTTCAACAGACTGGTAAACAGCAAGTAATATTTTATTTTTCATTTATTTGTTTAATTTTTCCCATATAATTTTACATATTTTGGCCCTGTTTAAAACAGCAGGGGTTTTTTTTGTATAAACATAATCCATTACATTTTCTTAATTACTAAATGGCACTTAAGTAAACAAACAAATAAAATTCATATCATGGAGTGAAGATAGAAATTTATATTTTTCAATTATTCCACAGTAGGTCACCTTACTTTAGGCGATTTTAAACATAACTTCTATAAAAGTGAGCACTGTTCTAAAAGAATTGTAATTAAAGAAAATAAATTATAATATTATAGGATACTATTGTAATTAATTTTCTATTATAATTATACAGGGGAAAAAGTTATAGAGCACAGTGTTCAGTATAGAACCAACCACGGTTGGTAAAACCACCCTCAGGCTCATCTAATTTTGGCCTAAAAGAACACTCTCTGATCAAATACAGGCCTATATATAAACATAATCAATCATCCTAATCCCCACTTAGTTTCTAGATATTAATATATCTCTATAATTAAAAGTAACATTTTACTTTTAAATTCAAATAAATGTTTTCATTTTATTTCATATAGAAATTATGAAACTTACCTTTTTGAAGCCAGTTTCTTATATCCATTTAGGCAACTTCAGTGTTCGTGTTCCCAAACATAAACAATAAACATGCAGGTAAATTATAACTGGATTCGAATCAAATAATTGGTTGAATTTAAAAAGTAAAAAAGTAAGTAGTAAACATCAACACTTCAACTATAATATTAAACTGATCAACTAGCTGTGGACTTCTCACTCAATTTATAGTAGCAAACGCAATGACTAACAACACAGAACTTACTGAATATAAGGGGAGGGAAGAGACCCTACTCTCTTATTGGCTGCTGCCAGTGACACTTGTAGACTCTTCTAGAACCCGCTAGAGACCTCTCTCTCACATGAATCCCAACGAACTAGCTGTCATAGTTCCTCTACTTGTCACTAGGAGGTAGGTGGCACTAGATCACAGATCATTATTGCGAGACAGAGATGTGGAGTAGGCCTACTATAATTTTTTCATGTATAATTTTTCTGGTTTCCGATGGAAAATAATGTTGTACGATTCTACGATAGTTTGTTAGAAAATGAAAATAATTATAGACTAATAATTACTTTTAATTGATAATTTTCAATTACATAAGTATTTTTATTATTAAAATAGTTATTTCAAGTGTTGTACTGAATTCCGACAACAAACTTGCATATAATTTATTACAACTTGTTTGCTTCCAGGGGGGGGGGCAGCTGCCCCCCCTGCTCCTTTCTGGGTACGCCCTTGGATATGTGGGTTCCTCTTTTTTTTTTTTTTTTTTTTTTTTGTTCGGTTCTTTATTAACATCAGTTCCCGGTTCTTTTATTTAAATCATTTTTTTTTTATTTAAATAAAGTTTTTTAGAAATGTGTACCATTTTGCTAAATGGACTGTAATGCTCAAATTAGTACACAACACTAAAGAATTAATTTACCAGGAGGGAATTTAAAAACTTGTAAGACTAGAGAAAATTAAAAATTAATCAGCCCTTCTTTGTAATAACACTTTTTAAAACACAAATCATAACACAATCGATTGAAATGATCATAGCTTATTTTGGATAGTTTGATATGAATTTTGAACATCAAAGACAATAACAAAAACAAGTCATAATATAATTAATAATTGAAAAAACTATAGTTATTAACCTTTAAGATCTAGTAGTTCTTTTCTTGATTGTTGCTAAAACAGAATTTAAAAAAATTAAATGCTACTCATATTCATAGAAAACAATACAGCCAATACAATACAATAGATTTTATAGAAATTATACATTTTGATGTAAATGTAACAAATAATGCACTATTTTTGGGTCAGTAAATGTTAAACTAAGCCAATGAAATAAATTTAAAACATTAATCTTTTAAAACTTAGTAAAAAGAAAATAATTAAAATAAATGTAACTATTGATAAAAATAAAAACTAAAGAAACATTATAAAAATGATCAAGACTCATGTTGACTTGTGCTGACAGAATGTAATCTTAAGAATGTATTTTCAATCCAATTTCCTAGCCTTTTTTTGAAATGCAATGTTTTGCATTACTAAGAACATGTCTAAATAAACTCTTATCTTAAACTCACTATAAAAACATTTTAATGAACTGAATAAAACTAGAAGCAAAATCATTATTTATAATGCGATTTGAGTTGTAAACAGAATGGAATGTTGCCATAAGGTGTCTTTATCAGGCAGGAAGTGATAAGAAAGGATCATGAAAAACAAGGGTGGGGCTCAGGAAAGGACATCTGTCTCTTATTTGCCATTGCCTTTGGAAAGGTGTGTTCTTTTCATAATGCTGATAAGAAAGTGGAAACTATGCTGACAAAAATATTTTGTTCATCTTGTCAGAAATTGTCATTTTATTGTTCTGTTTATCTGCACTTTTCACTCCTGAAACATTTGTGATATGAGAGCTATCACCCCCTTTACTTTTCTGGAACAGAAACCTCCACAGAAACAACATTTTGTGTTCATAAACTGACCCATCTCTAGTCAAAAAAGAAATAAAAATTAAAACAAAAACCACACGTCTTTAAAAAATTATCAATCCAGTGTGTACTTTGTGTTTCAGACCAGTTTAATGAGTGTAACGTCATTTGAGTCAAAAGTTGGGGGTCAAATTTTTGCAGCGACGGGTCAGTACCGAGGCGTTGTAGTAAGAATAAAAGAACTCAAGTTCTCCAAGAAGAAGGATGTAACAAGAGAAACTATGAAGGAGATGAGAAGGTTGCGTGAGATAAGACATGACAATGTCAACTCTTTCATCGGAGCATCAGTTGAGCCTATGAGGATACTCATAATCACTGACTACTGTGCCAAGGGCAGTCTTTATGTAAGTATGCTAACAATATATACATTCTTTGTATATGTTTATTTACAAAGCCTGAATACTCTGCAAATGATACAGAAGATGGCTTTATTGCTTACTGACTAAAATATAATTCATTATTTTCTTTATTCATAGCGGACTATATCATTTAAAAGAATCTTGTCTTTACTTTTTCTTTGAATTGTTAAAAACAAGAATATTGATGTACATATTTTTACCATCAATCGTCAGTAACATTTGGACACAAAGGTATTTGACACAAGGAAACACCGTTCTCTCTCTGAGTAAAACCAAACATCCAATGTTTCATTTGTAACCTTTTGGCTTTACACACCCAAAGGTTTCAAATGAAATGAAAGTAGTCTGGTTTGGACTTGGTCAGTGGCAGACAGCCTTTTTATAGCTCCAAATTTTATTCATATAAATCCTTTGATATTTGTACTTTTTCTTCAATTTTTTCAATTAAAATAAATAATGTGAATATAATGATTAAAAAATTCTCAGAAATGTTGTTGGAAACCTCGTGCATTTTGAGGTTACGTGAATAGCGAAAATCAAGTACCTTTCCAAATAACCTTCATCAACCCTCTAAACCTATTTTATTTTTCCATTTCACCATAAATAACTTAAATAACCTAACCTGTCCATCACCGACTGCCTCCCTAACATGAAGTCCTAGCAAATTCTCACCTAAGTCCTGTTGTAAAAAGCTAAACAACGTAAGGTAAAATTGATGATTTATTAAATGGCCTTTTAGAAAAAAATATCTTAGCAGATTGGCTTTGATACCATGCATTTTGATTTTTTTTTTTTTTTTTTTTTTTTTTGCATGCCTAGGCTTAACCTAGCCTTGAAAAATGTCAAGCCTGAATTAAAATAGTACTGTTTTGCAGTTAACATGGGGTTCTTGTAGTCCGTTCTTCGTTCTATTGGTTATTGATAAAAGAATTGGAACAGAGAACAAAATGTCATTTCTGCTAGTTCTGGTTCCAGAAAACGTAAGGAGGTGATAGCTCTCATATCAGGAATGTTTGACTAAGGATAGTAGTATGATAGCTTGCGACATTTGTGATGGTTGGATTCATTCTGACCAATCATGTAGTGATCTTAAAAAAAAGTATGTTCAATTAAATGAAGCCTAGGGATCCTTTTGCATGTTTAAGTTGTATAACTGCTTTTCAAGGGAATAGGGATTGTTAATTCCCTAACACTCATAAAGTGTTAAAGGAAGAGCTTGAAAAGGCTATTGAAGTAGGTGTCTTTGTTGAACGGGAAAAAAAGTTTATTAGAACAGCTTTATCTTAAAGAAATCCAGGTAATAGAATTGAGGGAGAAAATTCTGAAACTGGAGGGGTGGGGGGAAGAAGCAGTGGTCAAGTGTTGTTAGGTTTGGCGGGTCAAGTGGGTATCCCTCTTTCAAACGGAGGAACCAGGCGGTGTGGGGTGGTGGAGCGAGGGCTAGTCCTGTGGCGCTCTCGAACTCTTTCAGTTTACTGGGTGTTTTGAGTGATCTATCGGAGGCTGTCAGGGTGTGTTTACCGGAGAGGGTCAAGCCTGTGACAAATCATAGGCTTAAGCCTACAGTGTGCATTCTAGGTAATAGTCATGTTAGAGGATGTGTAAAGAAACTGGGGAATGTAAAGGATAGTGGTGGTTATGGGGTCCAAGCAATGATTTTGCCTGGAGGACCCGTGGGCTAGATTCTTGTTGATGTGAGGGAAGAACTGGTGAGCTTGGATGACAATGAGGTCTGTGTGGTTTTTGGTGGGTCAAATGACGTGTCAGAAGGAGGGATAAAAAGGGTTAAAGCGGAGCTTAATACATTAATACTAGTAGACCAAGCTAAAACATTTAACACAAAAAAACTTGTCTTTGTAGAGACTCCTTACATATATGACACTAGTACACAAAATAACAGTATGAGGTACCAAACAATCTTCTTGTACAATGTTGTGTTACAGAAAATCCAACATCTTGAAATTAAATGATAAGATTAATGAAAGTTGGTACACAAAACATGGGCTCCATTTAAATGGAAAGGGCAAAACTATTTTATGTAATTTAATTTATTGTCACATCTTCTCGCTTAGTAATAACTAAAAAAAAAACCAAAATCAAGTTCTAAACACATAAAAAACAACATATGTGCAACATAGCATAGGAAAAACAAATTATGTACAAGGGAAAATATTTAAAAATGGGGTTTCATCAGGTAGTACCAGTATTTCTAATGAGTTGAAAGTGCTGCATTTAAATATTAGGGGACTCGCTAGCTAAGTAGATGAGCTGGACCATTTTTTAAGAACATGGATTTGATCTCATTGGTGAACATGGATTTGACCATGACAAAATTTCAGTGTTAAAAATTCAAGGGTATAAAATAATCAATAGTTATTGTAGAGTTGTAAAAAAGATAGGGGACGTAGTTATTTTATTGAAAGAGAGCTGTAAATACATAAAAGAGGTACAACCGTTCCAGTCAGCACAGTTATTTGCTGAAGAATCAGCATTTGAAATTACAGATATTAAGTTTTGTATTGGTAAGAAGCCTTATGTTGTAACAGTAGTCTATAGGCCACAATACACTTCTAATTTGAATGCATTTTTTGACAAACTACAATATTATTGATCTAATATAGATTTGATTAAAAATATGATAATAATTGGAGATGATTTTAATATAGACATTACTTTAACTAATCAAGATCAAATAAGTAATAGTTTTTCAAATAGTTTAGATGGTTTTGGATTAAAAATTAATTTCACAGAGCCTACTAGGATTACTGACACAACAAAAACATGAATAGGTAGCATTCTTACAAATTTTGATGTACAATATAGTCTAATAATAAATCCTCACATCTTAGAACATGGTAGTATTAATAGCAATTCAAACAAGTCCAATCAATAGAAGAAACAAAAAACCGTGTACAACTTTTGAATTTAGAAACATAACGGATGAAAACCTTTTGGAGTTAAAATACAGACATAAATTAGAGCAATAGTTCAAAATTTATAATTCAATCACCTTGAATGAAGCATATGATAATTTTATAAACACATTTTTACATTATTTTGACATAACATAAGTACAGTAATAAAAATAAATGGTTTAATGAGGTAGTGTCAAATTAAAAAAAAGAAATGTTTGATCAGTATTCAATTTGGAAGCTAACTCAGGATTTAAAAGAAAAGTATCTCTATTTTAAAAAAGCCAGCTTTATAGAACAAAAATTAAACAAATTAAGTCAGAATGGGCAATGAACAAGATATTTCAAGCTCAAATTATATCCAGGGAGTCTTGGATTATCAATCAAATTAGGCCAAATATAAACTGTGGAAACATTTAATACATTTTTTGTAAACATTGCTTATACAGTGAATAATCATTCAGACAACCTCTCACAATCTGGTTTTCCCAGGACCAGCAAAATTGATTTTAATCTGGAAAAATAGCTATGGAACCCATGCAAATTTTTTCAAAGCTGTCACTCAAACACTCTGAAGGGTTAGACAAAATCAGTATGTATGTTCTGTAAGAGAAGGAATTAACAGAAACACTAACCGATATAATAAATATGTCTGACATCAGGAAGTTTTCCAAATAAAGGCAACATGCTAAATAAGGTCAAGCCACTTTCACCCCATCTCGCTTCTTTCTTCAATATCCAAAGTAATAGAGAAGGTAGTAGCCAAAAAATTTACAAACTTTTTAGAAACCAATAGTATTTTAAGCCAAAGACAGTATAGTTTTAGGGGGAAAAAACGCCAAATTAACCTTAAATGACTTCATAAATGATGTATTCGATCTGGTTGAGGCATGTCTTACCATCCGGTAAGACGGTGGTAAGTTGTTTTGCTGATTTGTCGAAGGTTTTGACTGAGTGGACATGTCATACGTCTTGAAAAATTAGCTGCCATAGGAATAGAGAAAACTGCATTATCATGGTTCTGCTCATATTTGTCGAATCATTCCTAAGTTACGGAAATATCAAAAAATCTCGACATAAAACTAAAGCTGTGCTTTCTTCATCCCAAAAATTAACTTGTGGCATCCCCAGGGATCTGTTTTAGAACCCATCCTCTTTCTTATTTACATAAATGACATAACAAATTCTGTTCCGGTAGATAACCTCTTTTTTTTATGAGGTTATGATGTTTTTTTATGAGGTTAATTTATGAGGTTAAGTGTAAGAGAGGACCTAATGGTCCTAACTTTGCCTCACAAAATAAAACGTTTTTCATTTCATTTCATTTTTTTGCTGATGACACAACGTTAATTACTAGAGGAGGTGATGTAGACCGCCTGCAAACTGAATCCTCCTCAGTGTTATTTAATTTAGCATCTTTTTTTCTATAAGTAAATTAAAATTAAATTCACATAAAACAGGATATATTTGCCTTCAAACTCAATAAAAATTTATTCAGAAAACAATAAAATTCCAACACTTAAATTAGGAAATGAAGCAATAGAAAATTCCAAATCAGCAAACTTTTTAGGAGTGACATTGGGGTTAGTTTCATTTGGAACGAACAAGTAAATAAATTGGAAGGTTCACTTGCTAGAGGTCTTTTTCTCTTAAGGAGAGTAGCCTCATATGGAAGTGTTCCACTATCCAAACTCGTTTACTATGGGCTTTTAGAACAACATATTTCTTATTCAATAGTATTTAGAAAAGATATTTCTATGGCAAAAGAGAGCAATCAGGTCTATGCTTGACTTGCCAATAAACTACTTGTAGAGAAACCTTCAAAGAATTGGGCTTATTAACCGTCCCAGGATTATTCATTTACAAATCAATCCTCTACATCAAAAGCCAAATATTCAACCGCTGTTTACCAACCATCAGTATAATACTTGATTTAAGGGCACTCATGCACTATGCAACAGATTAACTCTATTTGAAACTAAGCCAAATACTTGTTTAGTTTATCAGGCTCTTCCTAGGGGGTGGCAGAACATTGTTGAACTTAAAAAATTCATATACAATTTAAAATCTCCTTAAAATTTAGTTTTTCTTTCAATTGAAAGGCCTTGAATTTAATAATTGTAATTGACTATTAATTATCCATATGTGACTGTTTTGGTGCACCCTGACCTAGCCAATTCTCTTCCTATGGGACTACTAACAAGTAACCATTTAGCTAAACTGTCCTTGAAAATCATTTTGAAGAAAAAATTTAAATATTTGTTCTGTTCTTCTTTTGGTCAGACACGGTTGTAGTTCGACACCATAGGCAGCAGCAATACATTTTAAAGATTCACTTTTAACTATGCGGCCTAACTCTGTAAGTCGATTTTCAATTGTTACAACAATGTTTTTGCATTTTGTTGCCATTGCAACTGTACTGTATAACTACAGTACAGAAACTACAAACACAGAAAGGCAACTATGAAAAGAAAAAACAAATATAACAACTAATAAACTACAATTCTGTAAAACTAATTAAAAACTAAATAACAACTCGTAGGCTTGCACAAAAAATCCAGCAGTAAAAATAACAAATCACAGAATTAGGAAGCAATGGAACAATGAACTGACTAGTGTGGCAAATGAACTGACCAGTGCGACATTTAAATGGTATATGTCTGAACACCACAAACATCTACAATACTGTATCATGTAGACATACATTCGGTGGCCAGTGCTGCTTGGAGCTAGACTCATTAAGTCGCCTTGTGCTGTACAGTCCCCGCAAACAACTTTATTATGCACGCCAGACACTAGTTCGGGTCATCTGGACATCTTAGATAAAAGGGGTCTACTTAATGAGGGTATACTGTAGTTGTAAGCAAAGAAATTCCCAATGTGTAATAATAAAATATAAAAGAAAATTTAATCATTAAGATAAATAAATACTTTCCTAAACCATGTATGGATACTTCAAAGCTCCATTAGAAAATAAATATCTAACTTGTTAAAAACTGTTATTTTGTAGGCTTAAGCAGCTGGTGTCATTACTAATAAGTAAAGCTTCCGGTAATGACCACATCAAGGTGTTAACTACAATATTTACATCATGAAATGTTTCGCCCATATGGCTTCCTCAGTGTTGTCTCTCAGTTTCAGAGATACCATTGAGGATGGCACATCACAGAATGGGCAAAACGTTTGGTGATGCAGATATTGTAGATATCACCTTGACGTGGTTGTTACCGAAAGCTTTAGTTATTTTTAAAAGCTGTTCAAATGGTACTTTGACTAAATTTTTTCATTAAAAAAAGTCATAGTAAAGCAAAATAAAATTATTTAATTCCAAAAAGTCTAAAAGCAGAAAGGGAAAAATTAAAGGCTTAACAATTGTCTAGTCAATTTCAGACAGTTGACAAAGCCAACGTTAAATTTTCACAAATGAAATGTAATAATGGAAAAGAACTTTTTTGTTATGAAAGCATTAACAACTCTGATAATATCTTTAAATTAGTCTGGAGTTTTAAAAATGAGGAATTAAGGTGTAAATAGTGAAAAAATACAAATAATAAGGCAGATATTGCGTTATTAAAGGGTATCTCAGTGGTGATCCAAGATAAGTGAAATGTTAAGTAGTTATTTTGCTTGTATATCTAATAATAATAGTTTTAATTACATAACTAGTATAGGTAATAATAATTTTGCCTCGTCTAGTAAATTTGTATTAAATACTTAACAATACAAGACTAAATGTAATAATTAATAGTTTCAAAAATAAGTAGTTAACAGGATACGATGGCATCTCAATGACAATGATAAAAAGAAACTAAATTTTATATACTACAGCCATTATTACAAGTTCCAAATGCTTTTTTCATTACTGGAATTTTTCCATAGCAATTGAAGGTGGAAAAAATTTAAACCTATTTTCAGAAAAGGGAGATGGATGTGAGAAATTACCGCTCTGTGTTCCTACTCTCAGTGTTGTCGAAGGTTTTGGAGCTTATGTAATCTGTGAGCAACTTGTGGAATACCTTGAAATAAACAGCCTGTTGGGTCAAACCAACATGGCTTTTGAAAGGAGTCAAAATCACAGCCACATTGGAATTTGTAAATACTTAAACGCTGCAGAATTCATCGAAAGTCCCAGCACTCAGGTAAGTTGTAGTGCGACACCCGGAGGGTTAAAACTGAAGTTCCATCAAACGGACAATGAGACGAGGACATCTTCAAAAAGTGGCTCTATTTCTTATTAAAATATATATAAAACCTATGGGTATCATTCTTACAAATATGTTTCTAAAGTGTCCCACAAAAAAATTTTGGATTGATAAATCTGTTCTAATATTGATATTGAAATGTTTCAGGATATAGTAGAGAATGAAGACATTAAGTTAGATAAGATGTTCATCGCCTCACTTGTCCATGATCTCATTAAGGTAGGTAATCATACAAAATGTGCACTCTTATGCTTGTATCACTTTATTTATTTTTTGCCTCCAAACTAAAAAATATCAGAAATTGAAATGGATACTAATCTGTTTAGTTGTAATGAATTTTATCAAGACATTTGCTGATGCCATACATCGGAAGATTATTTACTTCAAAGATGGCGGACACCCATTATCTAGTGTAAAAGTGCTCCCATATTTTTCAGTAAAATAAGTGTGTTTTAGGCAAAGAAGATTTATCTGGACTTTATCCTCAACACATATAAAGTACCGTGTGCCTACTTACCTATATAAGTCACATCTCAAGCTTTCATACAGGAAACTACAACATTTTAAAACTATTCACTTCACAGTCAACACTTTAAGTTGGCATACCTCACTTTAACAAAACAAACGCTCCTCAACAACAAAGGAGACTGATAAAATATAATATATTCTAACAAGAATAAGATAACCAACTGAATAATCATTCATCTCTTAAGTTCAGAATACTTGTCTCAATAGTATAATAAGTTAATAGTAGTGACATCATCATAACTACCAACAGTTGGCGGTTTTAACATCACAGTTATTACAACATCAGTGTATTAAGACACAACACTAGACAATATCACAGGTGCTGCTAACCATATGGCAAGGCCGCTGACCGGACCTAGATAGTGTGTCAGCATTGCTACATCAAAAAACACCATTCATCAGTCTACAGCTCAAAATCATTTACTTCTCTGCCTGACCCAGGACACTCTGATATATCTCAGTTTTATTAATTGACAATTAGAACAAACTGGACATAGTTATATAACTACTTTAATATATAATCCATTTATTTTTCCTACAATTTAATTAATAACTACTGGAATCAGACAAACCAGGATATAAAAAACTGAACCCATTTTATATTATTTGACAATCTTAATGAAAACTACTGGAAACAGCCAAACCAGGATATAAAAACTGAACCACACTGTTTTTAAATTATTTGACAATAATAATAAAAACTACTGGAAACAGCAAAACCAGGATATAAAAAACTGAACCTTATCATTTTAAATAATCTGACAATCTTAATTATAAATTTGCAATTAGACAAGTTAAACACATCAGTAGTTTTAGCACTTGCTGACAACAACATGACTACCTACCAGATAGGGGACATAGTAGGTAGTCCTTGGTAGAGAGCTCCTTTGGTAGAGAATTTCAAAAGTAACAATTTTAATATAGCTTTAAAAGAGGCCCAGATATATTTCAACACTACATGAAAGATCTTCAACACTGAACTACTTGAAACAAATACAAATATTACTCTCAGCCAATGCACTAATTCTATCTCTGACATTCAAGATAAAATAAAAAACCTCAATGAGGAATCTGATTTGGAGACCTCCCTCACACGGGCTGCAGAGGTGGGAAATGTCTTGCTCACTGATAACAATAAATTAAGAGTTGAACTTCAAAATCAAATTCTTGAAAATGCAAAGTTAGCACAAAAGGTCCTTGATTTAGGTAATACCAATAAAATTATCCAGCAAGACCAATTTGACGCACTTGAAAACGAGGATCAGGCTTTGCGAAACCTTGTACAAGCACGTAACGAAGCCGAGCACAAACTTGAAATGGAGAGACGACTAAAAAACCAGCTTAGTATAACTTTTGATGAATATGACAAGGAAAAGGAGGCAGCAATTATAAATTATGAAAAAAACAATAAAGGAGCAATATAAATTAATAGAAGAAATTAAGGTACTCAAAAAGGGGCAATCCAGCAGTATTGTGGAATTAAAAAAAACGACAATTGATAGTGGAACTCAAACAAACACTAATGAGGCAAGTACTGAGACCCATCCCCCCCACCGAAGCTGGAAAGCGTGCCAACTGGGGGACGGCTCAAAACCAGTCGAGCGATGGGATCACGGGTGGCAGTTGGAGGGTCAAAATAAAACTCGGCAGCTGAGCAAAACTAGTTTATTACCAAAAAACAAAACCTGGCTGGCATAAGGACACAAAATAAAAGGCAGAAGGCCACAATATCAATTCGCACTTCAATAAATAACCATTAACACTAAAATTAACAAGATACTGCACATTAAAAACAAACGCTATAAATACCACAAACTCTACAAATACCAAAATTGCCAATAAACCACTACATGGCCTATCTGCAGTTTAGCCGGAGACCCCCAAAACGTAAGATAAATTTTAAGCCCCAAATAAAGTGAAAATTTAGAAAACTTCTGGCAAACAACAAAGAAACCGGCAATTTAGCCCAAATCCCATAATTCCACCGGGCCAGGGAGTAAGCCGGAATCCCTGGGCAGCTCCGAATTAGAAGTTACGTAAAAGTACAATAATCCCCTTTTGGTGACAGTTTAAAAATTAAATAATTTAAAAGAAAATATAACACGGTACCGTTCGAGTAAAAATGCACCTCAACACATCCCTAATACACTTAACAAAAATATAAATAACAATCACTAGGCCTAAACATAACAATAAATAATAACCGAACTTAACCATAGGGACCTAACAAACATAAAAATCTAAACAAATGTAACAACCAAATAAACTAATTAAACTAAATAACAATAAATATAAATAAATAAATATTAACATAAAAAAAAAACTTTGTGTATTTTAAAAAAGTTTTTTTTTTTCTTTAATAAAAAAATATAAGTCCCCCATGGCTGTTTCATCAAATCACTGTCCAGTTCTAGGCCTAGTCCACATAAATATATCCACAAACATGTTTTTTTTTCTTCTTTCATTTTGCACCTTTTTTTTCTTTTTTTTAAATTAAACCCCCCCCCCCCCAGCTCAGCCGCCGGGAAAATAAGCTGGAACGCACTGACCTGAGGACAGAAGTCTTCTACCCAAAGAAGTAGAGAGGGCAGCACGGGGCAAACTTGCTCAATCACATGGTCCCCAGACCAGGCTCGCCGTGTAGATAGTAGACAATCCCCGGACGGCAGGCCGAGGGCTGAACGTCCCACTCAAGGACCCTGGACTGAAAGGTCAAACACAGCCATTAAACACAGTCCAGCCATCACAACAAAATATTACACATAACCACTAAACATAAGGGTGCCTGCTTTAACAAAACTTAACATGAAGAGACAAACAAGAACATGAGTGGAGCAAACAATACAGTGAAAAATTAACTTTAGGCTATGAATAATTATGTTGGCAAACTCAGATTTAAAACCCATTTACAAATTTAACAAATTATAAAAGACGTAATTATGTATATGGAACTAAAAATGACAAACTGAAAACTAGGCTATGGATACATGAGCAATAGGTTAGAACATGAAAATCAAAGGGTACAGCTAGGCTAGGTTATTGGCAAAGAACAAAAAATATGGTAAATCGGTAACTACAACTGTAAAAAGGCTCAACCAAACATTATACAGAACTACTATTGATAATAAAGGCAGATATAAAAAGCAATTAACGGTAAAAGTAACATGGGAGCACATGTCTTTAACCTAGTCTGAGAAACATCTAGACAAAGAAAATACAAATTTAACAAAACCCTGAAAACACAACTAAGCCTGATTAATATTTTCAATGAAACAAAAGTATTTTCACCAAAAGGGTGATTAGATATTAAAACTTACAAAATGAACACTTACGTTTTAGAGCTTCTAGCCTATCATCTCGTGACGAACGGCTGCTGACCAACCAACTCTAACTACTAGAACAATCTAGAAGATGGCCAACCTGACAGCCAAAGGCCGGAACACGGAACGAACGGAACTGGGCCAACGGCCACCAAATTACACGAAACGCCGGGCAAAAGCGAATCTCAGGCAGCCTGGCAGACAACGACGAAAAAACGAAATGTACCGGTCTAAAGACCCGGTACAACCTCCCTCTGCAAAACTCAACACACCCAGGCAGGGGAGAAAACTCGGTACCTCAGGGAACCAAACAGAAGAAGACCTCCGAAGAGTGGTGCTCCGAGGACGCCCAAGAGATCCTGCGAGGACCCAGGGCATTCGGGATTTTCCTCCTCCCAGAGATGCCAAGGGGATTGCCCGTTTTGTGGGGATGGTGAATTTTTACCGTCGCTTCATCCCTAACGTGGCCGAGCTTGCTGCCCCGTTAAACGAGCTGCGAAAGAAAGGTGTCCCTTTTGTGTGGGGCCAAGCTCAGCAGACTGCCTTTGATGCTCTCAAGGAGGCTATCATGCAACCTCCTGTCCTGCGTATGCCTGATTTCAGCAGAGAATTTATTCTTCAGACTGATGCCTCCTCCTCCGCCATTGCTGCTGTTCTTTCTCAGGAGTTTGATGGGGTCAGGCAGCCCATCGCTTTTGCTTCGAGGACGTTGTCTCACCAGGAACAGAAAGCTTCTTCCATCTATGAGTTAGAGTGTCTGGCTGTTGTCTTTGGTACGGACAAGTTTCGGCGTTTCTTGGAACACGCTGAGTTCTTGCTGGAGACGGACAATCAGGCACTGTCTTGGCTTCTTGCCCATCCCCGACAGCTCGGGAAAATTGGTCGCTGGGTGGTCAAAATTTCTGCTTTTAAGTTCCGAGTCCAACATCTTAGGGGTACCCAGAATGTCATCGCGGATGCTCTTTCCCGCATGTACCACGAACCCAGTGATCCACCGACGACGAACAAAACCCTCAGCCTACCGAGCCACTGCCGACCACTCCAATCCACCCATGAAACCCATTCAACAAAGTAACCAAGCGGATTGCCTAGTTTTTTTTTATTTTTTATAAATTAAATTATTTATTTGGTTTTAAATATTTTTGTTTTTCAAATAATTATTTATTAGTTTCTTTTTTTTTTTTTGAGCATGTTACTTCTGCTGACGATTATTTGTTAGAAGTTATCTCAAGGATAAAGGCAAGTGATTTGGAAGAAGCGTTACTACTTCTACCCTATACCTCGGTGTGTGAGCTTTTACCTCTACTAAAGCCTCTGTTGTATCGGTCTCTCCATGCTGACCGGGTTTGTTCTCTCCTTGTGTTTCTACTAAGAGTGCACCATCATCCTCTTTCTGCTTCACCTGCACTCCAGCCTCTTATCACTGAACTCTCCAAGCTGGCACTCTCTAAGGCACAACATATCAGAGACTTGTTTGGAATGAACTACCACGGACTGATATTTTTTCAAAGGGACTTGAAACTCTGTTAAAAGAGGCTGGTGATTCCTGGGAAAAAGCATGAGGTGACTCAGTTGGCAGCAAATCCCAACAGTACCATCCTAGTTGCTGGCCTTAGTGATGGCTCTATTAGAACTCATGATCTAATCACTAGTGACAACGTGAGCACATTCTCTGGCCATCGTTCTGCCATCACCTGCTTTACTTTTGATGTACATGGGCATAGGCTAGCTTCTGGTGCTAAGGATACAGAGATAGTGGTGTGGGACCTAGTGGCAGAGAGTGGACTGGTGCGTCTAAGTGGTCACAAAGGGGTTGTCACCCAACTACAGTTTCTTGCTCAAAAAGACATACTGATTTCTGCATCTAAGGACACATTCATCAAGTTGTGGGACACTGTTACTGGCCATTGCTTCAAAACTATTGCTGGCCATGTCACAGAGGTTTGGGGACTGTGCCTAATGCGAGAAGAGTTCATAGTGGCTGGTAGTGCAGACAGTGAGTTGAGAGTGTGGCAGGTATCAGACATTAAAAATGAGGAACCAAATCATAGAAATACCCAGACTTTGCTTGGGGAAGATGATTGCACCAATCATTTGTCTCCTATAGTCTGCTTTAAGGCAGGATCCATTCTTCGCTCAAGCAAAGGGAGAGTAAACTCACTCAAGGCAGACGCAGACAACTCAATCCTGGCTGTTCATAGCAATGACTACTCCATAGAACTATTTCAATTTTTATCTGAAGAAGAGGCCATTAAGAAACTCAAGAAGAGACTGCGCAAAGCTCGTAAAAACGCTAAGTCTGGAGAGGAAGTGTCGGAGCCTGATTCAGACAATGTGACACTACGAGACATTGTACGAAGACTGCCAGTCATTAAGTGCAGTGCTAAAGTCAAATCTGTTCACCTTGTATTAGGGAAAGGCTGTGAACTAAGAGTAGCAGTAAGCTTGGGTAGTAACATATTGGAACTTTATCATCTGGACACATCAATTGTAAGCAAACAAGCTGAGGTGACAAAGCTCCGAAGTATCTCCTCACCTGGGCATCACTCAGAGGTCCGAGCTGTGACTTTCAGATCCGACAGCCTTGCTATCATATCAGGAAGTGGTGACCAGATTAAGATGTGGAATAGACCTTCACTTGCCAGCCTGCGCACTGTGAACACAGGATACATCCTGTCTGTGCTCTGTGTGCCTGGAGATAGACACATTCTGGCTGGTTGCAAGGACGGTCAACTTCTCATCATAGATATCTCTGTTGGTGACATATTAGAGACAATACCAGCCCACACTTCAGAACTGTGGTCTATTTGTCACTTACCTGATCAAACTGGAATAGTGACAGGAGGGGGTGACTGTACTGTCAAGATTTGGCAGTATGAGTTGGTGCCTGACACAATAACTCACACCAAGGCAAAGGTGCTGAGTCTGCTACACACTCGTACATTACAGCTAGAGGACTCAGTACTCTGCGTCAGGGTGTCTCCAGATTCCAAGCTTCTGGCAGTAGCCCTTCTTGATTCCACGGTCAAGTTATTCCTTTTGGACTCACTCAAGTTCTTTCTGTCACTATACGGACACAAGTTGCCAGTACTCAGCATGGACATATCATCTGACAGCACTATTATAGCAACAGGCAGTGCTGATCGTAATATCAAGATATGGGGACTGGACTTTGGGGACTGCCATAAATCTATCTTCGCTCATGAAGATTCAGTTACTGCTGTAGTATTTGTGCCCAACACTCATTATTTCTTCTCCACAGGCAAAGATGGAAAAGTTAAACAATGGGATGCTGATAATTTCCAGAAGATAATCACTCTAGAGGGTCACCATGGGGAGGCATGGGGATTAGCTGTGAGCCATAATGGTCAGTATGTTGTGACTTGCGGTCAGGATAGAGTGTTGCGTCTATATGAACGTTCAGAAGAACCTCTTGTGTTGGAGGACGAACAGGAGGCGGAACGTGCTGCTGAAGAAGAGGAAACACTTGCTACAGGCGCTGACATTCTCACTGGCACGAACCTCAACCTTACTTCTCGCAAAACTGTTACTGCAGAGCAAGCTGCTGAGTTGTTATTGGAATGTCTACAAGTAGGAGGAGAGTTCAGAACTGCAGTGGTGGAGAGTCAGAAAAGCAATCGTAAACCACGCTCTGCTACCAATTGAGACCCATCCCCCCCACCGAAGCTGGAAAGCGTGCCAACTGGGGGACGGCTCAAAACCAGTCGAGCGATGGGATCACGGGTGGCAGTTGGAGGGTCAAAATAAAACTCGGCAGCTGAGCAAAACTAGTTTATTACCAAAAAACAAAACCTGGCTGGCATAAGGACACAAAATAAAAGGCAGAAGGCCACAATATCAATTCGCACTTCAATAAATAACCATTAACACTAAAATTAACAAGATACTGCACATTAAAAACAAACGCTATAAATACCACAAACTCTACAAATACCAAAATTGCCAATAAACCACTACATGGCCTATCTGCAGTTTAGCCGGAGACCCCCAAAACGTAAGATAAATTTTAAGCCCCAAATAAAGTGAAAATTTAGAAAACTTCTGGCAAACAACAAAGAAACCGGCAATTTAGCCCAAATCCCATAATTCCACCGGGCCAGGGAGTAAGCCGGAATCCCTGGGCAGCTCCGAATTAGAAGTTACGTAAAAGTACAATAATCCCCTTTTGGTGACAGTTTAAAAATTAAATAATTTAAAAGAAAATATAACACGGTACCGTTCGAGTAAAAATGCACTTCAACACATCCCTAATACACTTAACAAAAATATAAATAACAATCACTAGGCCTAAACATAACAATAAATAATAACCGAACTTAACCATAGGGACCTAACAAACATAAAAATCTAAACAAATGTAACAACCAAATAAACTAATTAAACTAAATAACAATAAATATAAATAAATAAATATTAACATAAAAAAAAACTGTGTATTTTAAAAGTTTTTTTTCTTTAATAAAAAAAATATAAGTCCCCCATGGCTGTTTCATCAAATCACTGTCCAGTTCTAGGCCTAGTCCACATAAATATATCCACAAACATGTTTTTTTTCTTCTTTCATTTTGCACCTTTTTTTTCTTTTTTTTAAATTAAACCCCCCCCCCAGCTCAGCCGCCGGGAAAATAAGCTGGAACGCACTGACCTGAGGACAGAAGTCTTCTACCCAAAGAAGTAGAGAGGGCAGCACGGGGCAAACTTGCTCAATCACATGGTCCCCAGGCCAGGCTCGCCGTGTAGATAGTAGACAATCCCCGGACGGCAGGCCGAGGGCTGAACGTCCCACTCAAGGACCCTGGACTGAAAGGTCAAACACAGCCATTAAACACAGTCCAGCCATCACAACAAAATATTACACATAACCACTAAACATAAGGGTGCCTGCTTTAACAAAACTTAACATGAAGAGACAAACAAGAACATGAGTGGAGCAAACAATACAGTGAAAAATTAACTTTAGGCTATGAATAATTATGTTGGCAAACTCAGATTTAAAACCCATTTACAAATTTAACAAATTATAAAAGACGTAATTATGTATATGGAACTAAAAATGACAAACTGAAAACTAGGCTATGGATACATGAGCAATAGGTTAGAACATGAAAATCAAAGGGTACAGCTAGGCTAGGTTATTGGCAAAGAACAAAAAATATGGTAAATCGGTAACTACAACTGTAAAAAGGCTCAACCAAACATTATACAGAACTACTATTGATAATAAAGGCAGATATAAAAAGCAATTAACGGTAAAAGTAACATGGGAGCACATGTCTTTAACCTAGTCTGAGAAACATCTAGACAAAGAAAATACAAATTTAACAAAACCCTGAAAACACAACTAAGCCCGATTAATATTTTCAATGAAACAAAAGTATTTTCACCAAAAGGGTGATTAGATATTAAAACTTACAAAATGAACACTTACGTTTTAGAGCTTCTAGCCTATCATCTCGTGACGAACGGCTGCTGACCAACCAACTCTAACTACTAGAACAATCTAGAAGATGGCCAACCTGACAGCCAAAGGCCGGAACACGGAACGAACGGAACTGGGCCAACGGCCACCAAATTATGCGAAACGCCGGGAAAAAGCGAATCTCAGGCAGCCTGGCAGACAACGACGAAAAAACGAAATGTACCGGTCTAAAGACCCGGTACAGTACTGAGAGCAAATCCAACTTGTTGGCTGAAATTGAGCGTGTGAAAATTAGACCCGGAGTGTTAGAGGGCTCAATTAGCTCCTTACATAATTTGCAGAGTCAACAAAACACTGTAGTCGTGACTGATAACCATCAAAATCTGAACATTATTCAAAACCCAACTCCTGGACCCAGCAAAACTAGAATCCTCCCCCTCTGTCAAAGAACAGGACAGCTCCCCTTAGCTGTCAAAGAATTATCTGAAACTGACAACTTGACGCCTGAAGACAATCAAAACAGTGGCAAAAAGCTGAAGCACTGTCGTTAACCACAAAAAATAACGTGACTCAAATCAATTCAAAAGAAAATCATGTTCGTAGCAAGTCTCTCCAAGCAGCAAAATATCGAGCCATCTGTAGGCCTATCTCTAATCCCACCCCAGTGACACATACCTTCAAGGTATACAATGGCCCACCAGAAACTGCCAACTACTGGGAAATAACGAAACTTTTGAAGACTTTTATATAAAACATATCAATGAAGCCATTAAACAACGACCCTTGTATTATAATTTTTTAGAGCACATTACAACAAAGAAATCCAGGTTCAAAACTGTCCAAACCAAAGCAAAAATAAAGCATAAATTAAAAATATTTCATCAGAATATTGACAGATTAAGTAACAAAATTTACAGGCTGAATCACTTTTTGAACATATACAAGCCTGACATATTAGTCCTTACAGAGCATGGACTGAACTCATTAACACTGAAAATGTTTGCTTGATTGACTACATTTTGATTTTGATGCAGAGAAAACTATGCAAAAGGAGGTGTAGCTATATTTAAGCAAGTCAACCTTGTCAATGATGTTGATGGTATTGAATTAGAAAACCATAGTATATAACTCTTATGTGAGATGGCAGGTATAAAAATAATTTTGCATAAAAAGGAAACCTTATATGTACTTGGGGGTTACAGACCTCCATCTGCATTGCTTGAGGGTGCCCTTACACAGATGGCTCTAGCGCTGTACGTAATTCCAAATAACAACTGTGGAATCTGTATTCTAGGTGACCTCAATGTTGACAGTTTGAAACAATCAAGAGAAAAGACGGCAGTTAATGAGCTACTTGCTTCTTTTTAAGCATTATAAGGATTCCCCTACCTCCAACTAGGATAACCTCAACCTCTGCCACTTCAATCAATGTATCAGTTTGCACTAATTTGGACTTAGATAAAGTTGACATGAGTGTTGTTCAGTCCTTGCTCTCGGATCACACTGGACAATTCTTCAAATTTGAAATAGACTATGAGACTCAAAAATTGATTTATATGACTAAGAGGCAATTTAGGGACAAAAATCTCTCAAGCCTATCAAGCCTGCTAGCCTTGAATTCCTGGGATAGTGTTTATGGGGAACCTACAGTGGAAGATGCATATTCGACTTTAATTAATACACTCAAAACAGCACTAGACATCACTTGCCCATTTTTTAAAATCGAAAAACAAGCAGAAAATTCACAAAAATCAGGAGCTTTACAATGCTGATGTAAGTGGACTAAGGGTAGACTTGATAAAAGCTAATGAAAAATATAGACTCAGCAAAAAGGAGGATGATAAGAATCTAGCCTTTCAAAAGAAGAAAGAATATGATCTAAAGCTGCGTGAGCTCAGGAAAGCAAAAAATGAACATACTATAGCTGTGGCTAGTAATAAAAGTAAGGCAGTCTGGGAGATTGTAAATAGTGAAATAAAAGCAAAGAGAAAGGCCTCAGAAACAACCTGGCAGCTGGATATTGATGGTACCACAGTACATTATCTAAAAGAAACCACAGAATATTTCAATAAGTTCTTTATAACAACAGCAGAGGACACTCAGCTACGAAATAATACTCCCAGAACTATAATTGTTGAGGAGCCAAGAGATCATTATGAAGTGGCACTCAATGAATTTCAGTTGGTCACAGCAGAAGAAAAATTTAAAGTGATTTCTTCAATGAATCCCAAAACGTCAACTGGGATTGATGGTATTAGTGCTAAAATACTGAAATATTGCATAAAGAAGTCACTAAGCCAATTGCCATCATTGTAAATAAATCCTTAATTCAAGGAAGGTTTCCTAAAGAACTAAAAACCATCAAGGTCTTCCCCCTTCACAAACAAGGCAGTAAAATGAGAGTAGAACATTTTAGGCCTATATCTTTGATACCTACGGTGTCAAAAGTGTCATAGAAAAGGTTGTTTTGGCTCGTCTCATGCAACATCTAGAGATAAATCGTAATCTACCTGAGAGACAACATGGCTTTATATCTGGAAGATCGACCTTGAGCGCACTCATAGACCTAGTAGAACATCTCATCAACAGGCTGGAGGAAGGTAAAATGGTCTGCACTGTTTTCTTGGATCTGAGTAAAGCCTTTGATTGTCTTGATCACCGGCTATTACTGTCAAAACTAAGCTCTTTAGGCATCAAAGGCACTGCGTTAAAATGGTTTGAAAGTTATTTACATGGAAGAAAGAACCTAGTGGAAATTACAGCTTTAGTTCAGGGAGGCATTAAAGTTGAGAAGTCTGAGCCTATGGAAATTAAAAGAGGTGTCCCTCAATGGTCAGTGTTGGGGCCAGTATTGTTTGTGCTATTTATTGAAGACCTTCCAGAGTACCAAGGAAGGTTGCTATCCAATTTCATATGCGGACGACACTGCTCTTGTCACAGATAACAAAGTACTTGAGTTGTTGGAGAGCGACATCTATACATCAATAACTAGAGCACATCAGTACTGCCTAAATAAGGATTTAGTTTTCAATGTATCTAAAACTAAATGCGTCACATGGGGATGACAAAAGGACACTGTAACTTTGCCACTAGACCTAGAACGGGTATCCAACATGAGGCATCTGGGTGTTATAGTGGATGATCGTCTCTCATAGAATCAACAAGTCGATACATTGTGTGCAAAGCTCAGTTCGGTACTTTTTTTATTGAAAAGAATAAAACTTATTAGTAGACTGGGAGCAACGAAAACTGCTTATCATGCTCTTTTTGAAACACATGTTCATTATGACATTGTGTTATGGGGAGGATCATCCATCTCTAACCTCCAGCGAGTGTTAACTTTGCAGAAGCGTGCTGTGCAAATTATGGCGACGTTAAGCCCTCAAGACAGCTGCAGAGAGGCTTTTAAGAGCTTGGTTATACTTACAGTGGTGTCTATGAGGTAATTGTACATGCCTCAAAAGAATATCTATTGAGGAACAGGGATATCCATGATCATCAAACAAGAAATGGCAATGACTTTAGTCTGCAAGCACACAGAACTACCCTATTCGTAAAGGGAGCCCTATTCATATGCTGGAGCCAGAGTATACAACATGCTTCCAGAAGAAATGAATAACCTTAGATCTCATGTTTTGAAGAGGAAAATTCGGAAATGGTTGCTGGAAAAATCTATATACAGCCTTGAAGAATTTACCACAATTTTAAAGAATAACAATTAAATCTTTAAAAATTATTTAATCTTTCTGTAATAAATCATTGTATATTGACGTACATTCTGTTCTTAATGAGTATGAAAATAAAGTCTTTTGTCTATTGTCTACTTCTAAACTTGGTTTTGAAGTCCGTAACAGTGGATTTTCCTGTCTGTCCCCCACTTGTAACTAATCTTTTGTTCTGTTTTTATCATTATGCTATCTTTTAGTATACTACAGATAGAAGTACTGCAAGGTATAGGATGTAATTTAACAACCCATTTTTAGAAATATTTTTTTTTCCTTTTCCCAATAAGTACAGTAGACTCTCGGTTATCCAAGGTAATTGGGACCGTGACCACCTCGGATACGTAAAAACTCAGAAAATACGGAAGTTATGGTAAAAATAATGCAAAAGCCATGAAAAAGTACAAAACTATTTCATTACAAGAAAAAACGCAAAATAGTGTAAATGTAGTTACAGTCCTGTAAAAAAGTAGGAACATCAGGTTATGTCTTTTAAAAGTTGTATTACCGCAGGATGACAAGAAGTTGGGAATAAGTATTCCATTTTAGAACTCTATAACAGTTGGTAAAAAACTACAATAATAGAATTTAATAGTAAAAATCTAATTTTATGTCCATAGGCAGCATTGTGGTTGAGCAATTTCCTCTACGTTACATTTATTGCCAACGAAATTAGAGTATTTCTTCATTCATGTTAAACGATCTCCCAGTATCATCGTATCACCTTTCGTATTTCATCTATCTATGGTCCATGGTAGTATTTCTGTTTTTATTTTTAGTTCAGATTACCGTTCAGTCCAATTACCGAAGGCAATTATCATATTTATCCTGACGTTTAATGCAATCTGCATTACTCTCTTAATAGTGCAGGGAACCATTCAACATTTTAACGTAACAAAATTATCGTATAAATACCACATTTGTCGTACACATTGGCGACAAAAACACTGATCGATTCTTCATTTCTATTTTGTTATAATTATCTGTCAACCATTTACTACTCATATTAAAACAATTGAATAAAATATTGAACAATAACAGTAACAACAATAAATTACGACAATATTTTCAATGCTGTATCCTAAAATCAACACACTAAAATAACCACATTTAGTACAAGAGCAGAGTCGACTAAGGCGTTAGTGTCAGGTGGTGATGTGTCATGATTGAATGCATTTGGGTAGGAAAATTATTCCTATAGTAGGGTACAATATCATAAAAAAGTGTCGTGACGGCCCTGCAGCGCCTTAACCTAGCACCAACAGCCAATAGAGACACTGATTACTTATCAAAAAATTATATGATATATCGTGCTATAGTTTTCCTTTTATTAATAGCTTTATGTTTATTTCCTTTTCATAATCTATATTAATGACTTACCATCATCCATCTATTCAAATACTATTCGTTACACAGACGACACAACTTTTATTAATGTAAGTGATGACATGTTTAATCAAGAACTATTGGTTAATGAAACACTACAAAATACTTTACATTTGCTTATATTGTGCTTTTCTTTCTTCATCTGAAATCATCCTTCCCAGGCTCTGATTATTAATTTTTATAGATAATGTGGTGTGTTTATTGAAGGATCTTGAGTTTGTCTGACTTTTCTTTCAATATCTCAACGGCAATCTCTAGCACTCTCATATCCTTCTTTATTTCTGTGATCTACCTGATGTTGCTCTTACTATTTCATAATTTTTCTATTATTCCTCAGCTTATCATAATCTCTGGTGTAAAGAGCTCGACTTTCCTGAGAATAAAATAATATAATAAGTCAAAAGTCAGACTCTTTAAATTAGTTTTCGTAGGTGGCCGAAGCCCAGTACAGAAGCTGGGCAATATCAGAGTTGTGACAAAGTTTCTGTGCAAATCAAGGGGGCTCAGTTGTTGTGATGAAGACAAATGAATATCTTATCAGGCTATACTCATTATAGCCCTTGTCAAAAGAATTTTATCTACTAATTTGGCCTACCCATCACCCTATTCGACTCAAGCAAAGAACGAAAGAGAACAAAAATATATTGTAGAAGAACAGTTGCCCCAGCCTACACGTATAAATCAAGATACTAAAAGTTTAAAAAAAATTAAATAAATAACGACCTCGCCAAGGTCAGTCTAGAGCTGTAAGGGTTAGCAGAGCTAATATTTTAATATTTAAAATGACGTAACAATTAATTTAGAATAGAATATAAATAGAATAGAAAATGTCTTTATTTGTTATCTTTGAGATTACAAATAGTGTCAGAGTAACAATTTCTGCTTAGTATTCATGCATCTTGATGTGACTCTATACAAATCTATTTTGGTTAAAAAATTCATCAACCAAATATCTATAGATGTTCTACCAGACATCTATAGATCTTCTTTCTTGTCATCTGGATGTTATTTCCATTCTTGACTTCTGATGGCAGGATGTTTAAGAACTTAGCCCCCATATAAGTAGGTTTCCTCTCATAGATTTTCAACCGGTGAGCGGGTAGAGTGTAATTGGATGCTGTTCTCGTTTGGTACATGTGTACATCAACTTCTCTCTTAAGATTTTTAGTGAGGGCATAGAGGGATGTTTCAAGAATGTATAGTCCCAAGATTGTAAGGATTTTTAGGTCCTTAAAGAAACTCTTACAAGTATCCTGAGCATTAAGACCAGCAAGTATGCGTATCGCTTTTTTCTGTTGGATGAGGACTTTATCCATGTTTCCTTTAGTTAAGCCTCCCCAGGCAACTAACCCATATCTTAAGTGGGATTCAAACAGTGCATGGTAAGCTGTTCTGACAATCTCACTATTGCATACTTGTTTTATTCTCTTCAAAACATAAAGGCCAGAGCTGAGTTCTCCACACAGCTGCTCCACATGACTGTTCCAAGTAAATTTATCGTCAATGGTCAACCCAAGGTATTTTGTTTCATTTACAAGTTCTAGTTCTATAAGTTTAGTGACTTGGTCCTTTCCTCTTCCAAGCAGCAACTGTTGGCTTTTCTGTTTGTTTAAAGCAAGTTGATTTATTTGACAGCACTGCTTAGCCATATTTACTGCTACATACGTTTGAACTTCAAGATTCTCTGGTGTTTGACTTTTTAGCAGTAAAGCCGTGTCATCAGCGTACATGATGGAATCGCACAAATCTTTAAGGTAGGAAGGTAAATCATTTACAAAGATAATGAAAAGTATAGGACCAAGAACTGACCCTAGGGGTACTCCTCTTTTAACTATTAGTGGGCTGGAGATAGTTTTTTGTGTTTTTCCATTTTCAGTTGTCACGACTTCTACAACCTGTGATCGCCCATGTAGATAGCTTCTAAACCATCTATCAGCAAGTCCTCTTACTCCCATCAGCTCTAGCTTACTGTGAAGCAGATCGTGTCTGAGACAGTCAAATGCTTTGGTGTTATCCAAGAAAATAGTTGAAATTGTATCTCCAGAGTCAATGGAAGTCACAATAAATTCTGATATCTCTGCTAATGCTAGATTTTCCAGTTCTGAAGCCATACTGTTCGTGTGGAAGCAAGTTGTTCCTTTCCAGATGTTCGAGGAGTCTTTTCAGAGCAATCTTTTCAAAGAGTTTTGAGAATGTGGGTAGCACTAAAATGGGGCGATAATTTTCTTGTTGTTTAGCACTGCCTTTTTTGAGCTTAGGATACACTTTTGCTATTTCAACTTTTGTAGGAAAAACCCCTTGTGCAAAAGATTTATTTATTATATCAGTTAGCGGACAATCTAGTGCTTGAGCACAGATCTTGATCAGTTTAGCAGATATTTCATCCAATCCAGCTGAGTTTTTACAAATTTTGTATGGTGTTTAGTACTTCTTCTTGTGTTGTTGGCCATAAAATAAGATTATTTTAAATTTTTGATGGTTGCAGTCCTTGTTGAGAGTATAATTGGTTGTTCTGCTGGTGGAGAAGAATATTTTCAGCTATATTAACGAAATAGGTGTTAAACTGTTCAGCAGATTTATTTGGGTCTTTTGTAACTTCCCCATTTATTTCAAGTTTTAGGGGTTCAGTCGTTGTAGTTTTATCTCTCCTGTTTGAATTGATGATGTTCCAACTGGTAGACATCGTCACAGTTTTGCTGCTCCAGTAGGTTTTTAATTATCTGAAGATTTATGTACTAATTATTTGAAATAAGCCACACTAAAGTAGTTCTAAAAGACTAACTTTGGTTAACTGTGTGTAAAACTAAAATAAAAGTATAATAAACAAATTTTTAGCAAGGAATTGATTCAAATCACTGCAACAGCATGTGCGGTTATGAGTGTTCCTGCTCGAAACAGAAAGTGTCAGAAACGAAAAAGTAATATTAACTTAGTTTCAACTCTGGATTGAAACAGCAAAATAAAAAGCACAAAAATAAATTAACGTAGAGAATGAAACTAACTAATTTACAAAAGGTTATTATGAAATAAACGTCTACCTGTGCAAATTAGTTTGGTCGAATGTATCAAGTACGTAGTAGCTAGCAAACAAGGCAGGTCTCTACTGAACAAGAGTGAAAGCAATAGTGAGGTCCTGAAGGTCCTATCCTGCAAGCATGCAACCAGATATAACAGCTGATGTCAACAGTAATTGGTGGATACTGTTTAGCAGTTGTTCTCAGCAAGGAATAGCGTCTTCAGAATAAATGGGTAAATTGTTAGTAAAGAGAATTGGGGTTATTATAATTTAATTTATATGAGTAAAGAAGAGATGTTATACAATTTAGAGTTTAAAATTAAATAGAAAAGAGATATATGAAAGAGAGGTTGTAATGAGGTGAGGAGATTGAGAGAGAGAATGGAGAAAGATTGATGATTGAATGAAAGAGAAATGTAACGATGGTAATACAGCCTTTATGATCGATGGCTTTGGTTTTCATATTAAATCTTATGAAAATATATATATATATATATATATATATATATATACATACATACAATTATTATAATGAGTGAAAGTTATCACGTACCTTTCATCCTACCAAAGATACGGATAATATCTGGAGATCTTCTCAAAAGTGAGAAGATGCCTCATCTCTGAATGAGGTGATGAAATATAGTGGAACTGCTTAGGTTCTAGGCTACATAGAGACACACTTCTTTTTTTAAACAAAGACTGTAATTTATTAGATAAGAGGTTTCTTATAAATTAAACAAAGGTTTCTTATAGTACTGACTGAACAATTAATTAGTCTGTGTTGCTACTAACCATATTAATAACAAATATTATAATAATAAACATCAGCTGATAGCAATAATAGATATGTATCACTTCTTCAAAACAACTGTTTGAGTAGGCTAATGTTTTCACAAAAGAGTCCCTTCTTCACTCCTTGCCTATGTCCAGCTGTCACTAGCCATGAGCACAGACTAATTGTTCAGTCAGTTTATCGATATTTACTTATAAGTATACCATTTGCAATGAGAAGAGAAAATTCAAAATCCAACATTGGTGATCACCAATTAAAAAAATGTACATTAGGACTAATTTAGTTTTAAATGTCATATTATGACAAAACCAAGACTTGCACTTTTTAAAATTTAAATTGGAGAAAAGAAATATTATTATTATTTTTTTTACTACATTTAAATTATTTGAAAACAATGTGATGAAAAAAATCTTGTAGTATTTCCGGGGTTTTGCAGATAAAATTATACAAAAGAAAGAACCCATCTGGAAATGATGCTAAATTGATTGGATGGTTACTTCACCATTACTGGTCCATACCAAAACAGACTACCGCATGGCAGAAACTAGAAATCCATAGTGGTAGTATGGAACCCTATAAATATATCCGCCAATTACCATGGTTATAGTTACACAATTAAAAAGGTTATCCATATATTTACATGGTCAATTTTTAATCAATAAAATACAAAGCAATGTAATTGACTTGGCTTTCTCAAAACAACAAATTGTCCTGTAGTCTTATTAAGCGATTGAACTTTACTATAAAATCTTTCAAATTATTCAAAAAGCAAAAGTTAATTAATTCAAATAGGCTATATTATTTACAATTCAATGACTAAACAAAGTGCAAAAGATGAGTTAGAACCATAAAAAGATAATTTCTAAAATAAATGACTTTTGAAAGGTTTGTACTATTTTACTATATTGATTAAAAATTACGCAATATTTAAAATTATGACTATCCTAAAGACTTGAGATACTTTCTTAGTGGGTCCCTTTGATACTAAAGCTAACTCCTTTGAAATTTCATGTAAATTCGTTTAATGGTTTTTGTGATGAGTGAGTGAGTCAGTGGTATTTGTCTTTTATATATAGAGATTATAAATATTATCCTTTGTAAAAATCTAACTCTGTTTTCAAATATTGTGTATGGACATAATTTATCAACATTTGTTAGTGTTGTAGAAAGGCCTGAGTTGAAATACAATTGAGACTGAAATAAATTTTAAGTTGGATCTTGGTTCATTCTCTCCTTTAAAATTTTTAATGTTTTCACTAACCTTCGACAACAAAATATAAACTGTTTGTTTACTGATGTTATATAAATTGTGAAATGTGAATAAAAGTGTTACATTATTTAAACATAACTGTTACCTTACGGGTAAGTCATAGTCTTTAAATCATGGTATTTGTTTTTTCTATCTTATTTTTCAGCAAAACAAAACATATTTCTTCTTATTTTTTTATTAAAACACTTTATCTAGAACCAAAAACCATTAAAATCAACTTAAAAAACTGAAACTTTAACATTATTATTTAGAAAAACGAAACTGAGCCAAAGCTCTGATGCTCGAAGTTGCCATCATCTTCAATGTTAAGCAAATGGGAAAGAGGTAAAGCGTAAGGAGGCTACCTCAACAACATGAAGAAGGAAACACTACTGACAAAGTGTGACACACATACTCTGAAGAAAACAGGACAAGATTAACCCCTGTTTTCTTCTCTTTCAATTCTTTTAAGATAACATTTTTTTACAACACAGAAAAAGCTTACAAAATTAAAACATCAACTTAAAACAAATCTTACCATTGTAAATAAAGGAAATACCTTGTTGAAATCATATTTTATTGGTTTTTATTGAAAATTTAATAATTTGAATATACAAATGTTACCCCCGTCTTTCCTTTGACTTCAGCAGTGCTGAAAGACCGCCATGAGGGGTTTTGAGACTATATCCGTAAAATTGTACAGAATAAAATAAAACAGGTAACACTAAAATTACAACAAAACAATGAAACACAACTAAACTCACTTGAAATCATTTACTAACTACAAACATTACTATAAACTAAAGTCAAAGGAAAAACAACTCATTTCATCTGGAGTCGCCAGATCGCAGCACTGGGCAGAACGAAAACCACCCCGGGAGGTGAATGCGTCAAACATTTCTAGTACTGACAAACTCTGCTAGAAAGCACATAAAGTAACATTAACGTGTGCGGAAAGGATGGAAACCGCCACAATTTATGTGATGTACAAAATTAATTGAAACAATAAAATATGAAAAATACAATTAATTATTAATATAAATCTTTAACAACAACTAAGAGGTTATGGCGGTACAGGTTATGTTTAAACCGCACTGCATGGCTCGGAAATTGTTATGTTTATGTTGCCAAATCAACAGAACATATGGAAGTTCACGGGGTTGATGTATTAGTGAATAATATGATTCAAGATTTTTACTATCATAAAAACACAAAACAGAGCATTGACAAAAGTCAAGATTTGTACACTAAAATTTAACAAAACTTAAAAATATATAACTTTTTCCTGAGATAGAGAACATCATAATGCCATACAATGTACAAAAAAATTAAAATAGACATAAAATATAATTCAAAATAGCCAGAAAAATAAAATTATATGAAAAACAATTAAAGATAAATTAATGTAAGTCTACATCCTATGTGCTGTGAGAGCTCTGGTTAAGTGCTCAGAATGAAATAACCGAACCTCCAGTGTTGTGTAGGCTAGGCCAGGCGTCTAGGCTATCTAGCGAGGTAGTGTAAACTACTAACATACGTGAATAGCAGATTTGGTTAGTAACTAAGTAGGCTGGGTCTACAATAGTTCTTTTTATAGGTTTCACCATAGTCAAAATATCGACAGGGTTAGCCGGAAAGTTAGTTAGGCCTAGACCAAACCTAAGTAGGCTGGGTTGATAGGTTTGCGAAACTTAACCCCCCCTCCAAATTATTTAGTTCGCTACACTGGTGCCCCCATTAAATGTCATTGTCCTTTTTCATTGTGCATATCTATATACAGTACAAAATTTGTAAACATTGTATTTGGTAAACCATGTTTACAATTCTCAGCCTAGAGTGATTCATGAAGGATATCTTGGTGAATTCCTTCCTTCATGAATCCTTGTGGTCTGAGGATGGTAGATGTGGTTTACCAAAACCAACAACATAATACGAGGGCCATTCAGAAAGTAAGGAACGTTTCCATCTAACACCGCTAGGCGCGCGCATATCGCGTTCATTTTTGTGTCGTTCTGCTTGGCTCCTCAGTCGGCTTCCGGCCGTGACAATTGAAGCATCGTTATGGTGCCCGTTTTTTTTATATTCAAATTTAAAATGTGTGCTGCAATAGAAAATCCCGCCAGTTGTGAGGTGCGGTCTGTGATACGTTTTTTGTTAGCAAAAAACTTAAGACCAATAGAGATTCATCGGGAATTGTGTGCAGTGTACGGGAACAACATAATGAATGAAAGTTCTGTCCGCAAGTGGTGTATCCAGTTCAAAAATGGCCAAACCGACATTCATGATCAAGAGAAGAGTGGACGTCCGAGCATCGTGACTGACGATCTGGTCGCCAAAGGTTAAGGAAAGCCGCCGTTTCACAATAACTGAGCTTGCTCTATGTTTTCCACAAGTTTCACGGACTTTATTGTTTGAAATTGTTACAAAGAAGCTAGGCTACCATAAGTTTTGTGCAAGATGGGTACCGAAAATGCTTACAGATCGCCATAAAGAACAAAGAATGGGGGCAGCTTTGATGTTTTTGGAGGCCTACCACGATCATGGTGATGCGCTATTGGATCGTATCGTAATGGAAACCTGGGTAAAACACGTCAATTCCGAGACGAAATTACAGTCCATGGAGTGGGGGCACACAAGTTCCCCTAAAAAGCCACGAAAATGTCTTCAAACTCTGTTGGCAAGGAAAATCATGGCAACAGTGTTCTGGGACAGGCAAGGTGTACTTCTTATTGATTATCTCGAGCGTGGTGCTACCATAAACTCTGATCGGTACTGCCAAACATTGCAGAACCTTAGGAGAGCAATCCAAAACAAGCGCTGAGGAAAATTGTCATCAAAAATTTTGTTTTTGCATGACAATGCACGACCTCACACGGCAATCCGGACACAAGAATTGATAAACTCATTCCAGTGGGAAGTTTTTCCTCACCCACCCTATAGTCCTGATCTTGCTCCAAGTGATTTTCACTTATTCCCAAAAATGAAGACTTGGCTGGCAACGCAGCGGTTTGACAACGACGAGGAGCTCCAGGAAAGCGTCACCGCATGGCTGAGATCACAGGCGGCAGAATTCTTTGACGCAGGGATTTCGAAGCTTGTCCACCGCTACGATAAGTGCCTGAATTTGAATGGTGACTATGTAGAGAAGTAGTATTTTAGTCCCTCTTTCAAATGTATATAATCAAATTTTGATCTTGTACTTGGTTTAATTTTAATTCCAAAACGTTCCTTACTTTCTGAATAGCCCTCGTATTTGTATATTTTTACTGTAATAAATTGTGATGTTAAATTTTTTGTATTGATACTTACACCTATTATGCTAATTAAGAAACTAAATATACTATGTAATTTTGTTGTATCACAGTTAATTTTTGTCTGTGAAGGAAATCCTCAGAAGATAATTCCTTTATAGGTTCCTTCATAAATCTCTAATCTGAGAGTAGTAAATGTGGTTCACTAAAAACAACCACCATAATATTTATAATTTTTTGCTCTTATTGTAATAAATTTGTGATGTTCAATTTTCTTGTATTTCTACCAACAAATGTTGTGATAATAAGAAACTAAATATATTTCGTTACACATAAGTTTTTGTCTATAATATTACGTATTCTGAATCATGAAAATTAAACTTGAACATAACCAGATATGTAGCAGTGCCTGCATCTGATGTTTTAGGGTATGCTATATCTGCATACGTCTGCTGCGATGTGTCATGGAAACCTTAAGTCCTCCAATTGTGTTGTCACTAGTCGCTGGGTGCTGCAAGTCACAGACTTTGGACTACATGAGCTGCGCCAATGTGCTGAGAACGATAGTATTGGAGAACACCAGTATTACCGCAGTAAGTAGCATCAACTAATCACAGTGCATAATGTTCAACTTAACAGTTATTAAAGTGCATGTATTAATTATTATATTTCAGTTTTATATAATAAATAATAATCATTAATTGTTCAATTTATGTATGAAAAATAGTCATTTTGTACGATAAGTCTGGTTCCTGTTAAAAAAAACTAAAATTTCAAATGTTGACTTTTAGGATTATTACCTATTAACCACCCAGTGCACTTCTTTGTAGGTATACTACCCACACAACTCAGGCCCTTCTACAACACTAACAAATGTTGATCAATTATGTCCATATGCATTATTTGAAAACAGTGTTGGATTTTTACAAAAGATAATATTTATAATCTCTATATATAAAATCCAAATATCACTGACTCACTCATCACAAAACTTAAAAAACCATCAAACAGATTTACACAAAATTTCAAAGGAGTTAGCTTTAGTATCAAAGGGATCCACTAAGAAAGGATTTTTTGAAATTGTATTGCCAACAACAAACAGCCCCTCAAATTTATTTTTTTCCATAAGAATAACATTGGGTTGATTTTAGTAAATTAATAACAGCTGTTTTGTAAATAAATAAACCTATTTATTTTGTATGTTTGACGTTATCCTAATAATGCATTAATCTTCAGCTGTTAAACAAAAACAAATTAAATGAATGCGTTTGAAATAGGCTATTTGATATTTATACTAATAAATAGGTGGCAACACTAGTAGTGTGAGTGAAATACTGTGAATAAATTTAATATTGTGAGTTTACGTTATACAGTAAATCTACTATTATTTGTAGTCAAAGTCACATGTCTACATCGAGGTGTATCGAGCGCAGCATTATGTATATGCATCGAGGTGTATACGAGTCAAGATTGGCACGTAAAGCATGCAGGAGTGTCCCCTTGTCAAATATATAATTGAGATACATTTGTATAATGATGCTGGAACTGAGCTGGAGTACAATGTAGAGAGGACATAGGCAATGCAATATATATTCATGTTACATCATGGATAGATGAAGAAGGTTTATATAAGATGGTTTGGAAGTGTGTGCTCGTCAAACAATGACCTTCATTATCAGTATTTAGAGTAGTTCTAACATTAACCACTGGATGGTCTAGCAGCACATCACCAATCATGTAATGCTTCAACAAAAATCTGCTAATGAAGCCTAAAAAAACCAGGGAAAACCCCATAAGGTGATATGTTTGAGCCGTAATTTACCATGTCAAGACGTACATAAGGTGGATGGATATATATATGGATCGGTCAGACATATATGGGTGTTGGTAGGAGAAAGATTTATCAGGACGTGTATTTTGTGGATGGGCCACTTAACCAAACAGACAAAGCAATGCTGTTTTTACCCCTAATTCTACTTTAATATGATATAATTACTATTAGTAGATGTTTAACCCCATCCCAGTGAGGGGAGTGTATTGTTTAAGCAAACCTTTCATTCATCGTTAGTTAAATTTTTTTATAAATGTTTGTTAAAATGTGTACCTAAGTCATCTTTAAGTACATGTTATAAAATTACTTCCAATGTGTACCTAAATCATCTGTAAGTACATGTTATAAAATTACTTCCAATGTGTACCTAAATCATCTGTAAGTACATGTTATAAAATTACTTCCAATGTGTACCTAAGTCATCTGTAAGTACAAGTTATAAAATTACTTCCAATGTGTACCTAAGTCATCTGTAAGTACATGTTATAAAATTACTTCCAATGTGTACCTAAGTCATCTGTAAGTACATACATACATACATACATACATACATACATATCCGGAAACCCGCTCCAGTTCACTCCTGGGTTCGGGCGTTCACCAAGCCTCTCCATTCCTGTTTGTTATTCCACATCTCTCTTCTCATCACCTCCCCCCACACAACCCCTCTCTTCTCCACATCGACTTTCACGCCATCCAACCATCTTCCCCTAGGTCTTCCTCTGGGTCTTCTGCCCACCACTTCCATCTCCTCCATTCTTCTAGGTATTCTTTCTTGTCTCATCCTCTTCACATGCCCGTACCATCTTAACCGTGACCTCTCCACCCCCATTCTCAAACTCTCTTCAGTTAAACCTCTTCTTATCTCGTCATTCTGGATCCTATCTCTTCGTGTTTTGCCTTTGATGGCTCTTAGAAATCTCATCTCCCCCGCTTGTATCCTACTCCACTCCCTTTCCGATAATCTCCACGTCTCAGCTCCATACGTCACCATGGGTTTATAATAAGTTTTAAACATTGCTACCTTGGCCCTTTGTGGTACACTTCCATCCCATACCAGGTGTTTCACGCTTCCAAAAAACCTACCACCCACTTCCAATCTGTTACTTATTTCTTGCTCCATTTTCCCATTGCTCGATAACACTGTTCCCAAATACTTAAACTCCTCCACCTTCTTCAAGCTCTCCCCATTCAACTCCACGACCCCTCCCAGGTCCGTATCTCTACCCACCACCATCACCTCACTCTTCTCCATGCTCACCTTCAGACCTCTCTCCATCATCTTTACACTCCACTTATTCAATACCTCCTGCACTTCTTCTATACTTTCCCCCCACAACATAATGTCGTCCGCAAACAACATCGCATTCACCCCTCCTCCTACATCCTCCTTAATTTCCCTCAGCATCACCTCCATTATTACATTGAACAAAACTGGTGATAAAACACTCCCTTGCTTCAGCCCCTTTTTTACTTCAAACCACTCAGTATTCCCCATACTAGTTCTAACCCTACATCTATGTGTCCTATATAACTCCTTCATCCATCCAATCATTCTTTCATCTATTCCTATCCTCCTCAAGCTCTCCCATATACTACTTCTGTTAACAGTATCATATGCTTTTTCCACATCTATGAACACCATGAACAACTTCTTGTCATATTCCCAATACTTCTCGATCATTTGCCGCACTGCAAAAATCTCATCTGTAAGTACATGATGATGTAAGTACATGATAAAATTACTTCCAATTGCTGTGTTATATCATGAACTAAAAAAATTATCTGTTACATTAGAATTGTCAATGCTCCAAGATTGTGTTAACTTTTGTTTTAGATATGCTTTGGAAAGCTCCAGAAATATTGAGGGATCCTTATGCCCCTGTCGGTGGCACATTTAAAGGCGATGTTTATGCATTTGCTATCATCATGCATGAAATAATTGGGAGAAGAGGCCCTTTTGGTGCTTGTGGTTTTGATGAACCATCAGGTAAATTCTTTTCACAATGTTTCATTAATAGTTTTCAAATTATCAATAAATTGGAATTTTAATTAGTTGATATTTTTCTATTTTAGTACAGAGATATTTTGGAAGAGAAAATTTCATAAACAATCAATAGTATTTGTAATAAATTCTATTTAATAAATAATAAATAAGTGTTCATCTTATTTATTATTTTAAAGTCCAAGAAAATTTATAATCTGAGTAAAAACCTTTCAATGCACTGGGCTTTATTTAGTCTGAGAATCACTAGCAGAGTGATGGAAACAATATTTACAATAATAAGTAGTATTCCATAATTACAATTATTTGATTTCTTTGATATAATGTGTATTATTATTAGTTAACTGCTCTAAAAACCATTTGTTTAAAAATTATAATAAAAATAACAAATATAATGGTAATTTTTAGGGATGGGTCGGTCCCTAAAGTCGGTTCTCGGTTCTATCGGTTCTTGACAAAAGAACTGGAACCGAGAACCGATGGGAAAATCTCGGTTCTGCGGTTCCGGTTCCAGAAAAACGTAAATGGGGAGATAGCTTTCATATCAGAAATGTTTCGGGTGCAAAAAGTGCTAATAAACAGAACAATCAAACAACAATACCCGACCACAAGATACACAAAATATCTTTGTCAGAAAATATCTGCCCATAGAAGGCCACTTCCTTATCAGTATAATTTAGCCACGAGATAAACAAAATATCTAAGTCAGAAAATATTCGCCCAGTCTGCTCACTTCCTTATCAGCACATGAAAGAGACAGATAACATTAATAAATAGGATCTACTCAGTGAATTAAAGAAATTCAGTTTTTGTTCAAGAGTCCAGTCATCCTTTCCGCCTGAGCTCCACTCTAGTTTATCACAACCCTTTCTTATCACTTCCTGCTTGATAAAAAACACCTTTTGAAAACATTCTATTCTCTTTACAACTCATCTAACATTCTAACATTAATTATGCTTCTAGTTTTATTGTGTATTTTGAAGGTTTTTATGATGAACTTAAGATTTTAAAGTTTATTTATTTATAGAAATAATATAGGTTAAGTTACCTTTTTTTTCCGTCAACAGTTCTTCTTTCATAAATGTGCTATGTACATTTCAAAGCGTAGAGCTTCATCATCAGGCTTTCCAAAAACGTCACATTTACATACTAAACATTAAAAACATTTAAAATATAAACTAAAACACTCAAACATATTAACACAGTACATTTGCCGGCCGGCGATAGACACCAACTGATTACTTGGTTTCAACTGATTACAACTGATCAGTTGGTGTCTATCGCCGGCCGGCAAATGTACTGTGTTAATATGTTTGAGTGTTTTAGTTTATATTTTAAATGTTTTTAATGTTTAGTATGTAAATGTGACGTTTTTGGAAAGCCTGATGATGAAGCTCTACGCTTTGAAATGTACATAGCACATTTATGAAAGAAGAACTGTTGACGGAAAAAAAAGGTAACTTAACCTATATTATTTCTATAATATAACAGTTCTGGAGGCTAATAAAACAAAATGAATTATTTATTTAGGTTTGTTTTAGTAATGAAAAAAACAATGCATAACAAACCTAGGGAATCGGATTTAAAAACATTTTTTAAATTAATATTGTGTCAAAACTAAACAAAATAAGTCTTTAGCATTTTTATTTTAAAAGACTTGAAGTATCAATGTTTTAAATTGCATTGACTTAACATTTACTGACCCAAAATAGTTTAGTATTTCTTCAATTTAAAACAAAATGTATAATGTAATTTTTAAAAATATTTATGGTTATTGGTTGTATAGTTTTTTATGAATGTGAGTAGCATTTCTATTTTCTTAATTTAGTATTGTCACTAATTGAGAAAAGAACCAATAGTTAATAAAAATAATTTTTTTCAATTAACTCAATAGTTATAAAAATAATTGTTTAAATTAATTATATTATTATTTTGTTTTTACTGTTTATTTTTGACATACTACAATTGTATAAACCTCTTAAATTTAGTTGTGGTAGTTTCAATCAATTGATTTGTTTTTTAATAAGTTTTTATTAAACCTGACCTAATGTGGCAGGTTATTTTTTTAATTTTCTCTAGGCTTATAAGTTTTGTAATTATATTCCATTTAGCTAAATTTTATACTTTTTTAAATTTAAAGTAAATACTTTCTTTGTGCAAAAAATGTAAACAATAATACCCTGAGAATAAATAAAATGTTACCAATTCTCTAGTTATTGGAAATATTGTATGTCATTTTATAGATATTTAGGGTGTTTTATAGGTTTACTTCATATTGGAGAAATCACCAGAATACTTTGCACTGTTTTTACTGACTGATTCCACAAAATTTGTTGATTCACTGGTGTAAAGGTATTAGAACAATTTTCTGAGACATTCTCAAAAAGTACTTAGAACCGAGAACCGATTACAGTAAAGAACCGAATAGAACCAGAACCGAAAAAAAAATGGAACTGACCCATCACTTGTATTTTATACGGAATAATTTTTATAAATTAATAAATTATTATATTCAACGTTTTATAATAATTTATAAGGAATTGTTTTAATATGTTTGCAATTTTGAAATAAGTATTAAAATTAATTTACTTGCATCTTCTTTCAGTTTCCACTGTTAATAAGTCATTTACTAAAGAAATTAAGCTTAGACATCTCTGATAGGACTGCAGACTTCCCAGTTTGCTGTCAGTTTTTTACATGATATTTTGTGCCGATTGACTTTTCCTTACCTCAATTAGTGATAGGAGGAGAGGACTGCAGCTGCATTCCTTCCTGTTTAAAACTCCTTGTATTTGGATTGGTTTTTATCGTGCTTAAAAATAAATAAATTATCTAAAAAATGAGATGATAAACATCAGGGCCGTCTGAAGGGAGTGAGCGGGGCAGTCGCCCGGGCGCTGCAGCTGAGGGTATGGCAGACTGTGTGTGTTTTTTTTTTTTTTCTTTCAAGAAAATCTGTTTGCCCTCACGCACCATGATTTGTCTCATTATCATTAATTCCGACAGCCGATAAAAAAGGCCAGTTGTAGATAAAAATAGTCAAAAACAAGTTAAAGAAAAGCACTTAAAGAACATAAACAATAATTTCAACTACCGATAAGGAAATAAATAGCAATCATCTCTTCAAAGAGAATGTCTGGATTGCAGCCAGCATGACGGTAAACCAAAAGTGGATTCTTGCTAACTGTCACTGCCATCGTGCCACCATCAGTCAACAGTTCAACCATTAAAACCTGGTTATTCCCTACACAGGGCGGTTTACGCTGTTGCAGTAAATTTGCTGCTCCCATTCATAAAATGTATGTTACTTACACACAGAGCGGCAAAATTGCCGCCAATGCTGTCATAACTCGTGTACCTACGGCTAGTTGCATGGTTCTCAGAGAAAGTTGGAATTTAGGGAGTATTACAAAATTATGTAAACAAAATAAAATTCAACATTTTTCAGGGATTTGAATATTTTAAAAATTTAGTAATTAGTGTACAATGAATAGACAATACATTTGTTTTATGGTGTTATCGATACCAAGAAAGTATACGGAAAAATCAGCTTTTTTGGTTACATGAAATTAAAATGGAAGATTAGAAGAATTTGGAGATTTCATTGCACTTTTTTAAGTGTCGAGGATGAAAATATGATAAAATGATTATTTAATGACATTGTTGTTACACTAATAGAGCTAATTAGGTTAATGCCTTGATTATGGCATTAAAGTGACGAGGGTAATAAAAATAATATTCTTTACCAAAGATGGATACGAAACATTAAATTAGATGGAGAAGATTAAAAAAGGGTACGAAAGTAATACAATTTTTGGGCTTTATTTGTTGGTTAACAGATGAAATATACACTTTATTATTGGATAAGCTTATATAACATTTTATAATTGACATACACTCTGAGGTACTAAATATGAAACAGTAAGACAGTGTGTAAATAAACTTTAGTACTGAACATAAATCTTCTGTACTGCTTATAGTTTCGATAATTGCCAAGGTAACTTCCCTTCATTACTGATAAGGTAGTTTGCAAAATTAGTGTGTAAACTTTTGGCGAATAGTCGTGCTTTGTCATGTGCATTAAGTCACGTAATTTAAATAGTAACGTTAAAAGATAGTACTTCATCATCTTCTAACCCGGCTATCAATCGAACTATATTGTGTAAAACCAATATTAATTTAAAAACATTCAAAGGGCTATGGAAGATCCTCCACTTATTGCAGTATACAAATGCACACTCCACATACCTATGCGCTCGGTGTAGTCTGTAATTTAAAACACATTGCATTACACCCAAATTGTTGTTTGAAAAGTATTTCAAAATATTTCATGGATAGCAAATGCAATATCAGCTACCAAAATGTGGAATTGTTGGATGGAATAGATTGTGACTGAGGGATGTTTAGTTCACCGAGTGTTAATCTTGTTTTAAAAGTACCTGCAACTTCTTTCAACTGCAACTATCTTTTTAATATGTTATAAAATGCGCCTTTTACCAAAATTTAATAATCGAGTGAATTCAATTATTCCTTTTCAATGTCCTATTCTTACGTCTAAAATACTTTACAATAAATACATCAAATGTAGCCGAATGTTAAATTCATCCATAGCTACAAAACAACACAAGAGAGCACGATTACTAATAACTAAAGCTTCCGGTAACAACAAGCTCCGGTCAGGGTGTTATTTACATTATTTAAATCACCAAATGTTTTGGACATGCTGTGATGTGGCATCCTCAATGGTATCTCTTAGCTTTAGTCATTAGTAATAACACTGGCCGCTTAAGCGTACAAAATAAGATAAGCGTACGAAATAAGAGCACGATTACTGTTATCCGTCACCGACTGTCATCTACTGTGAGAGTGGAGAATGGGTCATTGTGGTGATGGCGGTGACAGCCTTTAGCCGCAATGGCAAAAACCAGCTAAAAGCTAATCTCTCTTAATACAAGGCCTGTCTTCGCCAACATCATGCATCATTATATTGATGTATATATATTATCTGTATACCCCTAGATTATCTATACATCATTGTTATTATTTGTTTGATGTAAAGTATTAGTTAATTATTACAATCACATTTTATTTCTTGTTTAAGAGTCGATAGATCAATACACTATTGTATGGTATTTTTCTTAATATGAAAATGCCTTTATTAAAGGAGCAAAGATAGGACTGTACATATTACATTGTTAATATCATATGATTAGGTATGATAGTATTTCATTAACTTCTGGGTTAAAGAAATACTAGACCAATGGTTTAACATCATTAATGCTTGCCTTAGAAATCATCAGGAGGGTAAAGGGACCTGAAGAAGTGCCTTTCCGACCTAACCTAGAGTTGCTGCGAGACTGTGAGGCGGGGCAGGACTATGTTCTGAGTGTGATCCAGGACTGTTGGGCTGAGCAGCCTGAACTGCGGCCCGACTTTCATACCATCCGCTCGCGCCTGAAGAATATGCGAGAAAATAAGTGAGTTGTATGTGTTTATAAAACACTGACTGTGGGGCTGTGACTCCAAAACCCAGTGGCTTGCCATATTTGGAGGTTTAACTGTAAATAGGATGTTTATACTGCACATATAAAAGAAGCCAATCAAGAAAGCAATCTTTTAGTAAGGGCATGTTTTATTTTTTAATGTTAGCCTATCTGTCCATTAATAGTGCATAGAAAAGTTAGGTTAATTTCATTGTTTAGACTATGTAAACTCTTAGAAGCCATTCTAATTAATCATTATATATACAACTATACTACAACTCTTGAACATTTTTATGCCCTAACAAAGTAATTTGAGCCTATACAACATAACTTGTAAGTTTTATTAGTTCAGAAAAAAATTGAACATAGCACAGTGAACAATACATACCAAGATACTGATATAATTTCTACATAATGTGTTGTAAGCTAATTCGTATTGGATTTTAAATAAATTTTAAAAAAAATTGAACTTGTCTGATTTCAAGTTGGTAAAGCTTCATTCTAACACAAGAAGATAATGATAACAACACAAAACATTGAACAACAAATGGCACTCACTATCTACTGAAGTACACATCACAGACATGTGACCTCAGCTTTGTATGTTTAGATCAACTCGTGACTCAGTAGGGGTGTGCGAGTAGCAATTTTAGGACTCTAGTCGAGTTTTTAGACATCATTTTTAGAGTTCCAGTTTTTTTCAAGTTGAGTATTTAGCCCTTAATTTTCAAAAATGAAAACACAAGTAATATGTTCTTTTCAGCTAACCTCAATTTCACTATTGACTGCAATGTTTTGTTTCCACTAACAGAAACAAATAATTAATGTCAGTACAATACTAACTAGCGATAACAACTACCGTGCTGACTGATCAAGGTTAACCTTGTTTTGGTTTTCCTCATACTATTTGTACTTCCATCATTCCATGTGCCGTTGAGTCGTCAAGAGATGGGCATTACTTAAAAAACGTTATCTATAACAGGTTATTTAACAAAACCTGTTATAGATTTGACAAGTTACACGAAATACCCTGTTATTTTTGTAACTCCCAGGCATGATGCATGAACCTGATTGCACTTTCTTTTATTGCCTTTCTTAAGTTTTCTTGCCTATTTTTCTTATGCAATTTTTAAAAGCAGTAATATATGTTCTAGGCAAAGAAACATCATGGATCAAATGATGGATATGATGGAAAAGTATGCCAACAATTTAGAGGATCTAGTCAACCAACGTACTTTAGAAGTTTATGAAGAAAAACGAAAAACTGAAGATCTGCTTCATCGTATGTTACCTGCGTAAGTTATTTATTGTATTGATTTTTCCTTAAAATGATGTGTTCATTATTTATTTTTTATTCATAACTTTGAGTTAGCAAGTTTAATATGTATTGTTTATTGAACAGGCCAGTTGCTGCAAAATTAACAAGAGGGTTTGGTGTTGAGCCGGAGTCTTTTGACCTAGTCACAATTTACTTCAGTGATATTGTTGGTTTTACCAAGATGTCAGCAGAAAGCACACCACTACAAGTAAGTTACTTATTTTAGTATTTCTACATATTTGTGACAAAATTGCTTTTAGCTAATTAATTAGGAAATATTGAGTCTTGTGAAGTGGCTCTGATGGATTTATCTATCAAACATGAGTCTCAAAAAACTATGATACACCATTTATCATCGTTATTCTTAGAACTCGTTATAGTACAGTACCATGTATCAAACATACTCTCACAAGTTTATGATACATTACGATGTACTAAACGTACCGGTACTCAAAAAATTCTCATGATACAATACCATGTACAAAACATACCCTTAAAGACTTATGATACAGTGCCATGTTCCAAACATACTCTCAAAAGCTTATGATTCTTTATCATGCACTAAACATATTCACAGAAATCTCATGATAAAGTAACATGTACCAAACATACTCACAGACTTTTCATGATACAGTACATGAAACATACCTTCAAAGACTTATTATACACTGCCATGTTTCAAGCATACTCTCAATGGCTTATACACTACCATGTACTAAACACACTCACAGAATAAACTCTCATGATATAGATGATACAGTACCATGTAGCAAATATACTTAAAACATTTATCATCCAGTGTCATGTACCAAACATACTCAAAACACGTGTGTTAAAATATCATATATCAATTGCACTCTTAAAACACTTATGATATAGTACTATGAACCAAACATACTGACATATAAAAACGCTCTTTCTCATACACACAACTTCAGTCTTGTGAGGAATCTTTTATTTACAAAACGTACTATAAAATGAATGTTTATGAAAAATGTACCATGAGAATGAGAAGATAATTTACTGTGTAGAAAGATTATTTAAAATTGTTTAGCAATCATCACTAATATTAGCAATTCAATATAATTTTTTTTTCTTCACTCGCCAGTTCACATGGGCCTACAGGCCTGTGCTTGAACTTTATTCAACAAGTGAAGTACCGGCCGCTGGCTCAGTTGGGATTCGAACCTTGGACCTTACCCTCCGCAGTCCGAAGCCTTAGCCACTGAGCCTCCATGCCAGCAAATTACACGGGTTTTAAAGAGCTTGGGGCTTCCTTCTTTTTTAAGTTTTTCAGGAAGTGCATGGAAATAAAAATATTGTATTATGTTCATTTATAAGCTAGTTGTTTTAAATTGCATTGTTTGTATTACGAGTTATAGTCAAAAAGTTCACGGAAATGGTTGAAATATATTTATTGGACAAAAATAAAAACTTGCAAACCTATTATCCTTCAAAATACTCTTCTCCTACAACAATACACTTGTCCCTATGATCATACAGAGGGTCAAAACACTTTTTACACTTATTTTTTTAAATGTATTTCAATACTTTTATCACTTTTTTTCTGACAGCTTTAGCACCTGCAAATCGATTTCCTTTTATTGATGTTTTCACCGTGTGAACAGTAAGAAATCGGCTGGCATGAGATCAGGCGAGTATGGAGGATGTTCCAATATGGTAACACGTTGCTTGACTAGGTAGTTATATACTAACGAGAATCGATGTGCAGGGGTATCGTCATGCAGCAAAATCCATTGCTTTCTGCTCATTTTTCAGGCCATTTCCTCCTCATGGCAACTCGTAAGCACCTAAGAACTTTTGTATGGATAAATTTACCTTATATGAGATATCATCAAATGTTATTCTTCAGTTTGCATGGACAGTTTGCGGAACTCGCTCAATGTTGTCATCTGTGGTTGCAATCGAAGGGTGTCGACTACGAGAGTCATCTTCAATGCTTATGCGACCTTCACTAAAACGTTTGTGCCATTCATAAAATTGCATTTTTTTCATTGCCTTAATGTCGTATGCTTGAATCTTGTATTTACAAAACGTACACAAAGATTCAATAAACACTTTTCAAAGATCAAATAAACACTTTGAAAAAGAAGTGTCTCAGAAGATGACTTTTGAAGTAAAACACAAAATTTAATGTTTTTTTAGCTGTTCATTAAAACAATCTTCAAAAAGCGTCAATGTAAACACGCAAATACGCAAAAAGCTCTCTCCACTGAGGAACAATGGCGGCTGGGCGGTATTAGCGCTACATATATCCCTTCTCCAGGATTAGTTCTAGCTGATAGACAACGAAATTCCCACCGGCAACCACACTGTTTGTCTCTGGACATCGATTCCGGGAACTTTTTGACTGTACCTCGTATATTTAATGCAATAAATATTTACTTACTATCTGTTAATAACTAAGTTTTTATAATAGACAAAATTTCTTTTATTCTGAACCATAACATTAAGATCAATAATACAACTTGTTAAACTGTGCCCAGATTAGATTAAATTAGATTAGATTAGATACACCGGGTTGTGGTCCTGTCACCAAGCCCACTGCGCCTAGACTCTATGGCCCTTTGCGCCCCGAGACTGGCGACAGTGTCACAAGAGACCAGTCCCCCTAATGAAGGTAATGATCTCCCCGAGTGTAGCCCTTCTAATATCCTCTGGTTCCAGAAAAGCGGCACCCAGAGTCCTATACCTAAGACCTAAACTTCCTAAACTGTGCCCATGGTAACATCACAGTATAAAACACCCAGTAGCGACATTCCCATTTAATTGCACTGTGGGACTAGTGTGACGCTAGCACTCCTAATGGCAGGAGCATACAACACACCCCAATACCGTTGTTTTGAATTGTTTTGAAAATAAGTGGAATAATATCAATAGAAAAAGGCCCATGATAGAATATTTGACATTTACTATTAACAGCTGTAGGTGTAAATAATACAGAAATATGTACTTCTTGCTCCCGTTGCTATGAGCGCTAGTGCTGTGCTTGTCGCAAATAATGCAATGGGGTTGTCGCTACTGGGTGTTTTATACTGTGGTAACATAGCTCAGCCCAAACATAAAAAAGTAAGTAAATAAAATATTAAATATAAATAAAGATAGTACCAACATCTCCCTTTTTTTAACTTTTTTTAAAGATCTAATGAACCTTCTGTTTCTTGTATATAGGCTTCCATTCACATCAATTATTTACTTTCGCAAACCAACTGTTTTAACAGCCTTTCCTTTTACCCAAGGTTAATTTTTTTCTTGAGGTTTTCTTCTTATCCACACAACTTGATCAATCCTTACTGGTACCAGCTCTTTGCTTCCTATGTCATATGACCATTTATTAGCTAACTTTTTTTATCCCATCTCTGAACACTGCATTTAAGTATGTTAAGCTACAGCTGGTCTGAGTTTATAGGTAGAAAACTTTTGGTTCTTCTGCAGAACATCAACTGAGCTGGACTGTAATGAATATCATGCAATTGCATATTTCTCAACTCAAGTAACGCTTGCTGAGTAACTCAAGACCATCTTCTCTTATTTTTTTCATGAGCGCTTTGAAAATCTTCACGGCTTATTTGGCTTTCCCGTTCGCGTGTTGATACGGAGACGAAAAGACTAACTTGAACTTCCACTCTCGAGCAAATTCTTTAAAAACTTGACTTTTTAGAGGAGTGTCACTATCAGCTACAAATTCATCTGGAATTCCATATCTTGCAAATAATTCACAAGTGTTGCTGCTGTGCAATTGGCTGTCTTCATGACTTCAAAAAACAACGAGGAAATGTCACCAAATCTTTTCCATATTTCACAAGTTTAAATTTCTTTCGTAATATCATTTGTCATATTTGGCCAGAAAAATACATCTTTAGCTTTTCTTATGCAGGACTAAACTCCATAATGGGCAGAATGTACTCTCCAAATCAGTTCATTTCTCATTGGGAAAGGTACAGCTATATGCTCGCCCTTTAAAGGTATTCCATCTTCATAACCAAGCTCTCACGATATGCCAAAAATGTCTGAAGCTTCCTTGGGAGTTGAGATCTTCTTTCAGGCCATCCACGTTGAATAACCTCACCTTATCGTCTGAATTCAGGATCGTTATTTGTGTTTTGTTTTATTTGAGTCAAACGCTCATAGTTACATTTATATGTTCCAAAGATTTGCATTGCTCAATATCATGACATACTTCTTCTTTTGTCATACCAAACATCATCTCGTTTCCAATATAACTTTCATGAGCTTGAAGATAATAAATCTGCCACAAGCATAGTCTTCCAGGTCTATAAACAACATAAGTGAGAATTTTTGCAATCGAAGGAGCATAAATTGGAGTCTTCTGACCAACGGCTTTTTAAATATGTCGCTAGAGGCTTGTGGTTTGTTTCAACTGTTATGTCGTATTTCCCAAAGAGGTATTGCTCAAACCTTTCAAACGCAAACAGAACATCCAAACACTCCTTCTCTATTTGGACATATGCTGACTGTTTTATTTAGAGTTCTTTATACATAAGCGACAGGCTTTCCATCTTGCATACACTGACTGGTGTCGCATTGAAGTGTAACTGATTTAAGAATGTGAGACTGCACATAAGGATGTGGAAAGTCTAAATCTAGGTACAAATATATTGTTGTTGCCTCTAGTATAATGAGAGTATAAACTATGATTCACTATTTGTACTTGTCTTCTCTTAGTTTCAAAGAGACATTCATACACACATTAGTTTACTACAGTTAAAATCTATTTTGCTGATACAATGGCCCAACCAGCCAGATGCTGATATGAGGCGAACTGCCTTCTTTTGGAGCAAGAGAACTTTGTGGGCACTAGTAGTATGACCCCAGAGCCTGATCCCATAGGAGAGTTTAGGATGGAAAAAAGCAAAATAAGCCTGCCTCAGGTAGTGGTGGTTCAGACCATCGGCCAACCTCCTGAGAAGATACAATATACGGCTCAATCGCCTGCAGACAGCATCAACATGGGGTTCCTACAGTAACCCAGAGTAAAAAAATGTACATTTATATACAACTATATAAATATATCAGTCAGATTGGCTAAATCATAATCAATATCACTATATAAATGTCACTATCATCTTTATTGTCTAAAGCATTTAAATATGTTATAATTGGACTGATTTTACTTGTTCACTCATAAAACTGTAGCAACACACAACAATAACAATTCACATATGATATCCGTCAAAACAAAAAGTAAACAAACCTGAAAGTAACTTTTACTTTATCACTGCTAAACTGATCAGCTGGTCATAAAAGCTAATATTTATTGGTTTTATATTTATAAAAGAAGTCCTTCTCTCTCAAAATATATCATAACAAAGACAAAAACATATAATTAGAGTTGAAGGGGAGAAATTAATGAGCGATGTTGCCAGTAGTCTCAAAACAGGAAATAGTGTCACGATCTGTAGCAGCCCTAGAGTTTATAACTAAGCTTATCTAATAGACAGAACTTCTTTTATTCTGAACCATAACATTAAAATCAAATACATCTTGTCAAACTGTGTCCATCGTAACATAGTCCAGTCCAAACATAAATAAGAAACATATGTTTTTTAATAAATAAAATATTAAATATAAATAAACACAGTACTAACACTATCAATGAAATATTAATTAGATATGTTTCAATACCTATAAGTTCAATCTAATTGATTTATATTGTATGAGCTTCAAGGATTTACTAATTTTTACTAGTTGTCTATGAATATATTTAGTGTATATATTTTATTTAAAAGCTGAATCACTATGTTTCAGGTTGTCAATTTCCTTAATGATCTTTACACTTTATTTGACGGAATCATCAAAGGCTATGATGTGTACAAGGTGGAAACTATTGGGGATGCATACATGGTTGTGAGTATGCTATGTAAATTAGTTGTCTTGCAGATTTTACTAGTCATGCATATCTCACCACTTTCTAGCTCACAAAATTTCCCAATTGTCCTTGCTTTCACAATGTTAACTTTCTGTCTCTGAATTTATCTTAAATTAAAGTTTTTCAAAGCCTATTCTCCTATAAACTTGTTTTATGTATTTTAGTACCAAGGTAACATTTCCCTGATCCAGATCATTGTTTTCCTGTCTAATAATTCTGAGTGTGATTTACTATTGTTCAATTGTATAGTAAAATATATAAATTTTATTCTAAATCCTTGCATAGTTTTCATTGGTTGTATTGAAAATGCCTAGGCTAGCATTTCTCTAGCCGTAATAAATTGTATGGGACTTAGTACTTAAGGACGAACACCTTTTTTGACTGGATGTGGATTTGATCTGACTGAGTTTGTGACATATATCTGATTTTGTAATTCTTTAACTTAAGTTCCACTTTGAAAATAGCTTTCAATGTTTACAAAACAATAATTAATAGACCTTCACCATGATATATCTAATTTTTTATTCAATGGAAAATAAATAAATATTGTTACATTACACGATGCTAAGAGACCATCACAATATTTTGTTAGATATGATAAAATATTTTCTTCCGTAAATTACTAAAACAGCAAAACAGACCACAGTCCGGAAATATACGATAGAAAAAGGAAATTCGGTTGTTTACAGTGATTTGGATCAATCGGTTCAGGTAAGTAAAGTGACCTGTTGAAATGATCCGTTTGATTCAGTGATATTACTGACGTGTTCGAACATAGGTGTATATCCTCATTTGGTTTTTGTTCATTCAGGTTTTGGTCAGCAGGTCCAGATCAGTGGTTATGTCTTGAACCAGACCAATGATTGTTCACATTCTTGGTCTAATTTGTTCAGTTCTCATTTGTTCGTGTCTTAGTCATCGGTTCTATCTTAAAACGGACCATTAGATTTGTTGGTAACGGGTCCAACTTGGAACAGGTCATTTTGAGCATCGTGATCCGAATCTTGTTCACTCACATGATCTGGATGAAATAAACGGCTTGTGACTGTACAATAATTTCAGTTCCGTTAATGAGCTAAACAGTTCCTTTCAGTTGCACATACAAACCGAGCGATATGGAATTATGCCCCTGGCTTCAACTCTCGACTGTCATTTCACTGCCACTCCATTAGTAATAAATTACCTTCCAGGCTAATCGAGATAAGCCTCCTATGTTTTTTCTTTTGTTTCACTTTAATTTATATTCTTTTGAAAAATCTGGAAATGACCATGAATGTGGATTAAGATGACGTTACTGAGATTAAACTAAATAGTTGGTTAAATCTTACAATGGTTAAAACTCACGAATGGAATTCCGGATCGTACAAACATTTCTTTCTCGCAGGATGAGAATTTTAATTTCCTGTGGAATTCTCAAAATTTCGAGATCTGTCCATCCCTACTCATAATTAATTTGTTTGATACATCTCTAATTCCTAGGCATAAAAGTTCTTAAAAACCAGCTTAGGAATCAAAAGCTTGTCTATAGTGTCATCAAGGCTGATGATGGCAGAATTTGTTGATTTTACAGTCCATGCTGGAAGTCAATAAGACTATAATGTTTTAGGTGCTTCATCAGTATCAGGACAAGTTTCTCAATCATTTAGGAGGATTTTGAAATCAATGATTATATGGTTCACTAGTTTCCCGCTTATATTAGTAATCCTTTATAATTTATGAGTTTTCACAGTGTGTTAGGTTTGATGTTAGATGTTTCAATGAAGTTTTTATTGGCATTTGTTAAAGACTCCCATTAATTTTTGCCAAAGTTTTTTCTGCTCAACATAAATTCTTTGTCTTATATTCTTTTTCTCATAAACATATATTTATTGTCTGTTATTTCCACCCTACTTATCTATAATAGAGACAGGCAATTGGTGAGATTGCATCTGTGTCTCTAATATGTGATCCTAATAGATTTCAGAAATAACTATCTGTAACGGAGACAGACACGTTGGTGTCATTGCATCCGTGTCTCTAGATTTCTATTAAGATATATCAATATGTGATCCTAATAGGTATCCAAACTACCTATCTGTAACAGAGACAGATACGTTGGTGAAATTGCATTTGTATCTCTACATTTGTATTAAGGTATATCAATATGTGATTCTAATAGGTTTCAGGACTACCTATCTGCAATGGGGACAGGCACGTTGGTGAGATTGCATCAATGTCTCTAGATTTGCTTGCTGCTGTTAAAAACTATCAAATTGCTCATAGACCTGGTGAAAAACTACAACTTAGAATTGGAATACACACAGGTAATTTAGAACTGTTTAACTTGTTCTAGAAAATAATAATCCTGTATTTTAATAATTTTATTGAATCAGAAATTATTATTAAACTGAACAGTGTATATATATATATTATTAAGTGCTGTTGTATGTTAAAGTTAAGAATTATTGTTGGAAACTGCAGGTCCAGTTGTAGCAGGAGTAGTTGGATTGACAATGCCTAGATACTGCCTGTTTGGGGACACAGTGAACACAGCATCACGCATGGAATCCAATGGACTACCTCTCAAGATACACATTAGCCCTCAATGTCGACAAGCGTTGTTGAAGATTGGGGGATATGTGACAGAAGAACGAGGATTGGTCTGTCTGAAGGGAAAGGGAGAGGTGCTTACCTACTGGCTGACAGGCGCAACAGACAAGGCCATCAAACGTCAGGAGGTAATAATTATGTTAGATAGGCCTACTGCTTTCTGTTTATATCTTCTAAATATATTAAGGCACTTTATTTAATTTTATTAGATGGAAGAAAGATTCAAAGTTCAGGGACGTAGCTAGTCTAAGCTGCGCCCTTGGCGAATTCAGTTGATTTTGCACCCTTTCCAGCTATCATGTCACTACCACTGTACCTATCTTCAATATGGATCTCTCCCAATATCTTCTACTATAATAGAACCTATTTTATAGTGGCTGGCTATGATGACACAAGCTGCCGCAGCAATAAGTGCGATTTCTTTGTTCAACATCCTTGACACTACTGGCTAACCTTTTGCGTGCCAATTCGTTGGCAACAAGTTTTCCACTTGTTCTAATTTCAGAACAGCAACTTTAGTTTCCTACAAACAATTTGTTGTCAACGTTAGTGTAAATGTGGTTTAAGAAACATAAGAAGAGCCATATGAAAAATCCAATTACACCATTTTTTCCTCATTTAAACTTACATGAAAACGTGTGCATTAATTAACTTTGTTATAAGTTTTAATCATTTTTATTCTAGTAGGAATAATAAAAGTACCAGAATTTTAAGCAGTTTTCACAGGGCATCAACTTTACACTTTTAGTACTAAAAATCTGTTAATGAATCACATTTATGTTTCAATACATGTTTGACAAGACTGTTTTCTGTAAGTTAATAAATAGAAGAATTTTAACTTTTGAAGAAAAAAGTTCTTTTCAATATCTTAAAACAACATTTTCTTCATTTTTAGAGGTTGTAAAATTAATTACGTCATGTAATCCTTTTGAAATGTACTGTTCCGTACTTAGTAATAAATATTGTATATATAGTTAGTTCAAAGCTATATATACAATTCTTGAACATTCTTTGTTCTTCCTGTTGCCAAAAACTTTGAAGAGCAGAGTGTAGGGTGTTGTCATTAGTAGACAAAAGAGAAATAGCAAAGTTTGATACAGCTTGAGAAGGCTGTATCAAAAGCCTTGTCTCATTAAGACAAAGCCAAAATGAGTGCCTATGAGATGAGGGGTATGAGAACCCAAAGAATAATTCTCTTAGGTTAAGAGCTTAGGCAACAATGAACCGGCTAGTAAGACATTGATTTCGCCGGGGATTTTTATACATGTACAAGATGAAAAAAAAACTTTAATTTGTTCAAGTATCAGATAAATCAATAATATCTTAAATAGAACAATATTCAATTATATTTACAATTAACTATAAGATTAAACAATGTACAATTGCATGAGTGAACAATGAATTATTATGTGTTGAGTATTTTTGTTTACTTATTGACAGTTCCGTTTGCTGATACTTTATTTTAATAGACAGCTGATTGAGTACAAGTGTGACTGCAGTATGGAATGGTGTGAAACAGGTTATGACGTAGAAAATGTGCAAGGGTAGTACGATACCCTATTTTCGGAATGCAGAACTTAAATCAAAGCTGAGGAGTTAAATCTTAACTCTATGCACTATTTTCTGCCCCATCATGGTGTGCTAAAAGAAGGTAGCAGCACCACGAAATTACGCACTCTATTTGATGCTAGCAGTAAAACTAGCAATGGTGTATCTCTCAATGATGTTCTATTTACTGGTCGCAAATTGCAAACAGACATTTGTGACATCATTCTTAACTTTAGATCTCACTCTATTGTGTTCTCATGTGACATCAAACAGATGTATCGACAAATTAAAATACAACCTGATGATTAGCGATTCCAGCTAATTTTATTGCGTACAATCCCTCTTAAGACAACTCACTATGGTCACGTACAGGATGAACAGTTCTCCCTACTTAGCCATCAAAACTCTCTCAACTGGCTGAAGACGAAGGATCTTCGTTTCCTCAAGCATCTCACGCCCTCCAACACCACACTTATGTTGATGACATCGTTACTAGTGCTGAAACCATCGATCTGCTCTTCAACTCACTCGAGGTGACTTTGAGCTCCACAAGTGGGCGTCAAATTCAAGTCAACTCCTACAGACTCTTCCCATGGATCATTTGGAACCTCCTGGATTTCTGAAAGATTCTCAACAACCCCAACTATCTATTTTAGGACTTCATTGGTCCCCTGATGAAGATGCATTCTGTTATAGTTTCAAATACTCCCAAGATGTTGTAACTAAACGGACTATATTACTTGCTAAACTGTATGAACCCTGTGGCTTTTTAGCTCCACTAATCATGCCAGCAAAATGCTTCATGCAGTTACTTTGGAGCAAAGGTTTTGACTGGGATAAATCTCTCTAGTATTCACATTCTTCGAACCTTCCAACTCAGCATGTCAACCCGCATTGAATTAAACGGGTTTTCAGACGCATCTGAAGCTGGCTGTGCCACAGTTGTTTATTTTAGATGTGAACATAACAGTGGTAGCATCACAACTAAACAAGACTAGGGTAGCTCTATTGAAGAAGGTTACATTGCCACGGCTTGAACTCTGTTCTGCACACCTCTTAGCCCAACTAATGACTTATCGTATAAATCAGTTTAAACATCTGACTATTCATTATACCTTTCTATGGTGTGGCTCATCTGTAGTGTTAACATGGATACAAACCCCCCATATTGTCTAAAGACATATGTAGCAAATCGGATAGCACAAATCCAAGAATTGATCCCCTCTAAAAAATGGCTTCACATTAAGGGTACAGAAAACCATGCTGATTGCGCTTTTCGAGGCATTCTGGCCTCACAACTTGTAAATCGTCCTCTCTGGTGACATGAACCTGAATGGTTAAAATCTGTCTCATACACAGTGGCCTAACCCTTGATTCACTCCTGTGGATTTAGACCTCTCCGAAGAAGTTAAAAATACACCTCTCACTGTACTCACGTATTAACCCATGAAGAATGGAATTTGTTAAAAAGGTTTCCTCCTGGAACAAACTCAACATCGTGATGGCTTACATCCAACGATTTATGCATAATTGTAGTTCAAAAGACAAACACTCTGGTGTTATTTCCGCCCAAGAACTGAAAAATTCCAAACTCAAAATTTTCAGACTTGTTCAAACTAATGTTTCTCTGATGACTTTAAACTTCTAAATTAAGGAACGATTTGTTAATCAAAATTAAGGAGATTGACTCCTTTCTTAGATCATGACAGACTTATCCGTGTAGGAGGTCGCTTATCTCACAGCTATTTACCTCAAGTTGCTTGTTATCCGGTAATACTTCCTAAAAAGGATCCAGTAGTAGATCTTTTAATAGACTACATTCACAAGATACATTAACACTCTGGACCCCAACTGATTTAGGCTTTGTTAGCTCGGCAAGTTTGGATATTGTTCGCAAGAAGCATAATACGAACTCGCATATTTAAATGCATAACTTGTTTTAAGAATAAGCCAATAAACAAGACACTTCTCATGGGAGATTTTCCAATCTCCATAGTAACTCCATCTTGGTCCTTTTTGTCCACTGGCATAGATATGCAGGACCTTTCAATGTAAGAGTTTACAACTTACAAGCTTTACGACAAATCAAGGTGTATCTATGTAAATTTATTTGTATGACTACAAAAGCAGTACATATTGAAGTAGTCACTGACGTCACAACAGAAGGCTTTATAGCCGCTTTAACTCGCTTTGTGTCCCATCGTGGGTTTGCTTAGGCATATTTTCAGATTTGTTGATTGAGTCATCTCTCTCAGCTCTTCGCTCCAAGATATGCACTATCTCCTCTAAAGGTACAGTTTGTTCTTTTCATTCATTTCTTAATATAAAACGAATCTCCAGTGATCGTTCATGGTAGCGTCTTTCGTACTATTTCTTTTACTAAATTGAACGCTATATATACTTTTATACCTATTATTTTTGGGTTTGCTTAGGCATATTTTCAGATTTTGGAACCAATTTTGTGGGTGCTAACACAATTTTACGAAAATTAACTTATGACTCTATCAGACCTTATGAAGCTCAAGAAAAAATAGCTCATTATACTTCTCCACGTGGTATTAACTTTCATTTCAATCGACCCGCTGCACCACATGAAGGTAGCTTGTGGAAAAGTGCAGTAAAGAGTGCCAAACACCATTTAAGAAGAATTATGGGAAAATCTATACTCACTTTGTCTCAATTTATCACACTTACCACGCAAGTTGAAGTGATGTTAAATTCTCAACGTCTGATGGCACTATCTACGGACCCCGCAGAACTCACCTCTAACTCCCGGACACTTCCTCTTCGGTGCAGCGCTTCCAGAACATAATCTGCGAGAAGTGCCATCTAATCGTCTCCATCACTGGCAGCTCATCCAAGTCTTCCAACAACAAATTTGGCATAGATGGCAACTAGAGTACCTGCACACCATTCAACAACATTCAGAGTGGACTGCTTTACAAGACAACCTCAAGGTCGATGATCAGGTGTTGGTCCACAGCTCTACTCTACCCCTCACATGGCCACTTCCTCGCATCTCTGCGGTCCATCCTGGCTCAGATGGTATAGTTTGTGTCGTCCAACTGAAGACAGCTCAGGAAACCTTAACACGCCCTGCAGTCAAGGTCTTTCCCATAGCTATTAATTAGGAGACCTACATTTTACTGGCCTGCCACCCAACTCAAAGGACACTAATTATGTGATTCATTCTTGTTGAAGTAGTACTTCAAGGTGTCCGGTATGTTCCGTACTTAGTAATAAATATTGTATATATAGTTAGTTATAATTCACAATTAATATAATTTAGTAATTTAATATTATGTTACTCATAACTGTTGTCATAAACTCTTAAGCATATTGTAACTCACATACTCATCACATATTTCCTTGTTATAATATTAATATTCAAATACTCTTACTGGCCTCTATGCATATGACCTTGCCAAAAGTCAAATATCAGGTGACAATGTTTAACCCTTGTAACCGGTGGTGTAAACCCCGTCAAGCGTGCTTCACCCTTTTACCTAAAATTAAAATCCCAGTTGAACTTATGATGTTACGTGGGATGGTTCTCTCGGTTCTCGTTGTCGTAATTGCCGCGACCCTCTCTTATATAACTCTTATCTCATTAACAAACTTGTGATCGTGTTTTTCTCTCTAAATCTCTCTCCCGATCTACCCAGCATTTTATACAAAATTCGACAGTGTTGTGCAAACTGTCAATAGTGTTGTGTTGTGCTCCCAACCATTCGTGTGTACTGTCAGCTAGACCACATCGACATACCAGGTCTGGTGGATTCATCTCTATGGTCATCTCTCTCAGCTCTTCTCTCCAAGATATGCACTATCTCCTCTAAAGGTACAGTTTGTTCTTTTCATTCATTTCTTAATATAAAACGAATCTCCAGTGATCGTTCATGGTAGCGTCTTTCGTACTATTTCTTTTACTAAATTGAACGTTAGTTGGTCCTCCAAAAATACATTAAAATAAATAATTTCTCACAACGCCTTTAACATGTACAGTTAGGATACATTACTATTATATAAGTAAGTAAATGCAGTGATTTAAATCAATTTAAAGCTATTTCAATTACTTACGCATATTAAAGTAATTTAACATAACTACAGATTCCATAAGGATTACAACGTGACCAATTAATAATTAATTTTACCACGCCAAGAAACATTTCAGGAAATTGATGAGACGTGTTTTACTTCAAAAGTTAAAATTGTTAAATTTATAAAACTTATAGAAAACAGTATTTTCAACAAACTTATAAAATATAAATGCCATACGTTAACGTTTTTTTTTTTTTATTGCATATACCGTAACGTAAAATTAAACGAGCAAAATAATGGTGTTATTGGATTTTTCATAGGCCTCTTAGTTTCTTAGAAAACAACCTTTACACTCTGGTGCACATAATTTCTGCGCTGACAGTAGTTAGAATGGGCATCCGACGCACAACAGACAAAAGCGCTAATAACTATCTGGATTAGGACAGTAGAAATTTCCTCGTTTATAACGTGTCTTTCCACTTACTACATCATGTTGAAAACCCAGAGCATGTTGTAATTTTTAAAATACTATACTGTCTATCACAATAGTTTTCAACACTTTTAACGATCCCGTACAAAAATATGAATAACAAATGTAATATTTAATTTTGAATATAAATCAAAAGCCAATTTTGCACCCCTATGCTTCCTGTGCCTTTGACGGGGGCCTCTGCCGCCAACGCCTTGCCACGTCAAAGTTGTCATAAAGACACAAATTAAGTATATGATGAAATAGTAAAAATATTGGTATGTATATTATTATAGTATATATTAGCACTTCTACTTCCAATGCAGAGGATCTCAGGGTTTGGACCGTTGTCCCTCAACAACGCTCAAATACCATATTAAAAATTCTACTGCTGAATGCAGCAAAAAAGAAAAAAAACAACACAAGTGGAATGTCTCATTAGACAAATATTTTTTCTTTGGCTGTCATCTAATAATAGTATTATCTGTAATATTATAATAGTTTTAATAGTATTAAAACTTGGTCTCTAAAAATGGTATTATCATAACATTTTATATTTAATTGAAGTAAATTAATATTTAACTGAACAATTAGAAACTTCTGAAATAAATCTGTTAGACACCCTTACATTTTTTAACACTTTAAATTGCTACAAACTAATTTTTGTACATTATTTGCTAATGGTATCATTTGCAGGTGGACCTAGATGAATTACCACCACTTTTCTGCCGTCCCCGGCGCAGCCCCAAGTTGATGGGAGATAATGGTCGCAGGAACTCATCAGTGCCACGTGGCAACAGTGTAGATAGAGGAGTGCTTCCCCTTCACCAGAGACTCATCACAGTATCACATTCCCTGGACCTGTTCCCGGACAAACGGTTGGACAAACTATCTTCTCCTAATAGAAGCTATTATTCTCTTCAGGTGAGAAATCTGAACTCATTTTTCAGTCATATTTTGTTATGATTAGTGCAATGAAAATACATTTTGGTTATTAATGTGAGGCACAAATCCAGCTATTTTATTGTCAGTAGTTAAGAGCAAGTTTATACCATAACGGAAAAACTCTAAAACGTAAGTTACAAATCTGATTGCTAAGGTCCTGGCATGTCTAAGTAATTGGAAGAGACACAGCCTAGTTCAGTAAAAAACGATAATTCAACTATAGTTTTCAATTTAAAATAAGATCTACAAAGGTTCAATATTTTGAAAAGCTACAATAGATACAAAACATGTTCTAGAACTATCTTCTTTAGTTTTTTTTTTTTTTTTTTTTTTACCACATTAAAATAAAACTGTGTTTTTACTATTCTATTTTTAGCAGGCTTTTAAAATAAATATTAGGTCATTTCTTTTTGTGAGTTTAGGTCAATTCCACCAGGCCTATATTAATATAAGAGGGAAGTTACGTCACGAACTTTCCTATGTAATAAAAGAAGTCCACTGAACATAAACACAATCCATATAAAACATTTACAATGAGGGAGCTAAAAGAGACGATTGTTGTTGTTAATTAGTTGCATGTGTTGAATGTAGAGTTAGGTAGAGAAAGCTTTAAACAAATAAAAAATGGGCAGCAATTGTTATTCTTTCTTCTTAAAGAAAGGGTTAACGGAAATTATTCCAAACTCACTAATTGTAAATTGGGCATGAGTCTGTGGTGATCACCAAGCAGATTAGAGATGATGGTGGCTGGTTCAGGATTCAAGACCAAGGCTGAGTGCAGTTGGATGATGCAGGAGTCACAGGATGAATGAAATGGTGATGTTCTGTTCCTTTTATTTTAGCTCCCAGTAGTCATAATCTGTATGAAAACACACTACCTCTTCACTACTGCATTGTCTTTAAATGTTTTAAACACTTCAGAAGTTATAATATTGAGTCACTTAAATAATAAAACAGTAATAAACTGTTTAGGAAATGTTTATTACTGGTGGTAAGGTCAGGAAAAGGAACAATATTGGGTAAAATCAAGAAAGGACGAGCTGTGTTGACAGCCAAAAATGAACTACATTTGGAATTAGGAAAGGAAAATCGTTATACTACAAAAGTTCCAAAACGGAAGTTCCAAACTAAAAGTGACTAAGACAGCAAGTGCCACAAGCCTTAAATGCCACTTAATAAAAAGATTTATTACAATATAAGCACAAAATGCACAAATATTATGGTGATCGAATTTGGTGAACCACACTCACCTTCCTCAGACCAGAGGGATTCACAAAAGAATTCTGGAAAGTTCTTTTGTGAATCCCTCTGGTCTGAGGAAGGTGAGTGTGGTTCACCGAAATCGATCACCATATATTTGTGCATTTTGTGCTTAAATTGTAATAAATTTTGTGTTGTGTGGGGTTTTTTTGTACTGGATATGTACCAAAGCATAGAGACTTGGATGTTTCTTTCCCATTAGCAATTGAAGCCTGTTGTGCCACCCGTCAGAGGCATTATTAGTTCTTGATTTCCCTTCCAGAACTGTGGTATTATGGTTCTATAAAGCAGGTGCATAGTGAACTGGTACAGCTCGACTTCTTCCTCTGGCTGCACGACCTCTTATATACGTCACCTCAAAGTAATCTACATTTGTGAAACTTTCGGGAGATTGATGAAAACATTAAAATCCGACCATCAAGAGTTTAATTATCATCTTCGTAAGAATCATACAGCAAACAGTTTTCTCCATTTTTAGTTATTCGATACCTGTCTGGAATTTTTTCTAAGTCTTCGATTGAGGTTGGATTCGAAGGTAAATCTTATAAGCGCTCACGCTGAATTTGTTTCCGAATGTTTTCTCTTTCGAGAAGTTGAGCTAGAGCTGCTTTCGGAGTATCTTGCAAACGTCTTAAGTCAGCTTGGAGGCTCTTCCAGGAGGGAGGGACTGTATGGTGGGTCAACAACACCATACGTAGGTGGGTGGGTAGGCGGGTCAACACCACCGTACGTGTATAGGTGGGTGGGCGGGTCAACATCACCATACTTGTATAGGTGGGTGGGCAAGTTGTTATTTTGTGGCTCAATAAATGACTACGACTAACCTTCAGGAAATTAAAATCCTACGTAGTTTAATGAAGTGGGAGAGTAAGACGAGTGTGATAAGTTGACATGGGATGTAATCAAGGCTGTACTTATAATCTTTTAGGCTCTTCTTAAGTTTCATATGGTGTTTGGACGCATGTCTCTTCATGCTCGTTAGTAATAGAAGAGCTTGAACTTCCTCTGGATTTGGAGCATGATTGTGGGATTCCACATCACCGCCATTTTTCACAACAATGTTTGCTCTATCATCGAGAGTGGAGGTTAGGTGAGCAGAGCATTCTCTATGGAATTTGCACCTCCAGTATTGCTTGCAGCCGATGATGAATTTTTTATATAAATATACCCATTGTAACACAAATATGAAGTTTTCCTTTAATTATAAGTTGTGCTATAATACAACAAATGTTATGTAAAACCAGTTCAAAATTTGTATAGAACAAATATTTGTTTTAGGTCTCTATGGCAACATTTTTTACAATCGGTTCTTCATTATTTTGGCAATTATTAGTTTTGGCATTTTTATGATTGGCACTTTTGTACCCTAATTAGGGAAAATATGTCGCTTCCCATTTAGCAATAAAAACTGTTATTTATTTCATAGGATCACCACAAGAGGTTGTGGGTCTATCACAGTGGCAAGTTCATTAGTTAGTGAATATGTGATTGTTAACAATTGAATTTTACAATTCCTTTTTAATTTATTATGTTGTTTTATATATATATATATAATGAAGATAAATGTTATATTATTTAGAACAAACTTGTTTCAGAACAATAAATAATTCAATATAACTAAGATTTTCTATGTCAGTAGCATTTTATTAGGTTCTAACTCCTAAAGAAGTTACAAGTCACTATGACATTCCAACTCGTTTTAAATAAATAAAATATTAAATAGACCTACTGTATATATATGTGTGTGTGTGTGTGTGTGTGTAAAGAATCACCTGATAATTTAAATAAAATGTATAAATATTTATAGAATAATTCATTTGTACTATATTTAATTAGTATTGTGATAAGATTATTTATTTCAGTCACTAATAAAAAATTCTAAATTTATTTCTTATACATTTATTATAATATACTCAAAATTAATTTACAATCATTTTCAAAAAAGCTATTCAATGGCAAATATTTTCCACTAATGAAAAGCCAGTCTAGTGTTCAAGTGATTTACCAGGATAACATTAAAAACATATGATATAATTAAATTCTGTGCAACAATGAACTTTGAAGAAAGTCTCTCGCTCTCTTCATCCAGCAATGGAGATAGAAGAAAGCACTTTTCTTCGAGTGAACAGTTTTGCATAAAATAAAATAATAATGGTTCTATAAAGCAGGTGATACATTTTTATAGTATCAGCTGTTGAATTAATTATTATACAGTTAAATATTTTTATAACCTTATTTCATTCTGTTCAACTGAAGATGGTCTTTCGAGACAGAAATCGATATTGAATATTAAAAACATCACAAAAGATTGCTAAGTGTTGTTCTTTATGTATATATAAAATATTAAGCAATCTAATGGCTACAAATGTCTAAAAATACAAAGTATCACGCTAACTTAGCCAACCAATACAGAAAAACCAAATTGAAACTACTGAATGTGATTGAAGACATCCAGTTCAACCAACTTTGCCTTCACAATAATCTCATGCCTAATTATGTTCAAATCAATATAAGAAATAAATCCAAAGCAGTACAAATTACAAAAGCAAAAGCTGAAAAGATTTGGTTAAAGGAAGAAGTTCACCAATTATACATAAAAAAATGTAAGTTGAATGAACAATTATTAAAACTACACTACACGCTATTCGAATGTTTACACTTTATTGAAATTGAAAATCTATTGACACAAATTAATGATTGAGTAAATTTAGAAATTAACCCTAGAACACTAAGCCTTCGTAATACTTACGACGGCAATTGGCAAAACTGGTTTGGCGCAAAAGCCCCGCCTCGAATTCTCCCCTCCTCTCGTGACAGGTTCTGTCACTGGCCTTTGAATTCAGTCGTGGGTGAGTTGTCCTGTAGTACAATTCGGTGTGTTTGCAGTGAACGGTGTTTCGTGATTTTTACGAAGGCTTATGATCCATAGTCACCAGCCTATATGTGCGGAACATAAAGCAACATGCTGTTACCAGTGTGATGATGAGAAGTTAGAACATATTCTAAGACACTTTCGTTGATTATTTTCATAAAATATAAGAAGTAAATCATTGGCCATGGTTATTGAATGACTGTATTTCATATTTGTTACACTTATGCATTATTACCCATTGATTAGATGTTAGACATTCAACTTTGCGCCAAAAACAGAAAACCGTAAAATTTCATCCTCTTCTATTTAAAATGATGTTTTCATGTATATTTTGTACAACAACAAATTCTTAGTTGTAAAAATACAATTGTTCTAATATATATTTTTTTAATTTCTTTAAACCCTTACTTTTTTTGCTTATCTGTATTAAAAGCCTTCCAGATTGTAAAAAAATGATACTTTATATAAACTATACTCATAATTATACATTGTAATATATACATTTACAAATTAACATGCTTTAAAACAATAGTAAACTATCATTCACAGTTTTAAAAAAAATTAACATAAGTCGTAAAAATTACGAATGCTTAGTATCCACGTAATTTTTAGGAGGCTTAGTGTTCTAGGGTTAAAAAGAAGAAATTAAATAATACCAACAAACTTCTTAAACTATCAAAACAAAACCAATCTTAAATAAAGAAGATAATGCTACAGCTGTCAAAGCTGGTAAAGGTAATACTATAGTAATTGTTAATAAAGACGAACACCATATGAAAATTATAGATTTCATCACCAACAACAATATAAAAGAATTACATAAAGATCCTACAGAAACATACCACAACAAAATAAAATCTGCTATCAACAAATCTTACATTTTAACTCCTGACCAAAAATTATTTTGTAGAACAATAAAAGCAAACGCTCCCAAACTTTACGGTCAACCCAAAATCCACATAGACCAAGAACCAATCAGACCAATTGTTAATGCAATGAACTCTCCTGCTCACAAACTTGCAAAACCCCTGAACAATATATTAAAAAATGAAATAGCACTTGAAAATAACTGCTCCCTTAAAAACACAACAGACTTAATCAACAAAATTAAAAATACGAATTGCCCTGATAATCATATCCTAATTTCATTTGACATTAAATATTTATACACAAACATCCCTATAGAAGAAAGTTTAACCATTCTTGAAGAAAACTTAACAAAACAAAATCAATTAGACAGCAAGAAAATTCAAGAAATCGTCAAATTAACAAAAATTACTCTTAAACAAAATTACTTTCAATATAACGATAAAATTTATTCCCAAGATAAAGGATTAGCCATGGGATCACCACTTGCAAGCATCATAGCAGACATTTTCCTAAATTATATTGAAAATAAATACATTCTCAACCCTGAAATAAAGCCTTACGCCAAAAAAATTATATATTATCATAGATATGCTGAAGACATTCTATGTCTATTCAATGGGAATAAAAGACAAATAGATCTATTAGAAATCTTTATGAACAAAATTCACCCCAACTTAAAATTTACAACAGAAATAGAAAAGTCTAACATTGTAAACCAACATCAACAAATCAAATAATTCACAATACATCCAATCATCCAACTTCACACAAATTAGCAGCCTTCCACAGAATGATTCATAGACTACTGAATATACAGTACAAGTAAACGTCACACAACATAAATTTATTACAATATAAGCACAAAATGTACAAATATATTACAATACAAGTACAAAATGCACGAATGGTTATGGTGATCGATTTCGGTGAACCACGCTCACCTTCCTCAGACCAGAGGGATTCACAAAAGAATAGAAAATTGTACCCACAGTTTGAATAAAATAGATGAAAATGTAGATATTCTAAAAGTTTGTAAGAAGGGTCGTAACATGAATGCTTGGGAAGAGTTATTTATTTTTAAAGAAAAATGTAAGGATCATGATAAATTAATGAATGTACAGGTTAATTTTGATTCCGAAATAGTTTTTAATGATGTATTTTCAGCGAATAAAAGACGAGAAGTAACAGACAATAGGAGTTAACCAATAATATCACAGCAGCTGCCATTTTGACGATTCCAGCCAATGGGGTCACATGATCATAGCCTATAAATTGAGTTGTTGAACACCATTTTTCATTCTTTTGTGAATCCCTCTGGTCTGAGGAAGGTGAGCGTGGTTCACCGAAATCGATCACCATAATATTCGTGCATTTTGTACTTGTATTGTAATATATTTGTACATTTTGTGCTTATATTGTAATAAATTTGTGTTGTGTGACATTTACTTGTACTGTATATGTACCAACGCGTATTATGCTAATTAAAAAACTACTGAATACACCTCTTACAGAAGAAGATTAACAAGAAGAAATCAACATTATCAAACAAATTGCTGTCGATAATGGATATCAGCCAAATTTAATTAGTAAATTAATTAATAATCACAACAAAAAACTCTTAAATCTAAAACTAACAAAAATAACTACATTCAAATGACCTATCATGGAGATATTAACAAATCTTTACATAACATATTCTCCAAACAAGGTTATAAAATTACATATAGAACAAAGAACAGCATCAAAAATATACTGCAACATAATTATTATACCAAAAATAATGAAAACAAATACAATAATTTAGGAATTTATAAAATTAAATGTTCAACTTGTCCTAAATATTACATTGGCCAAATAGGAAGAAGTTTTAGTAAAAGATTCAAGGAACATATACCAAAAAGCAAACTTCAAATTTATCAACATTTGGTGAACATATAATTCAAGAAATCCACAATATTTCATCAATTGAAGAAAATTTAGAAATTATCCATTTTGGACCTAAAAGTAAAAAACTAGATGCCATTGAAAAATTTTACATATACAAAAACACAAAAGAAAACCCATCACTATTACTCAATGATCAAATAAAATTTCCCTCAAATATTACGTTTGATTCCTTCACGAAGATGCAAAATTATAAAGTTTAAGAAGATCTACAACTTATCCATCTAAATTTGTATTTAAATTTTTATAGTATCAGCTGTTGAATTAATTATTATACAGTTAAATATTTTTATAACCTTATTTCATTCTGTTCAACTGAAGATGGTCTTTCGAGACATAAATCGATATTGAATATTAAAAACATCACAAAAGATTGCTAAGTGTTGTTCTTTAGGTATATATATAAAACATATTAAACAATCTAATGGCTACAAATGTCTAAAAATAATAAAAATGATTTAACATCAAGATTTAACCCAAGGAATGTCAATGCTAATACTCCCAAATGTCGCATTATTTTTAGTTATTTGTAAGACTATTTTTAAAAATTCACTATAAATTTATCAATAGCTTTAGAAGAATGAAATTGACTTCATTTTAATCAGAAAGAAATACATTAAACATATTTATAATGGGGTAAAAATTATTAAAATTAAGACATTTTATAAAAAATAACGCTGTTTATAAATAATTTATAAAAAATGTTACAAAAAGGTTATAGGTCATTTATGTATGTAAAATTACAATATTAGAAGGAAACTGAGATATACAAGTTGTGCATAGTACAGTACCAAAAAAAATTCATTATATTGTCTAATATTTACACAAAATTAGATTAGAAGTAATGACTAGTCTAGATGTGTTGCCTAGCAACGAATATGACAATAAGATCATTCAAATACTGTAGGCCTATATCTCGAATGTCACGGATCACCTATAAACTATAAATAACAACAAAAACTAGTTACATAATAATAATGTTATTCTGAAAAAATAAATATATCATTGTATTGTCTAATATTTACACAAAATTAGATACGAAATTATAACTTCATAATATATTGTGTAGCAACGAATATGACAATCAGCTCGTTCAAGTATACCTCGAGTGTCACTCGAACGACAAAAATCACCTCTAATCACAAAAAACAATAAAAACTAGTTAAATAATACACAAACACTAAAAGTCGCATAAAAGCACAACAATAAACATAAACAACTACCGGCTTGGCAATGGCGAACGGGACTCGTTCATATGGCGAAGTAAACAAACGAAATCAACAAGCCACTGTGCTACGTAGGAAATTCGTAGAGAAAATTCAAAGACACATAAACAAACACTAGTTCACGGTCTTTAAAATGGTATGTACTTGAAATGACTTTGATGTTTTATTTCGACTGTAAGCGGCTCTAATCGAGCGTGCGCACATCGCCTCAAAATGAGGCGGTAACATTTTACGAACGAACCGATCGCCTCAACTTGAGGCGATTAACATTCCTTGGGTTAAATAAATACCTTTTATACCAGTGAACTGTAACGTTGAATCAACTAATATCTAGAAATTATCCAGAAGAATTTTAATACAATCTTAGAAGAACAATACAAATTTTAGAAGAACCTCTGGGTGAGACTAACTCCATCAAACCAAAATTAGGCCTACCATACATTCCAAACATTAATCAAATATTTGCCATTTCTCTTTTCACTGATAATAACTACGGTATTATTAAGAATACTTTTTATCTAAAATAATTTAGCTAATCCATAAAAATAAACCAAGTCCAGCATGAAAACTCATGCCCTACTATAAATAATCTCTTTCTATATCTAATTGAAATTTATGTATTAATACCTATTTTAAATTTGTTTGTCATAGTAAAAACATCATTGTTCATATAAATAACATGTTTAACCCAACTACTGGCAACTAAAAACCCTCTATTGGCAGCCCAATTTTCCTAGTTTTGCAAGGATATTTTTAAAAAAACAATTAAAAATACTTCTGATCCTTAGATTTAGTATCATTTTATATCATTTTACTTGTAAGATTCTGTGTTTTTATATAAAATAAATAACATAAGTATAAACACTTATTTACTTTTTTCCTTTTATAAAATAAAGAAAAATGTTTTACCAAAAAGATTTTTTTTGGGGGGGGACCCTACCTGGAAATGTAATACATACTAGTCAATTCACAATTCCAAGATATACAAGTTTTCCAAATTTTATAAACTTTCAGAAAATGTACAGTTTATAGGGTTTATTATAGGAATTTATAATGATAAAACTTAAAATAGTGCATTTTACCGAAAATTTATGTTTCTATGGTAACATGTTATAAAATTGTGTATTCATAAATTTCTTAGCCTGTTATTATAATTTTATCAATCATACATTATTTATATATATTGTAATAAATTCTAAATTATTTTACTAACAATTCTAATAAAACATTGCATAAAGTACTTCAAACCAGAATGTAAACAAACAGTTTACTGACAGACGCCAACTAAAGAAATGGCGAAATGAAATCGTAAACATTGGATTCTTCTTCTCTCCATCTAGTTGTCATGTGGATAGTATTATCGATACTGATAACAATCGATTCAGAATTTAATCGACTTTCAAATAGTATCGATTAGTTTTGACGAAAAACGTAGCCATAACGATATAACATCAAATTTTCACAGTGATGTTTGACCGTCCGATATCGGACGGTCACCACTTGTTGAGAGTGATAGACCGTCCGATATCGGACGGTCACCACTTGTTGGGTTAAGTATCTTTTTTAATAAACCATATTGTACCTACTTTTCTGAGTTTATTATTTGAATTATTGTAAGTACTGTAGAAATCATCCAGAAGACAAAATAAATTAATTTTACTTATAGGCCTAAATTGAAAAGCAGTTGTCAAGCAAAGTCAAAATAATTGATTATATTCTTTATTTTTATAAAAAGTATTCGTAGTATTTATTTTAACATTATATCACTTAAAAAATTGAATATTTATAATATGAGTCTTGTGTTTGTGTATAGTGCATAAGTGTTTAGTTTTATTTGAATAATTTTCAGTAATGATTATTTGTACATGTAAATAAGATAGTGAACAATAGATATTTGACGTTTATGTAATGTACTTAAAAATAAGTTTACGTGAGAAAACAAGTAACGATTAATAAACATTGTGGTAAAAATAAAATATGCAGGTTAAGCAAAAGAAATAATCTGGATTCAGTACTCCTTTGGCCTCTAAATTAAATCCACTGCAAGGATAGCCTTGTAGGTTAATAAATCTGTAGAATATTCACATTATTTTTGTCATCTTCAAAATTGGTTATTTGAAGTAAGGCAGTTTCATACATTTAATCTGTTTAAAATGCCAATTAATGTCTTCTACAAGCAAAAATATCTTGAAGTTTTTTATCTATATTTATAGGCTAATTTTAGGGCACTAGGCCTAGGATTTCAGTAGTAATGAAAGGAAAGCAGCATACCTGGTAAACTGTATGATATACAACTGTGTGATATACATTCATATCACAAAAACGGAACACTAGTAAAATATTTCGGGGCCATTGGCCTCTTCTTCAGTCACTAAACAACATATTTATATAAGACGAATGTCTTACTGTCTGTGTGCCTGTTGTCCTTGCTCGTTTGATGGCATTACTACACCATTCATTCAATGACATTAAACTGAGGGACGTTTTGTATTTTTTCTCAGGGAAGATTTTAAGAAATTATTTATTCATACCTGACTGTAGGGCTCTGCTCCACTGGCCTAAGTTTTAATGGAGTTATTTTGTTTATGTAAGATAAATAATATTACATTGTTGTTACATAAAAACAAATGAGATGAACACTTTTTTAATATGATGAAAGTTAATTTTAATACAATAAAAACATTACTATTTATTCTGTATCAAAACATAGATAAAGAATTAGTTTCATATATTTATTTAAGGGGTAGTTGACTGACTCATTGCTACACAAACTCTAAAATAAAAATATTTCTATACAAGTTTGTTTTTGGAAGTTCTAACTTAGTTGGTATCTAAGAAATCTTGGTTTAAAATATATTTTAATTAGTTTTAGTCTATAATAGAGTTCATTAGTATAGTGTTGAGTTTTGTTCTGTGGTTGTTTCCAGACAAATTAACACAAGGCTCTGATCTGGTCTTTCTAATTGTGTGGAGGTAAACTAACCCGTACTCTGAGCATGGGGTTTGTGTGGTGGTACCACTCAATTGGGTTTTGTACAAATGCTTAAAAATGCTTTTTCATTTATAAATATATTCCTATAGCCTACGTAGACTAAGTCTTTGTTTTCTGAATTTTTCAAGTAATGAATGTACAATAGTAAACCTTGTAGTGGCAGGTCGCTTGGAGTAGATACTTGATTTCACTACCTAAAGAAAATATCTTATTTCAAAGTATTTTGTTATTCAAACAGCTGATTTAACCTTTCCCGGGCTGAACCCAGTTTACAGTCTGGGCGGAATTAAATAATGGTTGAGGTAAAATAAAACTTAATTTTTTTTAATTTTTCAATCTAATTTGTTGGAAATCCATATAATAACCTTAAAATAATATATTTTATATTCTAATAACTTTTTTAGTATTATAATTAATAAAATATTGTTGGTGGATAATTATGTCAAATGCCCTGGCGGGTCATGAAAGTGAACGTCTTATATACATAATTTTGCTAACTAAAGGTGTTATTGGAACATTATTGGTATCTTGCTCTGAAAAAGACGTATTTAGCCATTCAATTATATTGTCTGAAAAGTCAGGATTATCATGTGCAGTCATCTTTCATTAGTAGATGGACTAGACACAATGGAAAACCGCTAGAATGACAACAAAGGCAGGAAGCGTGGCAGCGAGCAGGCATGAGAGTGGGAGATGAATACAGGGCATTGAGAATGTTACAGTGGGGAGAAGGAATGGAAGAGATAAGCTAAACAAGTAAACAACTTCGCTTGCGTCAGCCAGTGTCAGGTGATGACGCGAGAGGTATTAAGAATAAGAATTCATTTATTCCATTGATCTGATTTACAGAAATAGGACAAGTCAAATCATACATAAGCATACTTACAGTGTATACATTTCTGTAAACTTATATATAAACAGTTATGACAATTAATTACTATTGTAAAAAAAAAACAATAAATTTGTAATACAAAGAATTGCCATAAAACAGTTTTCAGTAATGTAAAATTATAAAAAAAAAAAATTACCCAATGTCACATCTCTAACAAGAGATATATCAAAATATGATATCAACTTGACAATCTAAAAATTCATCAATTTTATAAAAGGGATTTTTTTCTAACCAATTGTATAGTTTTCTTCTAAAATTATTAAAACTCACTAATCTTGCAACTTCAGGCAGCTTATTGAAAAAATAAATACAGTTTAATTTGTAAGAACTTGCTGTTTTAGATAACCTGTGTGGAAGTATATCAATCTTATTCCTCCCTCTAGTAGAATAATGATGAATTTCCTGTCTAACAGGAAATTGATGTAAATTTGATTTTGTGTGCAACAAAACTTGGAAAATATAAAGATTGACTATGGTGGGAATTTTAAGGTCTACAAAAAGAGGCTGACATTGTGCAAGGGGATCAGCTCCTGCAATGCAACGCACAGCCCTTTTCTGTAGTAAAAGGATGTCGTGAACGTGAGGAGAGTGACCCCAAGCAAGTAAACCATATAGTAAATGTGACTGAAAGAGTCCGAAATATGCGAGTCTTAAATATTCTGGACTAACAAAATGTTTAAGCTTCCAAAGCAGATAATTTACCCTAGAGAGTTTGTTACATACAGTTTCAATATGAGATGTCCAATTTAATTTCGAATCAATGTTTATTCCCAAGAGCTTAACAGATTCTAGATTAATTTCTTGTTTAAGGCTTAAAGTAATATACTGAGTTTTTTGGGGATTGCAGGATAACTTATTTGTAGAGAACCATTCATACGCTGTAGTTTCTGCTTGTTGAATAATTTCTTTAAGACAATTTAAGTTATGATGGTTAGCAAATAAAGTAGTATCATCTGCATAAATTACTGAATGAATATTGAGGTTTTTAGGGAGATCGTTTATGTAAATTATGAAGAAAAAAGGCCCAAGAATGGAGCCTTGCGGCACACCGGTTATTACTTCTTTCATTTCAGAGCACTTATTTTTAATTGAAACAAATTGAAGCCTATTGGAAAGGTATGATTTAATAAGTTTTAGAGAGTTTTTCCGAACACCATAAAACATTAGTTTGCTCATCAGAATTTGAGATGGAATACTGTCAAATGCTTTACTAAGATCACATAATACTAAAGAGACAGAATCTTTTTTTTCAAAGGCCTCTAGAGAGTGATCAATTATATTTAATATTGCTGATGTAGACTTATTTTGGCGGAAGCCAAATTGACAATTAGACAGTAAGTTATGAGTTTCAAAATAATTATTTAACTGATTATACATGATTGATTCGAAAATTTTAGAGAAAATAGGAACAATTGAGATTGGACGGTAGTTTTGTATTAAGTTTTTGTCGCCTTTTTTAAAGATTGGAGCAACTTTTGATACCTTAAGTGATGGTGCAAAATATCCTTCGTTCATACAATTGTTTAAAACAAAAGCAAGAGGTTTACTTATAAACTTAATTGTTTGTTTTATTATAAAATTAGATAGCCAATAGTAGTCCATAGCTTTGGAATTTGAAAATTTAGATACAGCCTTCATGATATCATCGGCTGAGACATTTACCCAAGTAAAAGTAAAAGAGTTTTGACCACCCCACTGATCTCTTAAAAAATAGTCTGGTGTGTAAGGACTGGAAGGAATTCTATCATTTAAGTCTTTAATTGAATTCAAGAAGTAACGGTTAAACTCATCTGGATCTAAACTAACATCTACACTATGAGTAGGTGATTGTTCATCATTAATCACCTTCCATGCAGCCCTGCATTGGTTGGGAGCATTAATGATGTATTGTTCAACTGCAACTTTTTTGGCTTGTATTAGTTGATTTTGGTACCTTTTTTTAAATTGAACATAACTATCATAAGCTGCTTGAGTTTGCTCTGACCCCCTGGACCGTAAATTTTTATATATTGTAAATAATGCGAGCATTTGATTTTTTTCTTTAGCTAATTCAGGTGTGTACCAATTGATTAATTTGGTTTTATTAGTTTTATTTGTTGATCTTTTCACTAAAGGCGAACAGTAATGCCACAAGTCAACATATTTTTTAAAAAATGTATCAAATAGGTTTTCAACATTAATTTTATTGTTTTTAAAATCTTCTATCATCTCCCAGTTTTCTTTTTTTAGGCAAGATATAAACAGATTTATGTGTTTGTCGTTCTGCTTCCTAACAAATGCGTTAGCTAACTTATTTTGATTCTTTTGGGAGTCGTCAATTTTAAACATGTCAAAAAAAAGTGGTATGTGGTCTGCAAAATAATATTGGCAGAAAGGCCTGTCATTCACCCGGACTGCTAAAAACAGTATGCGAATAATCTAGTCATTCCGCCTGCAGAGCGTAATAATCTTGGCGGATTATTTCATCAAACGCCCAGGAAGGGTTAATATCCAATAACAAATTTATATAATTCAAATTGATAATTGCTATAAGGATAAACAAGTTTTAAGTTAATTAATTAAAAACATTATAAACCCCTGAAATCCATAATTTTCATGATTTTTTTTAGAATAAATTTTATTTTTGTATCAATATGTGTTAAATTTGTATTTGAATTTTATCAAGCATTCTTGAATCCTTACAATGCTATTGACAGGTATACATGCCATGCACAAAATCCTTAAAAGCTACAAATCCATTGGCCTAGACATATTGAATGTTCTGCATAGCTGACATTTGGACCAATCCATTTCATGATTCAACGGGAAAATATCAGACAAAAGTTTTATTTTAGAATTAAACTAAATGTTAATATTTTATAATTGGATGTTGATGTTTAAAACAAGTACAAATAGCAGAACCGACCAGCCCTACATACATGTTGCTACATCACATCTTCCGCGCAAGGACATTTGTTTTCCTATAGACTTCCAACAAACCTCACTTACGGAACAGTTACTAAAAATATTAGCATGCAGCAGTCCTTTATTTTAATTGCACTGTTACTGTTCTGTTTCTAAATACTTTATTATAACCTTTCTTGAAAGTCCCAACTACTTGAGACTGAGATTAGAATATATTGGTGATGATTCTGAGTTACAGGGTTAAATACACATTTATTGTATACTAATATAAATAGAGCATTATTGCACTTTATATTGTGTAAACATGAAATTACTACAAAATACAATAACATCTCATTAAATAAAATGGTAAATGTTACACACAAATTATTTATATTGTGAGTAAAGTATAAGTTTCCAACATAATCAGGACAAGAGGCCGTTTGAATCATGTGGTTGACAGTAAGGTCAAATACAAATACAAATACAAATACAAATATCTTTATTGCCATCAAACAAAGTAACTTGCATTAGCAATCGTCTTTACAAGAATCTATTTAAAAGCTATAAACACATTTCTTATCAAAATAATCCTTAACACTATAAAAGCTATTTTTAAGGAGGAAACTTTTCACATTTCTTTTAAAGGTAACAAAATTACATTCTTGTTTTAGATTGATTGGAAGGTTATTGAAAATTTTTATACAGTTATAAAATGTGTGGTTTTTGAAAAAGTGTGATCTGTGTGGTGGTATGTTATAGTTGTACTTGTTCCTGGTTTTACTATATAAAGATGGTAGAAATTCAGAGAAAATGTGCTGGTTCCTTTTCATAAAAATAAGTGACTCCAAAATATAAATCGATGGAAAAGTGAGCAAATTGAAATCTTTGAAGTAGGGGGCACATGATTCTGTTTGGCCAATTCCTGCAATTATCCTCACAGCTCTTTTTTGAAGAATGAAAAGAGTCTTTGTATAAGAGCTCTCAGATCCCCAAATGGCAACTGCATATGAGAGAAAAGGATATATAAGGGCATAATATGCTGAAAGAAGAATTTCAATGCTGGAATAGGTGGAGAGACGTCTTAATATAAAAACTCCTGACGACAAACGGCTCGCGACATGTTCGATGTGAGAGTGAAATTTCAAATTGGCGTCAAGGTGGAGCCCCAGGAATTTTACACCATCTTCCGCAGTAACGATACTTTCTCCTATGGAAAAGTTTAGGGGAAATGTCTCTTTATGGCCAATGGAAAAATCAAGTAGTTTAGTCTTATTTGAATTGACACACAAGAAATTTTCTTGGAACCATTGTACAATGTTGTTTGATTCAGTATAGGAGGCGATTTCCAAGTCTTGTCGTGTCTGACGAGATATGGCCAGTGATGTGTCATCGGCAAAGAGACACAGGTTCCCCTCAAGGACGCTTGATTTTAAGTCATTTATATATAAAATAAACAGCAACGGGCCCAGGATGGAACCCTGAGGGACTCCAGAGATGACAAGCTTCTCATCTGAGTATGAAAATGTCATACAGTCTTGATCTATTGAGGGTATCTTTACTATTTGCCTGCGACCGATAAGGAAGGAGGAGAACCACTTTAGAGCAGTGCCCCGAATCCCAATGCTTTCAAGTTTTTCAAGCAGCAGACCATGATTTACCATGTCGAAGGCTTTTCTGAGATCGAAAAAGACACCCACAACAGATTTTCTTTGATCCAGCTCTTTTACAACTATGTTAATAAGAGAAAACATGGCATCTACAGTAGACTTGCCCTTTAAAAAGCCGAATTGACCAGAAAATAAAATACTATATCTATCCATGAAAGAAATCAATCTATTTAAAACTGCTTTCTCAAAAATCTTAGAGAATGAAGATGTTATTGCAATGGGTCTATAGTTGTCAAGCATTTCCTTTTTTCCTTTCTTAAAAACTGGACTCACAACTGAAAGCTTCAGAAAGTCGGGAAATATTCCAGTTTCAAATGAGCTGTTGATAATGTTTACTAGAGGATTTGCTAGAAAGTTTGAGCAGGATTTCAGGAGCTTAGACGATACATTATCAGTTCCAGATGCCGTTTTAGGCTGTAATGAATTTATCAAATCAATAACTTCTACTACGCTTACAGGTCTTAAGAAGAAGGAATTCGAAGAAGAGTATTCATTAGAAGGGGAACTTGCACTCTTGCCGTTCAAGTTGGAACACTGTGATAGTCCTATACTTATGAAGAAATCATTGAAAAGGTTGGAGATCTCCTTAGGATGACTGACCAGTTTCCCATTGTTATTTTTTACAGCAAAATTAAATTCATTATGTGACTTTGAGGTGACCCTATTTTCATTAATAATGTTCCACATGGTCTTCGATTTGTTAGAAGAGTTACTGATTTGTTTGGACACCTTGAGACACTTTGAAGATTTTATACTATTACGATATTGATATTTCAGTCTTAGGTAGTGTTGTCTTAGCGGGTTTGCTCTCTCTAGATCTTTGGTAATGAAGTACCACCATCTGACTAAGTCCCGAAGATCAGCCTGCTCTTTGCTTAAGGAAACTTTGCTATAAAACTTTTTCTTTTTGCACCTTATCTTCTTTTCTGGGAAAGCCTGGTTTATATAAAAAGAAATCGTAGAGATGAAATTCTCCATTTTTGTTTCAACTGAAACTGCGCTATAAACCTCATCCCACTGCTCATGAGCAAGAAAATGATTAAATATCAACGTGTTTTCCTCAGTGAATGACCGGCAAGAGCGAAACCTCGGTGAAGCATCCCTTTGTGGAGGCAGCTTGACTACAGTCATCTGGGCGTGGTGATCTGCCAAGGCAGTCACAAGAACAGATGCAGTGACATGATCTTGAGGAAGATCAGTGTATACGTGATCAATAAGAGACCTAGATTCTTTAAACTCCCTCGTAAATGACCAGACAATGTTCCTCAATCCATGACACTCCATGGTATGCACCAGCTCATCAACCTTTAGGCCTGAATCAGATAAATCTACGTTGAAGTCACCTACCACAAGTGTACTATGATTCGGTGACATAACTTTATCTAGGAATAATGACAAATGACTATAGAAAGCCCTGTGTTCCTCAAGAGAGGCCGAAAAGGGAGTTGGCTTGTAAACAACCACAATGAGAAAAACTCTTTTATAAAAGCTTACCTTTACAGCCGCCAATTCACACTTGCCCTCCAGGCAGTACCCCAAAACATCAACCTTCTCGATATTTAGCGTTTCCCTTGCAAAGATACAAACTCCACCTTTACTTAGGTTTCCACGGCAAAAGGAAGAGACTCCAACATACCCAAGCAACCTCAAAACGTCGAACTCAAACTGTTTCAGGTGATGCTCAGAAATACATATCAAGTCGGGGGCTTCCTTATCAATAGAAGATTGAAAGACATCAAGCTTACTTTCAAGCCCTTGGATATTTTGATGGAGGACTTTTAGAGCATTACACCCTATATCAGTGATGGAAGACTGGGGGAGGGCTCCAAAAAACCAGCCGAGCCCGTCGCTGACCGATGAGGAAACACAGTCTCGGTGTTTTCAAGAGAGAGCTCCCCCGGCCGCTGACCCCCGGCAAGTGATTCAGACCTCCCACAGTGAACCCTTTTCAAAGTTCGAAGCATGAGATAGCCAAGACAACGATTCCCATACTTGCTGAGATGGCGACCATCTTTTGCCAAATGACGTCTAGAAATAAAGTGCCAAGTTTTAACAAAACGGACACCAAAGTTCCAGCACATTAACTGAAGCTGGTCATTTAAATCTATCAATGCTGCACCACTGATGTCAGCCCGATACAGAATGCTATTTAGGATTATTTGCGATGCTGGAAAGGTTCGTCTTGCTGTGGAAAGCAGGTCTGCCATGTCATTAAGCATTTCCCGCTTCCCCCAACCTCCATTATAACCTTTACCACCACAGAAACCTTGCTTCAAATTGTTTGTCCCTACATGGAGATATATTACTTTTGGATTTTTCTTGACATGCCCAAGAAGTTTTTGTTTTATGTACAGGATTTTAGCCCCAGGATTGCAATCAATGGTAGCACCACTATCCGCACACCGCCTGGCCGAATACTTAAGGATTACCACATGAACAGCAATTCTTAGACTACCCGCTGAACCACACTCCCCCCTCGTCACTTCTTGGTTTTTAAGCCGAGTTATATATTGAGCTTTGACTAACCAATTTAACAAAGCTGAAAGTCCCTCATAGCAGATTTACAACTATGCAAGACATAGGAAGAGCCCTGAGTTATTTTTTATGAAGTAGTAGAAAAATGTTAATTCATTTTAATACACTTGTAAGCTAGCAGTAGTCATTTTAATTTTTGTAACCCTTTCCAATCAAAATCCGCACCTGGTACGGCTTTTGGATTGCTTTATAATAATGTTGATAACTCGGTTCCCAAGTACTCTTAGTGTTCTGTTGTGATGTATTGTCAACAGCCAGTTCTTTGTCGATAAAGTAGTTTTACCGAGTTATAGTAAAAATTATTACAAATAATATTATTTTAACATTGCTTATCACAGCTGATCAGTACTTTCCTTATGCCGGCACTGGTGGCGCAGTGCTGTAACTCAGCTACTTGGAGACAAAGTGTTTGGGAGATTGTAGGTGATAGCTTCTATTCTCGGTTCTCTTAATAACGATACGGCATCTGCTCAATGGTTGTCATCAATATAGACACTACTAGAGAAGTCTGGAGTGTCCGTGTTGAATGGTAGTCAAGGTTTGGGTGTAGTGTGGGGGAAAGAACTAAGTGTCAAACTTGTCAGTTAGCTGAAAATCAGACCAACATTACGTGGTTCAGATTCCACGTAAAACTGTAGGTCCCATAGTTGCCCTGGCTATTGGGCTATTAATAAATAGTCCTTTCTGAGCTAAGTCAAACTCAGATAGTAACAATGACTACACTCGTTCATCTACACTCATCATGTGTCTGCACTGTTTCAATAGATTGAACATTTGTCTTATTCCTATGTAGGATATTTAGGTTCAATGTAACATGAGTATATCAATTTTAGTACTTATCTAGCTTTTTATATTTTAATGATAAAGACTAGCAACAGCAATTGACACTGACACTGTTAAAATAATGTTTAATTTATGGCATTGAGGAAGATTTAGACACCTGTGATCAGTTTAGATTATAAAGTTAAACAAAAATTGTACAGTAATTTTTATTTTTTTAACTAATTTTCAATGTAGTCCAATTATAAAACTAGTTTCTGTATAACTGTTTATTACACCCTCTCAGTGGCTGTAGGGTGTACAACTTTTGACAAAATTCCCATTTTCCTTATACTGTCTCATTTTTCCTATAACTAAAAAGAGAGCTATTCTGAATTATATTTTTGTGGATCATAATAGATTCATAAGTTCATTTGCTAAAACATAGAACAATATTTATGTTAATATCTGTAGCAGAACTAAAGTTAGAGTTAGTTTTGACACAATGCATGTTATGGCTGCAAGTAAATCAGAGTGCAACAGGAGTAGGTGCATGGACAATTACCTTTAAAGTAGTTTAAAACATATGGCTACATGACAGCACATGTGCTGAGTAATGAACCTTACTTTCTGGACATGTCTATGTGTTTCTTGGCCAGTTAAAAATATGCCTAATGTATAAGTAAAATAAGTAGGCCTAAATGGTTACATTTGAATGCAAGTAAATTTTATGGTTCTTAATAGTTATGTATGGGAATCTGGTAAGATGGTTAGTTGGATGGGCTTTATTAGTTGTGTAAGTATGTAACAGGTGTTTAGGCATAGAAACTGTTGTGTGTAGAAGGGCAATATTTGTTTTGTATGTTTGAGATGAGAGAGTTGATAAGTTTAGGAAGTTTTGTGTTTTGTCTTGTAAGCATTGTTTTGTTTTGTGCACACCTATGAGACCTTTGGAAGCTAGAAAGAATACAGGTTAAGATAACTCATATAGTTGGTTACAATCTCAAGCAGAACAGATCTTAAAACTTCAGTAAATTCATCCATAATCAGTGTTATATTGAATTATCTGCATGTACCTTGATAATGATCAGTAAGGCAAGAGAAAAGCAAAACAAGATTTAGTAGTTGTGTAAGTATGGAAGTATGATGGGTTGTCCTAAATGGTTATGTTTGTTTATAAGCCAATTTAGTCAACTTTAGTATTGTATAAGTATATAAAAATAGGGCCGGCCTGGCATGTGCAATGTGTGCAGCCGATCATATTGAATGTTTGAAGGGGTGCAGAAATAAAAAAAAAATGAATTAACACAACTGTTTGATAAAAATTAATACTGTATATAAAAAATGTCATTTATTTCTTTTATGTTTACATTTTATTTGTATTAAATAATGAAGACAATAACAACGATAAATAATTAGTGATATTATTTATGATTATGAACACCCATGTACAGTGTAGACTGACCTCACGTTTGAACTTATATTTTGTCATCACCATCAACTCCCGCACACTCCAAGGAAATGGGCATCTATAACTGTGGCGACCAGCGATGTATATAGTTAACTATACGCATACAATGTATTAACATCAATGGTGTGACTTCATTTGTTGTCGCTTAACCCTTAGAGTCCCAGACATATTATCTAATGTCACTCTAAGAAAGCCCAGGCATTTGTGACTGGTACTGTCTGAGAAGTCCTAGCTCAAAATGGCATATGAGTGCTTAGAATGCCCAGGCCTAAAATGAGAATTTTGTAAGAGTTTCGCAAAAAATTAATTACAGCTTTTAAAAACTTGTATAACCAATCTAAAAACATCTTTTTAAAAGTAATTACCCACACCAACAGAAATGTTATATTTTATTTATTTAAACATATAACTTTTTAAATATTTTAAAAATATTTATTAACAAAAATTATTTATATTTTTTATAATTATAAAACTAGTTGTGAATTTATGTTACAGTCAAAACTATATAATTTTCTGTGTAAAGCATATTGCATAGAACATATCCAGAAAATTTAATGAAAATATACTAAAAATTATGTTTTTTATACTATGAATATATTCATGTACATCAGCTTTTTATGAGAAACAATGTAGCCTAAAGGTTAGCTTAGTATATATAATGATGTTATTATTTAGTTTTCAGTTTATTTTCATTAATTAAATATTTTTGAAAGTATACCAAGTATTTCATTCCAAAAATGTTGATGTAGTTATATGTATAACTATATTTTAAATGTACATACTAAGAATAAATTTATAGCCTAACTATGTACACTAATAATCAACACTTGGTAATCCAGTGAATAATAAATATATATCACTTAAATTTTAAATTAATGCATTAAATAAACCAAAAACAGATTGATAAAATAAATCTATGAAAAAATGGGAACACAAAATGTAAACAACAACAAATCTCATAACTTCAAATATAACAATGATAAACTAATTTCACACAGGGAGAACAACTGGCAAATGAGTAGCATTCATGTACATCATTATAAAAGTTATTAATAGTATAATATTTTGTTTTTATTACATATATAAACTCTTTTACTTTGATTTGGTGTAAGAATCATACAACAATAATTAATTGCTTTTTGTACAAAATAAAATATGTGCCGCCAATGTGATCGCACTTAGGGCTTCTCGTGTAACACTCACATGGCAATGAGATCGGCGCTTGGGGTTTTTCGCACAAAATTTCAACATTGATGACATCAGTGCCTGGACTCAAAAGGGCTAATCATGAATGACTTGATAACTTGCTTAGTCAAAAATAATAGTTTTATCATGCATCATTAGATTGAAAAAAAATCTAAGAACGAGAGAACAAGGGCTGGATAATAAGATGAAGAAAGGTTAATATAAAGTAATGTCATTGGAATTGTGCATATTTATTCATTAAAGTTACTTTGTTAGATATTTTTCTCATCAGAAATGGATTTCGTCTTGATTATTTCTAAATATTGGAATTCTACTATACTTCAACCATTGTAATTTCTAATTTATGGTTGTGTTTGTTAAATTAAGAGTCCTTGCTTCAAGAAAAATTTATTTTTTAACTGCAATATCATCACGCCCCTATGGTTGACTTATGCCTTATGAACTTCCTTGATCCAGATAGATCTGGCATATGACATACCCTGTACGTACAAGGATTGTCCGTAAATTAAAAACTCCAATGTTTTTTCACATATTAAACATCATTTCATTGCAAAACCAACTACAGATTCTGAAATCTTAGATATTTTTCAACATAGTCCCTGTCATGATCATTGCACTTTTAGAATCGTTCTGGAAGCTTTTTCATACTTGCGTCATACTAATCTCCCGCCTACTCACGCAGGAAGGAATCATCACTTGAGAATTTCATTCCCTCAAGTGTTGTTTCAAGTAGGAGGAACAAAAATAGGAATCACTGGGTGACAAATCTGGATGTATAGAGGATGGTTAATCATTAACAACCAACTTTAATTGGCGATGAGATCCACCATGGTTCGAGTTTGGGCGACATGAGGGCGGGCGTTGTCATGGTGCAAAGGAATACCCTTTGTCAGCTCACCTATCCTTTTGTTCTGTATAGCCTGACAAAATCTTGTTCACGGTAATTTTAGAGATGTCATTTACCTATTTGACAATCTCTCACACAGACATACGACAATCTACAAGCAAAAGTTCCTCAACTTTCGTTAATCTCTCGTCCAAAACTGATGGATGGCCACATTTGACCTTGTCTTGCTTGTTTGTTCAGATTTTACAAACTCCCTACACCACGTACACATATTCTTTATGTCTATACACTTCTCTACATACACATAGGTCAACTAGTGATGGATTTCAAAAGTGGTTGACTCCTTAACCACAGAAATCTAATCACAGACTGCAATTCACACTGGCAGGAGCGTCAAGATTTTTTCTCCCATCATTAACAGCTGCTTAGCCAAGACTGAGCTTTGCAGAGGAGTTTGGACTAGCCAGAATAGTGGTGGGGGAACTGAGGAACACGTCACTGTTATCAGATTTACCAAGCTTGCTCTGTCACAAAGAGAGCTCATTGGATACCTTAATTTACGCACAACCCTCGTATTTTACATATATGTTACCTGAAAGTTTTTATACATTAAGTTCAATTTAATTATGTGATGTAGGCCTATATTATATTTTGTAAATTGTACATGCATGTGTTGTTTCTGAATTTTCATTGTGTGTATCTTGTTTATATTAACACCAGAACAGTGTGTAATATGTCATATTGCTTACTGTGAAAAATAATATTTAACATTGCTGCTTAGGAAAACAATATCCATTTACTACCAGATGGTCAAGCGGTAGATCAAGTGATAGGCAATGGAGGGCTGGTAGGTGAACCACTCCTGGACAACAAGAAGCGATGGCACTCCTTGGAAAACATGCCCTTGGAGAACATCAATTCCAAGAAAATAATAACACGTTCATCTATCCGTTCCTGGCTGGCAACACTGTTTACTAACGGCTATCGCACCAGTGATTTGAGTCTGCGTAAAAACTGTAACTATAGTGATCTACAGTCTGAGAAGGAGAGTATAGTATGATAAAAATCTCTTTAAATTATATGCCATGCCAAAGAATAAATTATGAATAATAAACTGTCATCTATTGCAGATTCTATGTTTGTGATGTATCGGTTTCTTATTGAATTATATATCACATGGTATAATTCACCATTCCATTACCAGTGTACATGACTTTCAACAGGATCCATACATTACTGTGAGACCTGAGACGACTGAAGTGCTATACTGTGCAAAATTAAATAGTGGACTTAAAAATATGTTAAAGCTATGATATATTCATAGAGTTAGGGTTTGCTTTCCACTACAAAACATCTAAAACGCTGCATATTTCAAAGGAAAAGTAAAATAATAGGTTACCATCTGCAATGGTTCTGGGCAAATTAAAAAACCCCTTTACTAATGAACTATAAATAAACAGCACTTCCATAATCACTAAGTTAAACGGTCATTATTTAAAGTAAATATGTTGCTATTATGAGTCTATGCAGTCTACATTTTCAATAATCTTGATATTAAAAAAAAAAAAAAAACTGCCGCCAATATTTATTTTAGTTCATAAACAATGAATTGTTTTAGCTTATATAAATTTTTTAAATCAGTACTTTGGCTCTAGTTGTAAACTGGCTGAAATAAATTAATATCTAAACTAAGAAATATATTGTAAATCAAAATACTATTTACCAATATTTTTTGATACCTTACAAGCGAAATTGCATTTTATGTGCAACTTGGAAAAGTGCATTATTTTATATAGTATATGGCTATTTTGTTAGAACTATTATTTGTAGTGAAGTGTTTATTCATACGGGAAGGACCTATGTATTATATTATAGTTAACTATGGTGCTTTAAATGTGGTAAATTTATCTAAGAACAAAGCTTATTAGTTCAATGTACATATACGTCTATTTGTGATATCTTAAGATCTTGTGCTTTTTTTAATAAGAACATGCTTTAAGTTGTTTAAATTACTGATGCACAGTCTATAGAGGCCTTAAATCCTGTTGTGTACTTGTGAATGGCGAGGAAGCTTTAAATGTGTCAAGATGATTCAAGTTTAACTTAATGTCTTTAAATAATACATATCGAGACCAAGTGTACAAATCATTGAATTAATTAGATAAATATGTCTCTCATAATATTAAGCTGTATTTCAAATGTATATTTAGTAAACCATTTACTAATATGCATTTTGTTAATGTAATAGTGTATTTTTTTAAAAATATGATATACCTCAAATTGTTTAACCCTTCAACTCAAGATGTTTTATAAGCATTGTGTATACTTTTGCGGTACTTATTTTGTTGGCCGTGCCTCTCTCCTATTCACTAGTCATAGACTAGTGCTCATTTGGGGGTAATTAAAAAAAAAAAAAACCCCAAGCATTCTATTAGTTAGGAGTTAAGTGTTAGAGAGAACTTTACAGTCTTAACTTTGCCCCTTTAATAAAGGCATTTTTCATTTCATTTTCACTAGTCACTTCCACTAGAATGTGTTATTTAAAAGATTATAGCTTAAAACATCTTATTACAAAAATATAAAAATAAATTAGATCTTTAATTACATTTCATAAATCTAACAGTTGAATAATACATAAACTATTCATGGCTCTTGAAAATAAAATAAAGCTTGTAAAATAATTCAATTTAATTCCAGGAATAGAAACAAGTTTTGAATACTTATTTCCAATATTAATGTGATGTTATTATGGTAATACTTAACCGAAAAATAATAGAAAGAATAATAGGCTAATATTATTCAAATTTTTAAAAAGTTGAGAAGTAAGGCAACTAAACAATCTTAGTTGGAATTAATTCTTGGAAAGGAATTATAGTCAAAATACTTCTATACAGTTTAGTCCTGAGTCAACTTAGTTTGGCTAATGGCTGTAGAACGGCAACACATTACGACCTATTATTACTTGTCGTAATATGTAAGGCAAACTGCTCCACGGAGGTTGTGGTGCTTGCACATGGTGTACGACAAACCTAGTTAAAGGGTTAAATATGTTACTTCTTTATTAAAATAATGTTCTAAAATACTTTTAAATAAGTAATTGTCTATTATATTTGTAAATATAATTTTGTTTCATGATTTATATTGTTAAAAGCATGTTTTTAATTTAACTAAAACTATATTGATTACTTGGCTTGATTAATAATTATTGTCTGTTCAATGAATCCTTAATTTTAATGATACCTTCAAAATAAAAATCAGTGATCATTTTTCATAAGATTGAAACCAACAGATCAAATTTCAGTTCAATTTCCTTTGTCTAAAAAAAACTTTTTCTGATTGTTGTTATGAGATAAAGTAAGATTTCTGATAAAAGGAGTAACATAAGTTTGTTTTGTGAGAAAGTTTAATATTAGAATAGAATGGTGCTGTTATTAAGTAATAAGAAAAAAGGGTTAACTTATATTCCAAATAATATTCTTTAACTTTGATACTGATTTACATATTTTAGTTCCATTTACAAAATAATTTGTCTGTCAGTAGGAATACAGATTGCACATACCTTCTCAGTCTTGTCTGTCAATTTTAAAATCATTTTTTTAGCCAATTCTTTATTGATTTTTACTATGTTTCTAGTTGTATTGCGCTAAAACATAAAAGTGCACTGCAACAATTCAAAATATTCTAATGTTGCCAGCAGTTTCACTTTTTTGTAACAGTAGTTTAAGTAGAAATTATACAAATTGTTGTAGTATAAGAACCTAAACATCAAATCTCTAAATTAAAAACTTAATTACCAAATAGCCAAGTCTATAAGCACTGCCCGCCCATCTAAGCAGTATAAGTCCATTGAGTGGTTACTTAAATGACAGTCTAGAATGTTTAAAATTTAATTTTGTACACTTTGGCTGCTGAAAAAGTATTGGAAAAAGATTCTGAATTATTAATAATACTTTGAGAATGAAAAGTGCTTTGATTTTTTAATGAAATTTATTCCTAGACAATTGTAAAAAATATTACAGTATATATAATATATCTCTTCATAAGGAATTAAATACATTACAACCTCGGTTATTCTAATGTGGCGATAGGTGAGCTGGATATGTTTAAAGAGAGTGAAACAAAAGTCACAACAAAGTTGGTTTTATAACAAAAAACTGATTCAATGACTCATATCAGATGGCAAACGAGAGATGAGTGCCTACAATTGCATGTAACAAAAATCGTGAAAGCCTGGCGAATTTTGACTAGACGAACGCTGCTGATTACGAAATCTTGTGTCTCGTAAAACATGCGTTTTAAAAAACAACTCTTTTACTAGTTTTTTTAGTCTCAAAATACTTGGAAAGTAATTTCTTATAAAATTTTGCTGGTAAAATCTGTTCTATACCTTTTACGTACTGCCTTATGGCTGGTGCCATTTAAATTTTGTAATAATTCTTATTTTGTGTCTTTCTGATTGTTAGTTGATGTTAAACCATCAATGAAATAATAATTAATTATTTATAATTTAAAAAAATTACAAGTTGATTAGCACAATCAACAGCAATGAACTATAAAAAAAAGTCTAATGCTCGTTTAAAAGAATTGCCTTGATGAAAGGTTTTGCTTTTTGTTTGAAATGCTGTTAATATCCCACAAAGGCTTGAGTCCCCAACCTAATTATTTTTCTGTTGTGCCAAAACTTCAAATAATTAAAGTTTTTTGAATTTCAAATAATAATCATTGACACGTTGTTTTGTGTCAATGATTTCAGGAATGGAAAATATATCAAATTCATGCACCCAGATTCAAGTTAAACACTTAAAAATTCATACTGACACCAAAATCAAAATTTTTTGAAATGAAACTTTGCAAATTCAATATTTATTATTACTAAAAATTAATAATCATCTTTTAAGTCATGATGAATCATTGACTGTATAGTGTATATAATCGACTACAGTAAATATATAACTGTAGTCTACAAAAATAAAATTCTTGACTGTGTGACTAAACTCATATTCAACCAGTTAAGCCCCAGTTCTCAAGTGTTGCATGTCTGGGCCTCAAGGCTGTTTTGGAGTTCAACCGGCCAGTGTCATAATTAAAAACATTTAAATAAATAAAAATCCTAAAATTAAATATTTGATATGGTTTTTTTCTATAGTAACATTAAAATATGAAATTGGCTGGCATAATTGTTAAACTACACTGTAAATGAAGCTTTACTTGTTGCCTTTATTTGGTCAAATATTAATTACCTGTAGATAAAACCTAACAACTCAAAATACTTCAAAAGTAATTAATTATCTAAAAACTGTAAGGTTCTCTGTATGGCAGAAGCTGCTTGATATTAATATTAACTTTCATATTATCACACATACATTATAAACGGATGCTATTCATTAAACAGATGGACTGACTCTAGTTGAACACCAAATATGTAATCATAGTACTACTATATTTTTATAAACATTTTGTACTTCAAATATTTTTTATTAAGTATGTATTGGCTGTCTGATTTACTGAGTGGGCAACAACATAATGTCAATTGCATTCCCTCTTGAATACAGGTATGCTTATTAAATAACTCCTCAAAGTTATTTTAAATGACCTCTATTGGGACTATTGTGATAGAAATAGTTTGTGTATATCTTATTGATTTTCTTGTTCTTTTATTATAAGTTTATGAGTAACAATAGATTTCTTGTTGCCATATTATTTTAGTAAATTATGATTTTATAACTTATTATTTCTTTCTATTTTCTTTGCCATGGAAAACTAGGGAAGTATCTTGTGGCCATATTAAAGTTAATAAGCAAATTGTTATGATGAGTGTTTTAAAATGTATTATTGTACAGATAGAGTTAACTTTGTATATATACCTATGTGATTTTAAGTGTACTTGTTAGTTTTGTTGTTTTTATTTTATAAATATTGTTAGGATATATCGAATTTTTTTTAAAGATATGTTGAAACAAATGTATAAATCAGTCATATGTATAAAATCAATTTATGAAGTGTAAATAAACGAGTCAACTGTGATTAATATGTTTTTCTACCTTAATCTTTTTTCAGTATTTAGTTTTTGGCTATTGATGTGCATGCCTTTGGTGGCTGTGATAAAGAAAATACAATTGATTGGCATTTAGTTGTAGAGAACGTATTACCAACAAAATAAATATTAGACTTCTTTAGTTTGTGTTTTTTTTAACTTACACCTTACCTTGCATATATTGTTTAATTTGCTTACCCAAGATTGTTATTTATTGTTCTGATATTTTCCATTATTTGAGATTAATCTTTAAAATAAAATAATAATGTCCATAGTAAAAGGTCAGGAATACGATTAGACTTAATCTATAAATGTTTACACAAAATTACAAATTCTGTTTGAAGGATAACTTACACTACATGGGTGACTATTGCAGGATTAATTTAGATTAGGTATAGGTCAATTATCGAATCCAACAAGAAACTTTCATCATATATATAATAGTTAAAGTAAGACTCCAGAAAGCTTTTTGGCAGAAGTTTGGCAGTTTTAGGACCAAATTGCAAACATTTTTAGTAGATAAATGTTACTATGACTTCCTTCCATCTCCTCCTTTTCCCATTGACTGGCTAAACGCCCAGGACTGGTCTGCTTAGCGGAGCTAAATAATTAAGTAAAAAACTTAAACCAAAAACTTCCTCAAATAAAACATTCCTCTCATTTAATATTTAAAAATTTATAAGGAAATTGATTGTTAACTAATCTCATTAAGCAAATAAAATAGATAAGCTTTTTTGAGGATAAAAATTACATTTGATTTTATAATTGAAATATTATTGCTGTATTTTTCTTTACTTTGTGCTAGAATTATTTTTACTATAGTAATTACCAATATATGTTGATTCAATGCTGCGAGCAAAAGCTAAATACAACTGACTCACTCACTGATCACTGTATCTCAAAAACCACCAAACCTCCGAGGCTGAAATTCTGTAGGATGATTGGTCCTATTTTTAGGTGCAATAAGAAGGAATTTAGAAAAATGTCTCATAGTTCCGAAATGGCAGCAGGTTTAGCCTAAAATTTTGATATGTCAAAAATGTTTTACAACTAAATGTGTGGCAGCTAAACGAATGATCCTATTGGAAAATGAATAACATTTTCAGGAGCAGATTTGAGACAGTCTAGAACTTTGTTTCTGTAAATTTTTGCTCTATTTCACCCCCTTCGTCCTTAGCTAGATTTTCCATTTATGTGTGTGAAACGGCTCAAAACAGCTACTTTGCACACCCAAAAAGTTAAATGGTTTTCTCAACAACAAAAAATTACATATTATAAAAAACCAAAACTTTTCAGGAATAAAGAAAAATCTGTAAAATTACCGTCAAGAAAATTCTTTTATACCATAAGGAACATATGAACATGACAGAAAACTACTAGTCTAGAAACAACTAACTACGCTATTAACTGGCAACTCTTTAATATTAATATCATATGTTTTGTTGTGTTGATTGTTAGAGATGTTTTGTTTATGTTCTCATTCAAAGTAGTAAACTGAATGAAGTGTTTTATTGTGAGCTCTGTTAAACCATAAAATAGAATTTATTACTTTCTATTTAATCTATTTTTCATTTAACTTGCAAATATACTTGTAGGAAATCACTGTTAGTTTGGTTTGCATAATGTATTGCACTTTATAGTTTATTTTTATATACTTTTTTTGTTTTTCATTCCACGCCTTTACCCAAGATACTTCTTTACAATAATATACACAATGGAGGTTTAGACAATAGACCAAAAGCTTTATTAACATATTCGTTGAGAATAGTTTAGAGTCAGTTACAAAGTGTTAACATTAGTCTACATAATAAGGAGAAGTTTCATAAAAGCAGTCAAGTGTCAGGGTCTCTTTGAAGGTACTCGTCTAAAGAGTAGAAAGGGTGATCGATAAGCCACCTGTTTAGTGCTGTCTTGAGCTTGTTATCTTCCATGCTTCTCAGATTGTGTGGTAAGAGGTTGTGAAGTTTCCTTCCCATAAATGTTGTTTTTTTTTTCTCAAACTGAGCCACACAATGTGTTGGGAGGTCGTATGCTGCATTGTTTCTTAAATTGTATTGGTGCATTTCACCTCATGTTGGCGGGTCCAGTTGTACTGCATACATCACAACTTCCTGGATATAGAGTGACATAACTGTAAGAATTTTATGGGTCTTAAATCTTCTCTGCAGCTATCCAACTGTTGTAACCTAGCAAGTATTCTGTCTGCTTTTTTTCTGTTTTTAAAGGACTGCATATTGGCTTCAGAAGTTAACCGTATCTCATGTGTGATTCAAATATCACAAAGTATGCTGCTCTTGTGGTTACACTGTCAGTTGAAGCTTTGATTGCAAACATGCTGTAACTTAATGTTTTACACAGTCTGTCTACATGTGGAGTCCAGGTAAGGTTCTTGTTTATTGAAATTTCTAAGAATTTTACTTCATTATTTAACACAACCTCTGGTAAGTGTGGCACACTCTGATCGTCTTCCAAATGCTACTTGGGAGGTTATGTTGGTGTTTACTGCTAAGTCATTGTTATGATAATACTTTAGAGCCATATTAAGTGATGTGTAGGAAGAAATTGCAAGATCTTCAGCAGAATTTTCACTAAAAGCCATAGTCGTATCATCAGCAAACATAACAGTCAGGCAGTCATTTCCTAAAAATTCAGGCAGGTCATTAGTAAAGAGTATTTATAAGACTGGTCCTAAAACAAATCCTTGTGGGACACCTCTGTAGACAGGATGTAGTGTAGATCTTGCATTTTTAACTATTCCATTTTCTGTATGATGTAGCTCAACCAGTTGTCTCTGTCCTTCCAGATAACTTTGAAACCTGCCGGCCTGAAACCTGAAATTGCTGTGCCGGCTACTCCTAGATTTTCAAGTTTTAGAATAATAAGGTCATGACTAAGACAGTCAAAAGCCTTACTAAAATTTAGAAATGTTGCAGTTGTCAAGTGTCCCTCTTCTAGGCTGTCAATAAGATCAATATGCAAGTTGATGGTGTCATAGTACCTCAACGTGTTGTGCATATTGAGGGAGACAAGGGTTGTGTGCTTTTTTTCTTCAGTTTCTTCTAATGTATGGCACTACCTTGCATGCACCTCAGGTTCGGGAAAGTTTACCACATTTGTAACAACTGGCAACAGTTACAAGTTTACACCATGATACTCACTGGTGATATTTTTAGCTTACTTGGACCTTTACATAGCCATATTATTAACAATTACCCTGAGTGTCAGCATTTTTTAACAAACATCAGCATTAGACAATACATGCTTTTTATCAGATAAAAGAGAGCTATCATTTATAAATATATATTTTGATGTAATTGACGAACTTGAAGCAAAACTTCAGTCCTAATAATCCTGCTATGAAATCTTGGTTAGTCCATCTGATGGTGGGTTTACTGTTGAAATTAACCCTTCGCACGCGGAAAACTGATATATACCCAGCCTCTACTTTGCGTCAAACACAGTTAACGAATATATTTGAAATGAAATATTTTTGTCAATAGTGTAAATAATAGTTCCAAAAAGTTCCGCTAGAGTGCAGCATCAACTTTGGCCAATTCCTTCAGCCTATAAAAACGTAAATCGTCTATGAATGAAAAGGGGTGGGGCAGCCAATCAGAGCACGCATAGTCGCAGCTCCGTCTTCTGCCTTTGCACATGCGTAAAACGGAAACATCCTCGGTCTGTCGCTCCACCCAAGCACATTGTTTCAACACTTATCGTTCTTTTTCTTTGTTTCATAGTTTTAAATTATTTTGTTGTAGTTATTATTGTATTATAAATAGGGGTGTGCGAGTAGTGATGTTCGAGTCGAGTCGAGTAGTTGGCATTTTTTTCGAGTATCGAGTATTTTCGAGCAAGTATTTACAGAAGGATTTCCTGTTCACCCAAGACAACTGTAAAAGGCAGACACCATCCTAAGCCTATGTTAAGTTTTGCCAGATTCATAAATATATACATCTAAACTGAACACAATAATTTTGATTTGTTGTTTGTAACTGTAAAATTTGACAACAAGATAAATAGTAGCCTCAATCAGAAAACACATGAAATCATTCTAGAATCACTTAATCATTCACGTGGAAACTATAATGGCATTAAAATTAAAATATTTGCAGACATTCATGGTCGTCAAATAAGAAAATTAATTGAAAACAAAACAAAAATAGACAATGTTACATGTATTTTTAAACCTAATGGGAAGATTAAACATATTTTGACTGGAATCGAAAAAGAAGCAGAGAATATGACAATGAATGATTATATAATAATTCTTGGTGGTACTAATGATATAAACGAAACAATAGAAGAAGAAATATTAAATGAGTTTGAGGAAAATGTATAGAATCTGAAGCACACTAAGGTAATTATAGTTGGGATACCACTGAGATATGATAATACCAACTTAAAGAACAAAATTATTCATATCAACGAAAAGCTGCTTATTTAGTCAATAGTTACCAACATTTAACATTTATATCACTAATTGATTTATTCCATTCCTGTTACACTACAAATGGTCCACATCTAAATTTTAAAGGTATATTGTTGGAAAGATTAATAATATAATTATTGATAAAGATTCAAAAATAATCAAAACAATTCCAACTATTATATCTGGATATCATAGTTTTTTAGGGAATACAACCAAACAACGCCAAACCTACTAGCAATTATTGATAGTAGTGAATTAAATAGACCCAATTATCAATAAAATAATATAAATATACAATCAAATTATATAAATGTGATTAAATATATTGAAACTGAAAATTTGAAAGACTTAATAATTTTTAACCGGAACATAGAAGGACTTATTAAAAAAGTAGATTACTAAATTTATTTATATTTTTAAAAGAGGATGGTTGTATATATATATATATATATATGTTTGAAGTTTATGCGCTGCCAAACCATCCAACCGATCGCCATGAAACTTAAGGATGTTGTCCTGTATACTCCCGAGATGGTTTCTGTGAAGTTTGATGCAGATCTGTCCACAGGGTCCCGTCCCACAGGCTCCTAAAGATCCCATGTTATTCAAATGGAGAATCTGAATTGTTTACAAAAAACATATGACTGTGTGGTTTAATGTAGTTTCACATGCCATAAGCAGATTGAAGTTCTCACAACAACAGTACTATATATGTTTTGATTTATTGTAGTTCTACATTTCACCTTGAGAGTGTAGCACACACTACTTTTACTTGATCAGGTGATCTGTATTTGGTGTTAACCTTTTTTCCTCGGTAATTAAAACATGTGGTGAAACGTGAAAATAAAAAATAAATAATTATTTGTATTGCAGTTTACTTTTTATGACATGCCTCCTAAAAAATGAAAGGCGAGACAACGTCCGCCGGGTTCAGCTAGTATATTTTAAAATACAACATAGATGTACTATGTATATGTGAGCATTGAATGGATAGTAAAAGTATAGAATATTTAAAAATACCTAATTACAATATAGTTTCTCCATTCTGTAGAACTGGTAAAAGAGGTGGAACTATAATAATTCTGAAAAACAATATTGATTATATTGAAATTGATAAAGTAAATTTGATGTCTCAAGAAATGATATGTGAAGCTTCTGCTGTGTTAATTAAACTATAAAATGCTAGTATTATTTCTATTTATAGACCTTACAATAAAGAAAAATACATTTACAACAATTTTACCAAAATATTAAATAACATATTACTGTTTGTATTCCAATACAAATGTCATATTTTCATTGGAGGTGACTTTAATGTTGAATTAAGAGGAACAAGTATAGAAGCTTTTCAACTTCAAAGTTTAACCCTGCGGAACTGGCGCCTCGCCTCACAGACCCGAGCACACATGTTTTGGTTGGCATTGGGAAGGCGAGCGGCCCAAGGTCTCCAAACCCCAGGTAGCTGCCTCTCTTCTGAGGCCAGTTGACCGTGCCATACCCCAAATAGTTTTGTTGCTATTTAGCCTTCGGGTCTGTCAGGCGAGGCGCCAGTTCTCGCGTCACACGGTTTGGAGTGTGTACTTTTTTATTTAGTGGGTATAAAATGACAGTGCAAGATAATTACGAGATACTTAAGAGAACTGTCACAATCATTGACATTGGAACACCAACAATGCAGAGCTCTGATGACGAACCTACCTCCAGAAGAATGACACGACAGGAAGCCACCGGTGTAGTGCCTCAAAGAGCTGATCAGCTACCAGAAGGGACCAGAAAACGGTGTCATTTATGCATAAAGGAAATCAAGACCAAATATTATTGTAAATACTCTTTCAAGTTCATTTGTCTCAAGGACACATCATTTTCATGCCCAACATGCTCCATTGTAAATGACAATTAAATGTTGATTTTTGAAGTAAAATGCTCATTTTTCATTTATTGAAAGGTTAATTTTGAGTTTTGTTATTCGTACTATGGGGTTTCATGAACTACATTTTATATGCCATTTTCCAGTTTAAATAAAGTCTTATAAAACTTAACGTCTTTTGTAAGGGCTTTTTAAATTGTTCATTAAAAATGCAAAAATTAAACAAATGTTGTTTTTAATCACCAATACCTCTTTATAAGTTAGCAAATTAATAGAAACAATTTGGTCATCAATGTATTTAAACTAGAAACAAAAAGAATCAATTTTACATTTCGGGTCTGTGAGACGAGGCGCCTGCCAGTTTATGCGCCCTGCCAGTTTTGGTTTGCAACAATCAAATCATGAAATCACAAGGTCTGGTGTTATTAATCCTGGAACATGTATAGACAACATCTTTACTAGTTCATCCAAAATTATTCCAAAATAAAATAATATTCACACCTGATTCAGACCATAATGCTATATACTAATCAGCAAAGATTAAAAGTAAATCTGATAATGTTGAAATATTGCATCATGCACTCAGAAGGACAATTACAGATTAAAATATAACAAATTTTATTTATGTATTAAAACAGATTAATTGGTTATCTATATACTTAAACAATTTATTGATGATAATGTCCATGAATTTCTTTATGAATGCATTTAACTATTCTTTTCCTTAGAAAAAGATTTATACAAATAAAAGTAACATTAAAATAAATAATTGATGGTATTCTACCAGATTAAGAAATATGAAAAATGAATGTAAAAAGCTATATTTATTAAATAAAAATTCAAAAAATGAAACTGATAACAATCTCTACAAATTATTGAAAAAAGATCATAAGAAAAACATTAAGATTGCAAAAATAAAATTATAATAACAATCGTATACAAAATAGTAAAAACAAATAAATGTAAAACTATTTGGAGTATAGTGGAAGATTTGTCTGGAACTTATAAAAAGGACACAATCCCTAATCATCTTTCAGCAGATGGATTCAATAATCATTTCATAGAAATTGTTAAAAACTCACATTCTATTGATAACTACAGACAATTCACTAAATTCTATTCAACTCCTAAATAATTTTACTCATTCAAGAAAAATGTTTAACTTATTTTGTTTTTATTTTTATTTATTTATTTATTCATAAGACGCCGATCGTCAAGATATGGGCGAATATGGATTTCGATTGAGTGTGATGAGTGTAGATGAGCGAATGTAGTCATTGTTACAAACTAAGGCCACTATTCCTTAGAAAGTGTCATTAATTAAAAGCCCAATGACAAATGAACAGCCGGTGGTTATCAGCTGATCCTTCTCAAAATGTATTGACTCTGATTGGGATTGAATTGACAACCTTTAGCACATGAAGCTGGGATTGAACCAACTACGCTACCGACCAATTTGATACCAATTAAATTTGATCATTTTACAGTTGAAAAGGTATATGAGAACATAAACAAGATTAAAACTAGTTCAACTTATGATATTTACAGTATGAATACTAAAATCTTAAAATTAGCTTCTGTTGATATATGTGAAGTACTTACATGCTTATATAATAAATGTATTGACTTAGGAATATATCCAAGGACATTTAAACAAGTAAAAGTTACTCCTATCTATAAAAATGGATAAGTCACATACAAAGAGTACCTCTGTCAGTGATAAAGAGGTGGCGGGATGACATGAAAACAAGGTCGCTGGCCGCCATTAATGATTCTCCCGATTATTTCCAGGGCCTCTGGTGTTGTACTGACAGGGTTTGGTGCATTTACTGGCTTGGTCACCAAACCTCTATGGTACCAGCACACGCCATTTGATGCCGGCTGCTGGAGCACGAGCGCGAAAGATGGCTAGATCGCGAGCCCGAGGAGCGGCGGGAACGGTCGTGGTGGTCGTCACTGACGGCTGCAATTCCTTTCCTCGGAGTGGTAACCACTTCGCCAATCTTCTCTGTCATCAATATGGTGGGCGCTCCATCATGGCCTCCATTGCACTGATCATGGTAGTGGCATCCACTACCTGGGGCCGAAGACTGGTATCCAGTACAGCGTCAGAAGCACTGCCAGAGCATCAAGATCAGCAATCTGTGATGTTATTAGAATGGCTTGTGTGGACGCTGGCAGTCTTGTCAGCCAAAGTGCCTTCAAAACACAATTGGGAACTACGGTACCGGCGAGGGCGCGGAGGTGTCTGAGGAACTGGGTAGGCTTGCGGTATCCCATATCTTCATGTTCCAGCAGCTGTCTTGTCTTCTCGTCTTGAGATGCACTGAGGCGCTGAATGAGCTCTGCCTTCAGTGTATCGTATTTCCCAGAGGTAGGTGGTCTGGTTAGGATGTCTCTCACTTCGATTGCATATCTGGCATCCAGGTTTCCCGCAACATAGTTACATTTAGTCTCATCTGCGGTTACGTCAGCCAGAGAGAATTGATTCTCAACCTGAGCGAACCATAACTCGGGATCGGTAGGCCAGAAAGATGGAATTCTCACAGCAATGCGATTCACCAGGGGAAGCATCAGTGTCCGGCATGGAGGCAAGTTAGCACTGAGGTGGCGGCTGACGCGTAAAACCCCAAAAAATTAAACAATAATAACACATGTGGACAAGTAGATAAACAATAAATAACTGAATTATCCCAAACAACACACATGGTGTTATGTATCCACAATGTTACAAGGGAGGATGGGAACTAGGTGAGAGGAAGTGAGGTTAGGTGTGATGATGAGCACATGGACACTAAGATATTTCATTTGATTTATTAGATGTCTGACGAAGAAGACATAGTGATTTATCCATTGTTTTCAGAAATAAACACAATGTCAGGATTAATCGGCTCGATCGGCGAATTTGACAGCAGTGCTGAAACGTGGTCTTCATAATTATGTTGAACGCTTTGAATTGTTCGTTGACTGTAATAATGTAACGGAAAACGGAAGAGAAGAAAGTGAGCACTTTACTAACTGTAGTTGGTGTCAAAACCTACAACCTACTTAGAGATCTGTGTACTTCCAACAAGCCATCAACAAAAGGATATAGTGACCTAGTGAAGCTAATCCAGGAACATCTGTACCCAAAACCATCATTTATAGCTGAACGTTACAAATTCAGACAGCGCAACCAGAGAGATGGAGAGTCAGCCGCAGACTACATAGCCAGTTTGAAGAAGTTATCGTCCTACTGCGAGTTTGGAGCATCGTTGAGCGACTACCTGAGAGATCGTCTAGTGAGCGGCATCAAAGGAGCGAGTCAACCAAACAGAAACTACTCTCCGAGGCAAGCTTAACCTACGACCAAGCAGTGAAGATCATATGTACAGCAGAAGCAGCAGAGAAGAATGCGGCTGTATTCACAGTCAGCAGCGGAGGTGATAGAGTCCAGAGGATGGCAGCCAAGCAACACACAATGAAGAGCGGCAGCCAACACAAATGTAGTGAAATACCAGTGCAAATTCAAATTCAAATTCAAATTGCTTTATTGTCATAAAAAACGTTCAAAATACATAGCAGTGCTACTGAACAGGTGACATTGTCAATAATCCTTAAATACTAACAAATATTTACAAAATGCGATAAAACACTAAAAAATACATATTTCAACTTTCTACCTCACATTCATCAAAATATACCGTCAGGATTAATAAATTCTTTAACAGAGTAAAACACATTTTCTATTAAATATTGCTTAAGTGATTTTCTAAATATAGACATTGGTTCAATTGACTTAATTTCATAAGGCAGTCTGTTAAAAAATTTCCCTCCCATATAAGTGGGACAACTTTGAAACAAGCTGAGGCGATGCTTATTGTGTATAAAATCCCCTTTATTTCTTGTATTGTATTGATGTTGGATTATATTGGGTTGGGGGTTAGTCTTAGCAGATAAAATACATTTAAAAATATATAAAGAAGGTAGGGTAAGCAGTCCCAAATTTCTAAATAGAGGTTTACAAGACCTCTATTTACAAGGTGCAGTGTTTGTGTTGTGGCCGACATGGTTATGTTAAAAAGCAGTGTAAATTATTTGGTGTAGTGTGTCATAAATGTGGTAAGAAGAATCACATTGCCACTCTCTAATTGCAAAACTCTCAATTTACTAATTATAGGCCTAATAGGTAACCTAAGTTTAACTCATTTCATAATAATAATAATAGGCCTAATAAGTTTAAAAACAACAAGCTACATAATTTTGTAAATAATCAAGTTGAAGTAGGCCTAGATTCTGTGGTGACGGCGACAATCTTCAGTGGAGGAGGAGTAGTAGAGCGACGCATGCGCTTTGAACTACTTCAGTGGTACAATACATGAACACCAGCTTTTTATATTTAGGGTTGACGGTGAACTATAAGCAGTTCGGTGCTTCGTGTTATAGTCCAGCCGTTCTAACTTTACCTAAGGGGAGCACAACATGGTAACATTGTATATCTTGAGCGCTTTGTTCCTTCCTGTCCCATGGCTAATTTGTTTCCGGTCTAGATAAATCACAACTAGAGCCTGATAGTTTTTATAGGTTAAAATTGTCCGGATTGAGTTCGTTTTTTGATATTTGTAAACAGTAAAAGAGTACTTCCCAGTTAAACACTAAACAGATTTTAATAATAAAAAAAAAAAAATGAATAAATTCGTACCTTCTTACATTCATCTCAATTGTGTGTCACCGGATGTAAAATTTAGAGAAGGGCTGTAGCAGTCTGGATGCGACGTTGCCTATGTCGGTTTTCCCGTTTATCCCGCAAATCTCAGAGATAAAGTTAGAACGCTGGACTATATAGTACAACATGTGTTATTAAGGAGCGTTTAGTAAAGTTGTTATGGTAAACAATATGTTGAAATATCGATTTTAATCCAATTTTAATACTTTTTTTGCTAGTACAATATTGGTGGGGCCCGGGCAGTTGGCAACGTAACATCCAGACCACCACAGCCCTCATCTAAATTTTACATCCGTTGACTCACAATTGAGAAGAACACGTTTTTTTAGTAGGAATTAAAATCTTTCTAATGTTTAACTGGGAAGTGCTTTATTTTACCGTTTACAAATATCGAAAAACGAAGTCAATCAGACAATTTAACTTATAAAACTATCAGGTCCTAGTTTTGATTTATCTAGACCGGAAACAAATTAGCCATGGGACAGGAAGAAGCCAAGCGCTCAATATATACAATATTGCCATGTTGTGCTCCTCTTAGAGGTAAAGTTAGAACGGCTGAACTTAGTATGTAATTTTGAATTGTTTAATATTTATATACCGTATTACAAATATGAATTAGTCTATTGCACTTTTGTTGCTAAACAGCAGAAATAAATCATTTGAATATTGCCTGGTCTCATGGCGCAAGGTCAACGAGACGGACGTTGAGGAATACAGAAATATTGCTGCACTGTCACTGACACTGCTTGTGTCAGTGACAGTGTACATGGTATGAAGGACGACAGTGGCTCTCACTGGAGCCTTCTATTCATTGACAACCCCACAAGAAAGGCATATCACTTTGATTCATACAAAGGAATGAACAGTAAACATGCTCTTAGTTTAATAACTTTATTTGACATCGATAAGGACGGCTTCACAGAAATCTCATGTACCCAACAAAGGAATAATTTCGAATGTGGGTTGAATGTTTTGGTAAACTTTAAATTTATCATAAATGGCTTTGTTGAACCTAAAGTGCCCTCGTCTTTTTGTGATTGGTTTCACAATAAGTTTATGTCAGTAACTTGTAACAATAAAGGGAGGGATCACGAGGGAGACACCCCTCCATTGAAAATCACAGCTCCGCAAACGCTGTCCGCACCTTTGCCGGCAGCGCAAACGCAATGTAATGTAACACCTAACGAAACCAAACTTAGTATTACTTTGCGGAAAAAAGCAGGTGATGAATGGAGAGTTGTCACCCCCAAACATAGCTCTAGGCCCGCAGGAACGACAAGGTCGGCTGATTTTGTTTCAAGCAACTCTTTTGAAGTCCTGTCTACTGATGAGGATAACGATCTTGCAATTAGTGACAAATCTTGCTCCAAAATTAAAAAAGTAGTCCAGTCTAAGAATAAAACTAAAGGAAAGAAAGACACAGTGCTGCCTTCAACTAACCCTAAACATAAGTCAGCCCCTGACAGTGTAAAGAATAAAGTTAGTACTAAAGTTAAGGCCAGTTTCATTCTTTTATTAAGTGACTCCCATGGACGCAATGTTAGTAAGATATTAAAACAAAAACTTCCATCAATGTATGATACTATGGCAGTTGTTAAACCTAACGGCACTATGCAAAATGTAACTGATAGCAGCATTGTGAAAAATGCCAATCTTACAAAAAATGACCTTGTCGTTCTGATGACAGGGACAAACAACATCCCCGGACACTGTGACGGCTTAGTTGAGTCACTTGACAATTTTCTGAAGGAACTTGCCCACACTAAAGTGTTGGTACTGAGTATTCCCAATAGGTATGATTTAATTAATCTTAATAAAGATATATCAAAGCTTAATTCAGATTTGCAAAAAATTGTAAAAAGTCATGGACATGCTAATTTCCTCTCTCTCGATACCGTACAGAGACGTTTTTACACACGACATGGATTGCATCTGAACTGGTTCGGGAAACATAAAGTTACAGACCTGATTGTTGATGCGGTTCTGTCGGGGGTTGAAGCTTCCAGCGCCTTGCGTACAATCCCACATTGCGATGAATTAAAACGTCAGAATACTTTGAAGTCAGTCTCTGAGACTAATAAGCAGTTTGTTTGTAGTGGAGGAACTTGGTATAACTCCAATTTGAAATACTTTAATTCTAAACCCGGAGCAGTAAAATCGCCTTTAATCTTGCCTGAGTCCCGTAGCCAGGTCGAGGTTCCTCGGGCGGTGCATGGAGGAGTGTGGCTAAACAGTGGACACACAAAGAGTTTTTTAGGCCGGGGCAGAAACCGGTTTTGGAAAAGGTGACGAATGAGTTGCAGCCTCTTCATAAAACATACACAGGTCTTAATATTTTCCACCAAAACATCTGTGGTTTGAAGACAAACAAAGATTTTCTGGAAATCCACTTGGAATGTGAACGACATGATGTCCTTTGCCTTTCTGAACACAACTTATCCCAAGACCAATTTAACCTTTTAAGCCTGACCGATTTTCAGAATGTCTCTTCTTACTGCTGTAAGTCGAGAAGAAAAGGAGGAGTTTGTGTTTTGGTTAGGGCAGGTATTGAATGGGAACAATTGAATGTATCTCAATTTTGTTCAGAAGATGTCTGTCACTTGGCAGCCACAAAGATTATTAGTCGAGAGGGTCCTGTTATAATTCTAGCAGTCTATAGAGTGCCTGGATATAGCTGTGAGGATTTTTTCGATTGTATGATCCAGTGTTTGGATAGGATCCTTCATATATCATCAACCATTATAGTTCTGGGGGATTTTAATATTGATGTTCTGGGACAGGATAATTCTAGTAAGGCGTTTTTGAATATAATGAAATCATATGGGCTGCGCTGTACAATAGATTCTTTTACGCGGGAGTTTAAAAATTCAAAGAGTGCCATCGACAACATTTTTACCAACATTCCAGAAAGTAGCATATCTAGCCAAGTCATCGTAGCTGCGCTGTCCGATCACCATGGCCAACTTGCAGAAGTTAACTTTGCACCTAAGTCTGCTTCGAAACCGGCATTTAGGGAGGCACGACAATTTTCACCACAAAATATTGCAATTTTTAGAAAACTTCTTGAAAAAGAAAATTGGCAGGATGTTTATGCTGCGGATGGAATTAATAGTAAATTTGACCAATTCAATAGTACTTTTCAGCATTATTTTAATATAGCTTTTCCAAAAATCAAGAAAAAAATTAACCATAGGGGGCCGACCGGGAAGTATACGGTTACAAAGGAAATATTGCATCTTAAGAATAGGCTTCATTTTCTGTATGATCTCACTAAGGATCTCGATTCAAACCATCCCCTAAGAGTTCAGTTTAGACAAACAAAGAATTCGTATAGGAAAGAAATTCGTAAGTCGAAGTCACAAAATGTTTTGACAAAAATTAATAGCTCCTCTAACAAATCCTAAACCATATGGGGGATAATCAATGATAACATGCCCTCAAAAAAAGTAGAGAGCGGGAATATAATTTTGATTGACGAGCATGGGGGACGTGTTAGTGATCCTTCTGATGTAGCAGATATGTTTAATAGCTTCTTTTCGTCGGTTGGTCATGGTGGTGCCAGCTCTGTGGGCGGTGGTGCTGTGCCCGACAATACATTTCCTAAGTCCCCCAAAAAATCTATGTTTCTGCCTCTTGTAACACATGTACAGATAGTGGACGTCATTCAGTCGTTAAAACCCAAAACATCTGCCGGTTGGGATGAAATTTCATCTAAACTTCTAAAACAGGTACATGATCTTATTTCCCAACCCTTAGCGCACCTGATAAACACTTCGTTTCAAGAAGGTAATTTCCCTGACGCTCTGAAACATGCTGTGGTCCAACCTCTTCATAAAAAGGGAAGCAAGACAGAATGTAATAACTATAGACCCATATCATTACTTCCTACCTTTTCCAAAATATTTGAAAAATTATATGCTGAGAGTGTTGTTTCGTTCTGTTTTAAGAATAACATCTTTTCCCCTAACCAATTTGGTTTTACAAGGGGGAGGACAACTGTTGACGCAATTCACCATGTGGTTTCCTTTTTGGTTGAGGCACTTGATTCAGGGGAATTGTCTTTAGCAATATTTTGGGACCTCGCTAAGGCATTTGACACTGTCGTTCGTAAGATCTTACTAAGGAAACTTTATAAATTGGGCGTTAGAGGGGTCGCTTTGTCGTGGATTGCTTCTTACTTGAGTGGAAGGACCCAAACTGTTCAAATGCCCTATACGGATGGTACTGGCTGTCGGCGATCTATGAATTCTTCAATATCCAATATTGACATAGGCGTTCCTCAGGGATCTATTTTGGGTCCACTCCTTTTCCTCCTTTTTATTGTTGACTTGCCTGATTGTATATCTGAACTTTTTGCTGAGATTTGTCTTTATTGTGATGACACCGAGGTTTCTCTGAAGGCAAAAACCATTGAGGATCTTGTGGTGAGAGTCTTTGGTGAGTGTGAGAAGATTATCCAGTGGTTTGTTGACAATAAATTAATTATCAATAGCACAAAAACGAAGGTAATGAATTTCTCTATATCTAACTCAAAAGAAAATAGTCAATCTTCCTACTTGATTGGAAATAATGTGATCGACGTTTGTGACTCAACAAAATTTCTTGGCATATGGATAGATAAACATCTGAAGTTTGGTGATCACATTGATTATGTTTGCAATAAGCTGAGCTCTGGCATATTTGTTTTGAGGAATTTGGCTGCTTTCGCTGATTCTAAGGTGCTTCTTACTGCATATTATGGGATGATATTTCCACATTTATCATATGCTGTTTCAATTTGGGGGAGTGAATGTTTTCGAACTAATTTCGTTTTTAAACTACAAAAGAAAGCAGTGAGGATAGTTTTTAACTTACCGTACCATCTTGCCGTGAAATCTTCAAGCAGAAAAAAATATTAACTTTTCCTTGTTTGTACATGTTCAATTGTGTCACTTTTGTAAAGAAACACCCTCAAATGTTCCGCGTTGATCACAAGCAAAGTAGGTACAACCTCAGGCCAACAAATAATGTTGGACATTCCTTCTCACAAAACAAGTTTCTTTGAAAGACACCTAAGATACCGAGGGGCCCAGCTCTTCAATGCACTGCCTGAGACTCTTAAGGCGGATGGCGATGTGGGAAGGTTTGAGAGGGGGGCAAGAAGCATGTTCCTTGAAAAGGCCTTCTACGGTGTCGGGGATTTTTTGTCCACCTCTCCTCCTGTAAACAGTAATTAAGAGATGGCCACCTAAATAAATTGTAATCGAGTCTTTAGTTTATTAAGGATACTGTTAATTATTTTATTGTTCTTTGTTTTTGTAAATATTATGTATATCATGTATAGCATGTATATTATGATAATTTGACGCAATTATGCAGAGGTATTTCTGTTATCAATAAAGATATTCTGATTCTGATTCTGATGCACTATATGCAGTGAACCATTTTTTTGTGGTCTTTGTCTCAAGGGGGTGTGGCTGAATAAGCTGGATGACCTGAAGGTTGACAGTGGGGTTAGGCTACCTCGTAAACAGAAATATATTCAATTGTAATCAAATATAACCACCAACCACTCATAGTGCAACTTAAATTATTGTTTATGTCCGTTTTTTTAAATTAAAAGAGTGCAAAAATTGTAACTAAGCTTTTCATATTGTGGTTCATTTTGTTTCATAGTGTTTAATATCGATGTTATGGAATTTAACGTTAAATTGTTTTGTTCTCTTTTATTACTAGTGCTGAATTTTGAAATAGGTAAAACCAGTTGAGGCTGTTTACTAATTACTAAATAGCAAGTAATATACCTAATTTAGAAATTTATTTGTCATTAGAGTAGATAGTGAATAAAGTTGCACCAAGTATTGAAATTGAGTTTAGAGATTTTTGTAAAATCCTGATAAATATTTTAGGAGCCTTTTACCTAGTAGGATATGACCTAACATTTCATTGGTGCAGTTAGGGCTTATCATAGACCATTTTCTATAAATTTTAACCCTTAATTTACGTTGCAGCGTAATTGTGCCTCTCTTTTGCGCTTTGTCTGTTTCTTTATGGCGTCTTCTCTTGTCCCGCCTGATAAGTTACGGCAATATTTTTGGTATCTACAGAAACTACATTAAATTCTGGAAACAAAGATGTGCATCATTCATCGATTGTTCAGTGTTGCATATTTTATACAGCTTTGTGTAAATTGCCCACGACCAGTCCTGCCATATTGCCTAATTTCTTTGTTCGCCTGGGAATCTCGCTACTGTATTTAACTAGTTAGGTATTCATGCAGTTTCCTGCCACCAAACAAATTTGGAACATTTTGCTTGAAATGGGTCTAGAATTGGCTGTATTTTCACGAGATATGCTTTTTATTCCGCGGAAATAAAAGTATTTTACCGAAAAATTAAAAAAACCAATGTCACAACTTTTAGTATTTTAGTTATATTTCCGTTAATTTAAATTGTATTTTAATCATATTTTTTTATTTTGATGTGTTTTTTTGCGCTGAATACAAATTTGAAAACTATTTTGATCTATTACAAATTATTCTCGAGAAATAACGGAAAAACTACTATCGTGGCGGATCGCGATTAGTGGCCATTACGCGATCATTATATAGGATGTAATGTATAGAAAATATATACATACAATAACTATTAATCACAAAAACCGAATTCACCTATATTCCCGCTGGAGTGACGGCCGTCACAGAGGCCAAACGCTTGAATTTAACGCAAATTAAAAATTTTTGTTGAGAAAATAGACAATTAGGGTAAGTTAGGTTATGATTGGTTATGTCAGTAAAACATGCATTTTTCGAGCTGAAAAAATAATTTTACCACAAAACCAGTTATACATTTGTGTTCAGCATAAAAAAAACACAAGAAATGAAAACAAATTTGTCAAAAAATATGATTTTTAAAAAAGTTGGTTTTTTCATCATTAGATAAAAAACTAGTTTTCGATTTTTTGGTAAAAAAACGTGTTTTCCGCGGATTAAATCAAATTCCTCAAGAGATATAAACTCATTTTTCACCACTTTTTTAACATGAAATTGTATTTTCAGAGGTGGCAAGAAAGTTCATAATTACCAACTAGTTATTATTATTGCTAATAAGCCTACTAAAGTAGGCTTTCAAAGAATGTATTTATATAATAGAGCATGTTCTTAGCTGAATTTTGTTACGTAAATGAACTGTGTAGTGTTGATAAACAGTATATTTTTTAACATTATTGTTACTGCTGTAATAAATGTTATATGTATTGGTTGCAGTTAGTTATAAATTTCTAGTAAATTTATTTATGCCTATATTATATATAATGCATATATTTTCTGAAACTACATAAAATTTAGGACATTTATGCTATCTCACATTTCTTATTTTATTATAACAACATTGTTTCTACAAAGTACCCCTCCTCTTTTCACGAGTAAAAAAAAAAATATATTTCAAATGTTACTTTCTGTTAAAAATAAAATAACTTTTATTACATAGCCTATATCCTTGTGATTAGATTGATACTAAACATAAGTATTTTTACTATAATTTACTATCCCTTATAGTGCCGGGAATCGCTGTCAGCGACGCCCCTTACTAGTGCGAGAAATGCCAGCGTCGCTGTGAGAGACGCACTGTATTTGTTATAGTGCATCGTTATGTTTTATTAAATGGCCGCCAGAATAATACCAGACGCTTTGCCAATGACCGCTGCACGCAGTTTCGCTCTTGGACTGTGTCTAGTTGACGTAACTGTTCCGTGACAGATACGTAACAGTCGTGATGTCGCTTAGCAACCAATTTGTAATGTTTTAGTTATAATTTTGTAAAGAGATAATTTTAGAAGTATAGTAAATGAAATTATATGTATTAGTTCAGTTTTAAATGCTCTATAAAATGCCGTTCAGGACAATATTCTAAAATAAAATTATAACTAACATACGGACCTTCAAACTTGAAAAAAAATTTAAAAAAATGTTTTTCTCAAGGTTTTTAGAAAAAAATAAAATTTATTACAAAGAAAGGTTAAATATATATGCATAGCTCTATAGACCACTTATTGCTCTTTCATTTAAAAAAGAATTTATATAAATATGACTAAAAACATGGATTCTATAAATTTTTACCTGGAACCTTACATTTTTGCCAAAATTGGCCTGGCACTTTTCGCATAGGAAATGCAAAAATGGCCCGGCAATATAAGGGCTATTTTTTATGAATTTTATATACAAATGCTTACAAATTGGCAAAAATCGCCTACCCATTACAGGAAAATTTCATACCTAGATTGAGGGTTAAGATTTAAAAACCTAAATAGTCCTAGAAATCTTAAGTAATTAATGCAGTTTCCACTATTAATGAAATTTGCAAACTTTGAAATGGGTAATAAAATGGCTAGGTATATATTTGCTAGATATCGTCCTACAGTTTATTCTGTATAAATTACATGTATTACCTGGTTACTATGCAGTTTCTTGTCACCCAACAAAATTTGAAAACTTCCTGAATTGGGTCAAGAATGGGTTATATTTTCATGAGATATATTTTTTATTCTGTGGAAATAGCGTATTTTACCAAAAAAATCTAAATAATCAATGTCACAATTAGTAGTATATTTGATATAGCCCATTTCCATTAATTTAAATGTTACTTTGATTATCTTTTTTAATTTGATGTGTTTTTGTGTTGAATACAAATTTGAAAACTATTCTGGTCTATTACAATTATTTCTCGAGATATAACGTAAAAACTACTTTCGCAGTAAATTTGCTATTAGTGGCCATTAAATGGTAATTATAAACACCAACTAATGACCACAAATACTGTATTAACCTATATTTCCGACGAAGGGATGGACGGTAGGCGATTCTTAACTTTAAAATAAATAAATAGAATAATTATAAAAAAAATACCCAAGTAATTATTACTTTTGTTAAGAAATCAACACATTTATTGCTATAGAGCATACGTTAAACCATAACCCAGTGATGGCTTGTGACAGTAACATCATGGTTGTGGATAGTAAGATGTGAAGAAATCCACCCTTACACAATCTGAGCCTAGCAAAGGTGAGAGCACTGGATTGGCAGGCCTGCCTGCTAGAGGTAGCATGTGAGATTCTTTGTCTTACTGCGATACTTACTATTTTCTGATAACATGCTTAATAGACCATAAGACAGTGCCCCTGTTACTACATCAACATATTAACTTATAATATCCCAATGGGGTTTTACCAAACTGAGTATTGATGTGTTTGGGGAGTCCAACTTCTGTGACTAACCTCAATCAATATAGGGTAATGCCAGACGGGACCTGACTAATCGGAGCACTAGCTGCTACGTCACGCCAGAAAAGTCATGACCAGCCCGAGGAACACTTGTCGCTACTTTGTCTCTGTCTTCCCTCACTCATGCACCCTTCTTGACAACTTCCAACCCCTGCTATATCATGATACCATCTCCGCACATCCCAGTACTTACTGTTTGTTTTTGATTGAAAGACACTTGATTGACAATATTGACTCACTCTGTTTGTTAGTATGGTGGTTACTTATGCTAAAGCTAGGGGTTTAGCTCAGACAAATGAGGATGTTTTTGTGGACACATTGAACTTTGGAAACTCATCGGTTGAGGTAGTTAGTAACCTCTGTATGAACTTAAATAGAATTAAAGTTAATTATTCCAAAACTGACGCATCTTGAGACTTCCATTTTGCGGCTGGTTGAGACTTGATGACCCAGAGGGCAGAAGTTCAGCTGTGGAGTTACTAAATCTTGAAGAACTTCCTTGAAGAATTTACCTTTTGAGGTAAATCTAAAACAGTCCTCTACACTAGTTAAGATCTTTCTTGGTTCTGCATTCTTGGGGTCTTAGTGTTTTGGCAATCACACCTAGTTCAAGCTAGTTTTACACTTAGTGGCAATTTGACAGAAAAAATAACAGCAATAGTGAGTATTCAGGTGTGTATATAGCACCGCCAAAACATATTGCTTTTGATGAGGGGCAATGTTCCCAAACTGAAATCAACCTTTAACGCTTTCAAAATTAAGTGAAATCTATATTGGAAGGGTAAAATGGCATATGACAGTCTATAAAACGAGTCACACAAAGACAGGAGTGATCATCAAGTGTACTATGTTCGGAGGATGTGTTGAAAAAAAAACTACTTTTTTGTAGTTTCAAACATATTTCACACAGCCTGAACTTTGGCACATTTTTTATAAGTTAGGTTTAACACATGGTTGCTGCAAGGACATAATGAAGCATTTTCATTGGATTACTTAGTTCTCATTTAAGACATTTGTCATTGGGCTATTAATTAATGACAATTTCGAAGGAATATTCAGTTTTAGTTTGTAACAATTCGTTCATCAACACTCATCACCCTCATTCGAAATCCATATTCGCCCATATCTTGACGATTTGCCTCTTAGAATAAATAAATAAACATAATCACATTGCAGCCATTAACACATTTATCGTATACAAAATTAATTTCCTTGATTACTTTTCACACGTAATTTTCCATTACCTCACCAGATATGTCTTTTTACTTTAGGCCTACTCTATAGTTGCAATTTTGTTATTCATTTACTAGTAAACTTCCAATTAAAAATCCTTAATCAATTTTGAATTGAAATATTGACACTGAGTTGTTTTCAGGTTATTTGATGGAATGTTATGTATGTGAAAATCAAGATGACAACACAGGAAAGTGCCTTAAAACTATAAAAACTTGCGAACCTGACGAGGATATGTGCCTTTCTGAGATCAAGTGGGGAAGTAAGTCAATATTTTAAAACAACTTGAAGTATGACGCTTTTAAGATTACTATAGTTCAATTTTTATAATGGTAGACTCGGGCTCCGGAAGTGGCAGTAGGCGAGGAAGAGTATCATTGTAAAGGGCGTCTTATAAACATTTGCTCAAATTAGGTGACTCGATGCAGGAATGATTCATCGGACTGCATTCATTGGTTTAGGTTAGTGCACTGCCGAGTCTACGGTTATAAAAATTGTACTATACTTCTCACACCCTCATTCAGAATATATTTTTAAATGATTTTAGCTTTCTAATTTGTATACTATACCAGAATAGTAAGCAGAACCATACCAGTTCTGCCTGTGAACATTGGGAAGTATTGGATGTATTGCGGTTTCATTGTGTCTCCACTAAGATGATAAAAGTAAATTAGTTCCAACTGCTGAGGATGCACTTCATGGGCTAGAGAGAGGCCGTAATGACTTGGTTGGAGTGGTAAAATAATTTAAACCGCTGCCTCAGTGAAAAGTTTTATTTTAAGAAACATTGCGTAACAAAACCCGAAAAAATTACCGATATTTTTTATATTTTAACAGTGTTATGTTTTTAGTAATAAACATAAGTAAGAAGAATTTAGATAACTTTTTGAAATAAAAAAAACTTCAAATTGAATAATTTTTGAAAAAGTAGAAAGTATCATGTAGAAATCATTTTATAGAGTTAGGTATATTGACAGTTTGTGGATTGTATATATTTGAAACTATTCTCATAGCCAAACAAAATTTGTCTTATACAATGATTGAAAAAAAATGAATACACATGATTATAATACAAGTAGAACAAATTTATACATAAAAAAATACTTATAATACAGAATTCAACAAAATCACCTAGATATACTAGAAAATTTTTTTAATATCACCTACCACTAAACAGAAGAAATATATAAAAATATGAACAATTCAAATTAGAAGTGAAAAATTATATTTTGAACAAACCATATATTTGAAACTTATATTCAATTGAAGAATATTTTAATCAACTTTAAAAATTATAATAATGCTCTGTATAAATTTAAATCATAATATTATAAGTATATTGTAACTTAAAATATGTACAATTTTGTATGTGGTTACATATTTAATTAAATAAATAAAACAGTATCAATTCAATTTTACATTAAACGTAGGCTTTTCATTGATATAGTAGTAGGTCCAATGCAATAGTCAACAAATGCTGTTCAGTTTAAACTACTGTGTCAATAGGGCATGAACAATATTCTGTTTGCTTCTTTACTGTAGAATAAAATCATTGGCGTAATTATTTTAAATCGAGGTTAGTTAAATTATCAAAAAGAAAGTCATGGGCACTCCTCTGAACCTATTTACATTGTATTGCGGGTTTAAACCCCTATAATGGAGATTTAATGTGTCTGCATAAATGCCCTTTATAACTGGCGTCCACTGTATTTACAAGAAGACTTACACTTGTTTTAATTTATTTTTGTTGTTGTACATATACAGCTAAGATTATGTTAATACGTTAGTTGTAAGCATCAATATGCATTTAAATAAATTCAAGCATTTTTTCCAGATCAACAAGTATATCAGTACGAGTGGTAAAATAGTTTGTCATGGGAAGTCATTTTATCTTGATTTTTAATTCATAATGTGCACAATATTTATTATTAAAAATGTTCAGCATTGTTATTGTAGAATAAATTAAAAACGTTATTTATCGTAGGTTTTTGTACAATAATTTTGTGCTTTATATGTAAAACTACATCATAATTGGTGTGTTTTTATAGCTTTGTTGTGTTTAGTAGCAATATTATATTATATTGCCAATCAGTGAACTAATTTACTAACTATAATATAGATTTTTCGACAATAATTACGTCAAGGTACTATTTACAATCTCACCATACGTTTTACTCTTGTTGTGATGATTGCTGGTCCTAGCGATACCACTGAGGACACCTCATCACCACAAGGGTGAAATGTATGATAGCACATTGACATGATTGTTTTAGAAAAAAGTAGATTCTAGTTACTGAACCAGGCACTTAAGACTAATTAAAGAATGTACTATTTCATTCAATTATTACATTTCAGTAAGGCTGAGATTTTAAGGGCATATCTTCATTATATTTGTTGGTATCCCTGTAGTGAATTAAATAGTAGTGTTTTTTTTTTTTATTCTTTAACAGTATTTTCTATCTTTAAAGTATTCATGAGGGCTTTCAATCGTTAGACAGGTACTGTGTATTATCTATAAGACTAAGTACCGTTTGTAGCATCTGAGAAAAGTTTTCTTAATGCTGTGAGTTAATTATTTCGATAAATTTCCAACACTATCTTACAGGATAGGTTAGTTTAACACGTGTTTTGTCTAGCTGGAACCTCACGCTCAGCTTCTTCTGAGTTGACGCATGCGTTCCTGTAGAACAGGTTGTCATCTCAGTGGGAATTCCCAGTTTATGCGTGGGACTCATCAATACGCCACAAATGAAGGCTGTTGATAGAACATTTAATCTGAGACGCCTTCAAGTTTCAGGATACCTCAGTATTACTTTGTTACGTGTCAAAAGTTTCCTGAAATTGAAGTAGATTTAATTCTTAACAAATTACATAATGATGACACGTAAGGCCCGTGGCACCTTAAAAAAATGGCTGATGACAGATTTTTAAATATAAGGGATGAATTAATTCATAAAGAAGCTGTGGATTTTGCTGTAAACATATATGGGTTGTTTAAGTGTAATTACTAACAAATATTCATCTGATATTATTGTAGATTTAATCCCAGAAATAACAGCAGTACTAACAATAGCAACAGTCTAGATGTTTCACTTCAAGTTAACAAAGACTTCACTTTAAATTTAAAAGAGGTTATTACAGAAAAAAGAGTCATTAAAAAAATCTTAGAGCTTGAGAAACGCAATAGAAAAGGTGACTTTGAAACTTCATTAGTTGTTGAAGAGGAAGCAGAAAAAGAAATAGTTATTTTAAAGAATGATTTGACTTCTCTAGAAATGTTACAATCGTTTAAAGGAAGAAATTGAAAATAAAAATGCTATTATTAGCATGCCAACCAATGATTGTGAGGATTTAAGAAAACAGCTTAATAACAAAAGTGTAAGCCTGGGTTGTGAGGTTGAACAACATTTTGAGTGTCCTATGAAGGCTTGGCGTAAACCACCAAACCAAGCTACAATTTGTCACACATTTGAGACTGGCAATTTATTTGCACTATTGACAGCTGATGAGTCTATTTGCGAACCTGGCACTTCTTTGGTTGTGGAAGCTGTAGTTCATAGAACGGACATTGATTTGCCGGCTCGGCATCCTGCAACTATACCACAAAACATTGCAAGAATAAAGTGCTAATTCTTTCAGAAAGCCATGGTAGGGGCTTGTATCATGCCATGAACAGTCTTTGGGAAGATACTGCCGTTACTGTTATTAGCAAACCAGGAGCGAAATTGAAGCATATAATTAAGGAAGGACGATCCCTGGTGGAAGGGTATACAGAGATTATGTTGTTATTCTTGGGGGCACGAACGACTGTGATAGCCATGAACCATCTCAGCTGACGATAAGGCAAGGCATGAGGGACCTGATGTCCTGGAATGTAGCAACAAATATTGTCATTGTTGCTATACCTTACTGTTATGATTCACCTAGACTAAATGATAATATATTTTTTAATAACACAATTATTAAAAATACAGTAAATAAATACTAGGGTAAATCAAGCATGTCCTTCTTTGAGCTTAACGGGGTGCTAAAACGTAACTGCTACACCACTCATGGACATTGGAGTAAACATGGGAAAATGATCGTAGCCAATCTTATTTGTGATATTGTACAACGAACACCTGCTTATAAGGACTTTAGAGCGCAGATAGGAGTTTCAGTTAAGTCACATCAAATAAATCGTCGGTTAGTACCTAGTATCAACAAAGAACATACAGAACGACCAACTATTCTGGAAGAGCGGTCAAGAGAACGGCAACTTGCACAGTCATCGGACATCGTCTTACTATCCAGCAGCCCTGTAGCTACTCCACTACGAGATGCGGCAGTTTGTCAGCCTACAAACATGTCAGAGACTTGCTCCTACCATTGGCGGTCCACTAATGAAAGTAATCTATTGTCTTTGGAGGATTTTCCACCCCTTCCTTCAGGATTAATGCCAGATGAAGACGTCTCTAATTTATCTGAAACTGACAATCATTTTTTGGAGTCACTAGAGAACTTATCCAAGACAATCTGATTTCTAGTTTAAGGTTGAGTCTTGCGAGCAATGATATTCCTCAAATCAACGTTTCCAGGGACCTTAGACTTTTTCAATGTAATATACAGGGATTAAGTCAACCTTTAAAGGTTGATAAGTTTAATCTATTTTTGGAATCTTCTAAATTGAAACCCTCGATTATTTGTTTCACTGAACACTGGATTCATTCTGATAAACATTTCATGTTTCATAAAGTAATAGGTTTTAAAACAGTTTCTCTCTTTTCTCGATCAAAATACATAAGAGGAGGAGTTTGTATACTTGCAAGGCCTGACCTTCCCGTAATGTCAATGGAACAGTTGTGTAAGTTTTCTCACGAGGGCATTTTTGAGTGCTGTGGTGTTATCGTTCAGTTTGTTAAACCTATAATAATCATAGCATTGTATAGACCACCTAAGAATGACAAACATAGCTTAAATATTTTTTACGATAAGATAAATACTCAGGGTCGTGAGTTTAAAATTTAAAAACACTAAAATTGTTCTTACAGGAGATTTCAATATATATGTTAGATAACAGTGACATTAAGCATAACTTCCTTAACATCCTAAGGTCTTATAATCTAAAGCCATGTTTTAATGAGCCAACCCGTATTACTAATAGGTCAAAAACCTGTCTGGACAACATTTTTATGAATTTTGACTACAAATTTGCACAGATGGTAGAAACAAGGATGTCTGATCATTTGGGCCAGTTAATAATAAGCTTTAATTGTTTATTTCTGTAGAAAAAGCAGATAAAAACTATCTCTGTAAGCGTCACTTTTCAAAGACAAAGTACAAAATTTCAAATCAAAAATATCAAATATTTCCTGGCCCGATATTTTTAATATAGACAGTTTGGAGCAGTATAATGTTAACTATCTTTATAAATCCTTCTTAGGCTCATTTAGAATAACTTTTATGCACAAATTTCCTGTAAAAAAATCAAGGAAAGTTAGTAATAGTAAGTGGTCAAAAAATTGGATGACCAACGGTTTGAGAATTTCTAGTATAAGAAAGAGGGAACTGCATAAATTATCTAGAATATCAAATAATCAAGAGTTTTAAAAATATGTATAGTACCTATAAAAATATCTTTAAGAAGTGTGTAAGAATGGCTGAGTTAAAATATAATAGTTCATTTATCTCTAATTCATGCAACAGAGTTAAAGCTGTATGGAGTGTTGTTGGGAGGGAGACTGGTAAAAAGAAAACTTGTCAGGGCATTCATAAAATAATTTATAACAAGGAAGAAATTAAGGACAAAAAGTTGATTGCATCTTTATTGAACACGCATTTTATTTAAGTTTATAACACTTTGCAGGTTAAAGCTAATTTTCACGAAGCTATAAAATGTATCCCACATAATTTGAAGTCTCAGAAATACTTAATAGCTTTTGATCTTATAAATTATACAGGAATTCTTAGCATTTTATAGTCATTGAAACCAAAGAAGTCAGTGGGTTGGGATGACATACCCCAATTCCTTTTAAAATCGTGTGCTGAAACACTCTCCAGGCCACTTGAATTTTTGGTTAACCGGTCGCTTCAAGAGGGGGTCTTCCCCGAACTTTTAAAAATATCCACTATAAAACCAATTCTTAAAAAACAAAATAACTTATCAATTGACAACCTTCGTTCAGTCTCTCTCCTATCTTCATTTTCAAAGGTCTTTGAAAGAATCATTTTTAATAGATTATATGAATATTTTGATAGAAATAAAATTGTTCACTCTCGTCAATTTGGATTTTTAAAGGGTAAAAACACTTGTAACCCTTTAAACACTTGTATTTGATTTTAAACTCTCTAAGCAAAAAAGATGGCTTCCCCATCTGGTCTGTTCAGGCAGCTTGAGAGAAATTCGATCCTTAAATATTTTCCTTGACAAAATCTCATCAAATAAAGCCTTTAAAATGTGGCTATTTTTTACTGTCTTTACAATTCCTGTCACTTCACCAAAAAAGTGCCTAAAATATCAGAACACAGTAAATGTAAGAAGTGAGCAATGCAACCAAGTGGTAATACTGCATACTGCTATTACAATACCACTATACGTGTGCGGGGGGTTGGTGAATATTAATCTAACCCACACGCCCTACCGTACAATGGTTTTGGGCCACCCGCCCTCCTATACGTATACGATGGTATTGATTTGTGGTTTTTAACCTCCCTCAGGTAAAAACCACAATAGTAACATATCTAAGTTACTATGTGAACTAACCAAATAGTAAACATATCTAAGAACTGATGATGTGCTAGTCTGGTTACTAACTAAGTTCAACTGTTCCTCAGAAAGGGCAATTTATTAATAGCCCAAAAGCCAGGGTTCATATTTATTATTGACCCACCCCCCACCCATACACGTACAGTGGTATTGACCCACCCGCCCACCCATACACGTACAGTGGTATTGACCCACCCACCCACCCATACACATACAGTGATATTGACCTACCCACCCACCCATACACGTACAGTGGTATTGACCCACCCACCCATCCATACACATACAGTGTCATATCAACACTGTAATAATATGAGGGTACTTTTCTTTCACTAATGTTAAACCTGCCTTCATGTTTGCAGCATTGTCAGCAATAATCACTAAAATGTCTCTGGCCCATACTGCTCAATGACCGAGCCAATATTCTCTGGAAGATAATCAGCATTGTGTCTCTCGGCTTTGGTAATTTTAAAATCTACAAAATATGGCTGTGGTTTTGAAATTACAAAGTTGATTATACTCTCATTCCTGATATTATTCCATCCATCACACTGAAGATGTAAATTTGTTGTATCTTTAATTTCTGTACTTATCTGTTCTTTCATCTCAGTATACTGGGCATCTAGATAACTATTTGACATACGGAATCTTGATAGCAATTTGTACGCGGGTCTCAATTTTTGGAAAAATTCTATCCATAGTGGGTGCTCTACAAGAGATAACGGTGATACACTTACATAAACTGCTTTTGCCAAAGATTGGTTGAGGATTTCCAGTAACAAAACCACAAATTAATATCTTTGAATAAACGCAGTCACAATAATGAATAAAATAAATTTTTTATTACACTACAATCTAATCACCTATTTCCAAAACGTAATTTTAGCATTGAAAATCACATTTTTGGCTATAGGTCTCAGAATTAATTTTTGGACCTAGGTTATAATTAAAACATTCACTTTAATCTAAACACAAGAACACATGCATATATATTCGGTAGGTTACAATAACATCATAAGTGTTATAGGTTATGATGATGCTTTAACAATAGGTGTTATTGCTTGCATATAAAACTAATATTCAATAAATAAGAAATATGAGTTTTATGAGTTATGCATTTTATGAGAAAAATGAGTTAAGAGTTTTGCAATACTCATGATGCAATTAAATCACAGATATTTCTTTAGGGGTAATTAAAGAATTTTAATTACTTTGAGGAAATAAAAAAATGGTCCTAGGCGTTACTTTATTACCTTTTAAAGATTAGTTAAACTTTATCAGGGTTTTCTACTATATTATAATTATATTGTATCTTATATTCATACCCGTATTACTACTCCAGTGTAATGGTTAGCTTTAAGTTTAAGGAATCAGATATCAGTAAGAATTCTGTGAAAGTTAAGAAGCTGGCACAGTTAATTAACGTAGGCTAGTTAATTAACTAGCACACTGTTAAAGAAAGGCAGCCATTTTGATTGCTGTGTGGTTGTTGTAGAGCCAGTGTCAAGGGTACTACTTTGAGTAACAGTGTGATATTGTAAGAGCAAGGGACAATTTAGGAAGAAGTAAATGACTCCAAGTAGGCCTCTTCTGAATTGTTCATTGTTACAAAATGGTGAAGAAAAAGGGAGTAATTTGGGACTTTTTTAATGTAAAAGGAAAAGGTGTTGTATGTAAATACTGTACTCAAGAGTACAAACAAGCAAATTCAGTTAAAATGGAAAGACATATAAGGAAATGTTTTAAATGCCCTGTAGGATTTAAGCATATTATTTTTGCTAGTGCTAAACAAACTCCTAAAAAATCAACCTCAGAGAAAATCAAACAGTCACTGTCAGTCATTGTAGACCAAACTACTGTAACTAATGATTTAACCTCAGCCGGTTCAAGTTCAGCATCATCTTCACTTACAAGTCCACCAATACAGAAGCCTTGGCCAAGTCCACTATCTGCAACCTCCTCTAGTTCGGGATCCGCAACTGTTCCAAATTACAGCCCTTGTTCCTCAAGAGGAATTACTTCATTTTTAGATTACATGGATTCCCAAACAAATGTAAGTACACAATATTTAATTTCAGTAGGCAATGACATTAAAACACTATTGGTTGGCAATGATGCTGGATGAAGTCTCTAGGGGTTGAAAGGGAGAAGAAAATTCCCTCCCAAACACTGAAGGAACTAAATTTCCCTCTTACAGTCATAGCACTGTGCAACCAATATCTCTTTCAAACTTAAAGTTTAAAAACTGTAAAATAGGCATTTTATAAAAATGTAAAGTTTTTTAGCATTTGAACTCCAGAAAGTTGTTTTAAGAACCCAGATAGTATGATTGTGATATCCTTTGTGTTTAACTCTGATAAGATGGTAGTACTCTTATCAAATTTGTATGGATACAAGTTAATTGTCAAAAAATTCTTTACAATAGGGCTATGATCTTTTTTACAAAATTAAGTTTATAAAATATTTGATACTGTAATACCAGTCGGAGTGTGTTTACTGGTCCGGGAATTTATTTCTATAAATTTCCACTTGTTTTTTTAAAGGTAATTTGTGTATTTAAACATTAGTTATTGAATAAAAATGTAGAAACTTACCTAATTAACTTATTTTAAGGTTTATAACAGTTCAGTTAGTGTTAAATTGTTCAATCTAAAAATCTTATAAATTCCCACTTATAAAATCAAGGAAATATTCCTCGGCCAAGGAAATATTCCCGGCAATATTCCCATTTTATAAGTTTCCTCCCAGTGGCAATGTTCCCGGCCCACATCACTAATCGTAGGAAATAAAATTAGAACGTGCAACTCAAACTCCTGCTCAATTGCCCAGGAGTCCAGACCTCATCTCCAGGCAGAGGTCTGGAGGGAGTAAAATTGCCAATGTTTGTCATATTACTAAAGAATAACAAGAAGACGGAATAAGATGTACCAAATGTCAGTCTGTAGAGAATGAAATACTCTATCCAACAAAACAAATGTAATTCTCTTAGCTACATTGGGTATTTTACAAAAAATGTTTTGTATACCCTTGTTTACATGATTTCCCAAAAGCGAGTTACGGCATAATTTATGCTGTTGATAAAAGTTTAGCAAATAATTTATTTATTGAGATATAAACTAAAAAAAAATTAGGTAGATAGACAGAGAGTTGACAAGTTGATTGGTGCCGCTTCAAGCTAATTTCGTGCAGTAGGTTGGCAATGGTTACAAGTCTTTACTTTACTGGAAGAGGCAGAGCCCGTCAACGCCACGGCCACAGTTGACATAGCCATTTTTACTTGTTGCGCGTCTGATTTTCTTTGTGAGTTTTTTATTCACTGTAAGTGTTATGGATTACTATTTAAATGAATAAAATTATGTTTTGTGTTTAGTGTAGTCATAGTACAATGTATTATAGTGGTTTTTAGTGTCTAAAATAATTATAAATAGTGAAATTGTCAAAATGGAATCTTTTGTGTTGTGGTATTTATGCTATCTCCTATACATCCACTTGACATCATCATCAGATTGATGCTGGCCGGCTTCAACCATTAACTCCAATTCCAATCTTAACTAGTTGTACTAATGTCTCATTTACACAACTTGCATTAGATTTTGCATTGTAAGAACAATATTATTACAATTGTCGTAGCTTGTAAAGGGGTTTTAAGTCTTTTATTGGGTAGCTCAACATTTTCAAATAGCACTTATAGTCATGATATACCTCATTTTAAATAGTTCTTGGTAAGACAAGACAAAATACAATTAAACATTTCAAACAAGCAGACACATAACACAAATGTTCAGTGGCACTGATACTTTCCCTTAGCTTCAGTTGTTTGTAGCTAGGTGGTAGTGGTAGGGTTTGTATATCCACAGAGCCAGATTTTCACAGTTTGTGTATAAAGATTGCTGATAGTTGGGGTAGGGTAGGAAGTGATCTGTCATCTATATGATATAGAGATTAGAATAGTCGTGGGATTTAGACATTGGTGTGCTATCTCTCTATTCTTTTGAGTTGGAAACTAATGGCTTGGGAAGGAAGGTACCTGACTACTTTTGTGGTGTAACTGGTCAAAAATTTGGTCATGGAGAATAGTATTGCCAGAGACACGTTTTCAAGATTTTGTACTTAACAATTACATCTATGGCCAGCCGTTCATGGTTTCACTGGTAAAGCTGTTATATTTAGCATGGCAGTTTTTTACTTGAGTTGGTAAATTAAGTTGATGGAATGACAGATGAAGTTTCTAGATGTTTTTTAGGTTAAGGAGGTAGTGGTCATAGTAAATGATGTGGCTGGGAAATAAACAGGATAGGTTTTGCAAGATTTGTTGTTGCAACGTTTGAGCTACACTAGTGAGTGACCTTTGGTATTATATTATAGGAGTTCCACAGGGCTCCGTCCTGGCCCATTGCTATTCCTTCTACTAACAAATGACACGCCTGTCCACCTGCAGGGTAGCTGCCAAACTGTTATGTTTGCTGACGATACTGTCACCCAGCAAGCAAGAAGCTTTTACTATAGCCAATGAATACTGCTCTTCCAACCATCTGGTGCTGAACAAGTCTAAAACAGTACAGGTAGTCTTCACCACCAAGGGCAAGGAAGAAAACATCATGCTACCTTAGCCCAATAAAATAGTACATTGGACCAAGCATTAAATGGGCTAAAAGATTTTATTGATTTAAGTGGTCCATTTTTTTACATGCTAATAAAAGTAATTTGTGGTTTCTCACCAACATTTTTGATGGCGCAACTTTGGGCAGCCTACAAACCACAAAATTTTGGTACTTTTTTTCAGTTTTTACGATATATCTCAAAAACTAATGGTTCTTTGGATTTTATTTTAATGTATAGTTTTTTAAAGAGCATTAAATTACCTACAATTTCACTACCTCAAGTCCTTTCTACCTCTGATAATAAGCAAGCAACAGCTTTTAAAAATTGACCGTTTTTCCAATTTCACGAAAAATTGCTAAATCCACCAATTACCTCTTGTTCTCTTCTCTTTAACTCATCCAAAGTATTATTAGAAAAAAAAGACATGTTGGCATGATGTTGGTAAGATATCACACATTAAATGAGACACAAAAGATGCAGCCAAGCTTCGAGAGTGGTTATTGACACATCTCCCTTTCCCTGAAAACATCTGTGTCTTGTCCATCAGCAGTGGTATAGTTGCAGGGAGTGAGGTCAACTGTCATATGGCTAGAGAGGTTTGGAATTTGGGGATCCAAAGAAAATGTTGAGGCGGTGAAATTCAAGAGGAAAGACAAAGTAACCTCCCTGGCTACTCTTGTATAAATGGTTTGAAATTTGGAAATGTGAAAGTGGCTGTTGTCAATTCACTGACTCTGTTTCAAAGAGTCTGTTTGTTGAAGCAGAGCGATCCTGATGTTGAAAATCTATTGACATATGAAGTTACTCCTTACCCCCATGTCGCTATTCACAGAGGAAGGGGGGAAGGGATCAGTGTAAAGCATTTACACCGATTGAACCTCCAAAGCTCAATGAAATCAGGATACATAAAACAAGAAAAAAAAAAAGGATACAGGAAACCATCATACTGAGAAACCAGATACAGTCTATGTCCTTGATGAAGGGGATTTCTTCTCCAAAAGTTGCCTTTCCCAAAAATGTTACTTTTACAGAAATAGCAAAATGCTATGTGAAATACATCAGCAGCAACTTTGGGTCTCATGTGACAGTTTTTATGGTTATCCTTTGGAAGAAGAACCAATGGTCACCAAGAGTACAGAACGACTCCGATGGGCACGACTAAAGGATCGACTGAAGTAGCAGTTGGTAGGGAAGTGATAAACAAAATCCTGCAGGAAAAGTTTCTTCTAAACGATAAAAATAAGTCTAGCCTCATTTCTTTGTTGAAATCGCACTTTGAACTAAGTGGGATTCAAATGCTTCAGGCTACCGAAGAAGCAGGTGTCTTGATTGTCACCACTGCTATCAGTCATACTCACTTGTTTATCAGAATTGTTATTGTCGGAGAAGACATTGATCATTTAGTGATCATTACTGCCATGGGATATTATCACCAGAACCTCTACTTCCAAAAGCCGAGAAGATCATGGAGAACAATTTCGTGGTTTTTAGACTGCCCAAAGTTGTGCCGTCAAAAATTTTGGTGGGAACCACAAATTACTCTTATTAGCACCCAAATGGACCACTTAAAACAACAAAATCTTCTAGCCCATTTACTACTTGATTAGGGCCCTTTTGAGTGATAATTTTGTTGGGTTACCTGGCCTAGAATGCAAAAAATACAAAATATCTTGGTATTTTAATTGAAACCTCATATCCACAAACTTTGCAAGAATTTCAGCTCTGAGACATATATCACATAAAGAATAAGTCAAATAAGCAACAAATAAATAGCATGAACGGCTTATTTTGGCACCTGAGGTATGGCATAGCTACTTAGGAGGGGGGGGGAGACTTCTTGCTCTAACCTAGAAAAGGTCCTCATCCGGCAAAAAAGAGCAATTAGGTATCTAGAAGTATCTTAGGTATAGTTGCAGAACAGCTTTTATCAAGATAAAAATCCTAAATGTAATAGCACTATATTTACAAGAAGTTATCTTCTACACAATCTCAACCTCACGGCTCAGAAATCAAGATATCCATTAAGATGTCAGCACTGGTTGCGCACTGCCGTAACCCAGCTACTTGGGGACAAAGTGTTTGGGAGATTGTAGGTGATATGCTCAATCCTTTTAAATACCGACACGGAGTCCGCTCAATGGTTGCCATCGACGTAGATACTACTAGAGAAGTCTGGGGTGTCCATGTTGGATAGTAATCAAGGTTCAGATGTTGTGTAGAGAAGAGAACTAAGTGTCAGACTTGTCAGTTAGCTTGAGCTGATTTTCAAATCAGACCAACACCACGTGGTTCGGATTCCACATAAACCTGTATGTCCCATAGTTGCCCTGCTATTAATAAATATTCCTTTCTGAGCTAAGTCGAACTCAGATAGTAACAATGACTACACTCGTTCATCTACATACACACTCATTCACCCCTCATATTCGCCCATATCTCTACGATTGGCGTCTTGGAAATGAATAATGAATAACTATAGTACAAGAAATGTAGAGACTTTGTCCTACCACCCAACCGCCTAACACTCTTCAGTAAAAAACCCACATATGCTGAAGACATGGTTTTTAACCTTCTGCCTGATGACATAAAGATCTGCGACACCCCACAGTTAAAAAACAACTAACAGACTGGCTGCTGCAAAGATCCTTCTACCCTATAGAAGAATACCTAAAATAGAAGGACCTCCCAGACTATACCTGATGTTGGTACATAATATCTCTGCTGTCTTGTTTTCTTCTTTAATTTCATATTTTCTTTCTAAAAAAAAAGAAAAAAGGAATTGTGATGGCATACTAATCTCCAAGATATTGTCTATATTTTGTGTTTCACTTCAACCTTTTTGGTTGCAGGGGTCCAAGAAGCATTATTATATATCCATTGATGTGACACCAAGACCATGTGTGAACGCACACATAGGAGCTACATGAGTACTAGCACTCTTCTTTGGTATCAGAGCTACAAATGCTCAGAATATTGTTCAAGAGACCTTTCTAATTTTATTGTGTATTTCAGCCAAACCTTACTGGTCACAGGAGGCCAGAAAGCAGTATTACATATCCAAGTGAAGTAACACTGAGAGCTTGTTAGAGCGCACATGTAGGAGCTAAATGAGCTACATGCATTCATATTTCGTATCAGGACTGGAAATGCTCAGAATGTTGTATTGGTGGCTTTTAAAATTATATTGTGTGTTTCAGCTCAGCCTTACTGGTCGCAGGGGGCCAAAAAGCAGTATTACATATCCAAACGATGTGCCACCAAAAGCACTTGTGAGCGCACACGTAGGAGCTACATGAGTACCTGCACTCATCTTTGGTATCAAGACTGGAAATGCTCAGAATGTTGTGCTGGTGACCGTTGTAATTATTATGTCATTGTAAGTATTTCTTTATGCCAAGAGAATTATTTTTTGAAAATCAAATGAACAATATGAAGAGTACAAAAATTCAGCTACAGTAGAAAGTCTATTTTCCGTCAGGGGTCGGTACCGCAGCCGTGACGGATTGGAGAATAGACGGATCATAGAGAATTCACCCAAACACACTTATATCGCTGGAAACTTATTATTAGTGCTTATGCACATTAAATTTAAATGCTGTTTAGTACATATTGATTAACAAAATGAAAATGAAAAGGTTAGAAAAAAAAATTTTCAGAATGTATATACTGCAGGTCACACTACTCTTTTATTTCAGTAGGCCTAGTTTTAATGTAAAACATAAGCTTGTACATTATGTAATAAGCAGAAAAATTAATTATTAACATTATTAAAATTAAACTGCAGTTCAGAGTGACATATTAAAGCCTAGTTCCCACGGCTAGTGTTTTCGCAATACAGGCCCGATGTCTGTACACGGGTAGTGTGTCTCTGCGACTCGCCTTTGTATCATCAGACATGACCGTTCCAACGGCCTAAACGTTTTAACCCTTATCACGCGGCATACGGATATATCAGTACAATGAAAATAGCTTTAAACGCGGCATACGGACATATCCGTATTGATGTATTTTTTAGGTTATTTTTATTTAATAGTACACTACATAACCGGAAATGGGCACAAAAGCCTTTAAATGCTTATTTATAGCCAACCGGATGCAAGCTGGTTTAATTTCACACAACAGGAAGTTAGAAACAGCTGTTATGATATTTTCGTTGCCGTGACGACTGACGCATAGCGCGGAATGCGGATATAACCGGATCTCGCTAGACAGTTCGCCTGCCAGTGCCAGTCACAGCCAAGAGTCTGTCTAGTTGACATCACTAAGCTTTTGTTTACATCGTTGTAGTTATTCTTTGGTTGGTTTGTTTCATTTTATTGTTGAGTTTTTGTTTCTATGTCGTTGTTGTAGACCTGCACGGAACATCCCACACTTCACCCTGACGGATGTTTTGAAGTGTATCATACTGTCCAAACTACTAACTAATTCCATTACTGTATTATAGTTTATTTGATAACATATAATGAGATTGTTTTTCATTTTATTTTATATTGTTTAAATTTAGACTAAAGTTATTGTACTAACTGAATATATAGCAGCGTATTCCATAAAATTGTTTTAATCATTATGTCATATTACAAAAGTAAAATTAAATAAATTTTTATGAAATGGCTATTTTTTATTACTTAAAGGTCCATTAAGTGGAAAATAAATTAAACTTTTGAAAAAAATAAAATTAAAAAAATAAAGTTATATGCACGCTATTGAGACTTAGGCCAAATTTTATTCAGCGCTTTAAGGGTTAAACCTGCATAGGCGTTGTGGCTTCAAACATCATTTTCGACAACATGCCTTTGTAGTGCCGCCACTTTCCCCATGTTGTACAGGATCTGTTCAGGCAGCCCCAGACGGTCTGTCCGTACGTCAAGCGAGCTGTTCCAACGACCTGTTATCTGTTAGACAGCAGATGAGGCCTTACGGATGGCGGGCCGTTGGAACTAGGCTTATGAGGGCTAGACGTCTGGAGGGGAAAATTATCGTCCTCCAGACGGATGAGTCATACGGCTACTGTCATATCGTGGTGCTACGAACCCAGATACTGACGGATAACAGAACCTGGCGGAAAATAGGGTGACGGACAATCGGGTTTTCACTGTATTTAATTAGTCTGGACTTGTAAGTGCTGGTATATCTTGGTTAAGTTAAACAATAAAATGAAATGATAAATGCTTTATTAACATTTTTAGCCATATAAAATAAACAAGTTTACTAAATTACAATTACATATTGTGGATAGTTAATACATTTTATATATAGGATTTTTGAACTTATAGGTTATATTGTTTATTTAATATGCTTTCTTGCCTTTATTGGACATGGCCAGAGCCGTCTGTAACTCTTAGCAAACTTCTAAAATTGTTTTACATCTTAAATACTTTTTAGTTATTTAAAAATATTTTCATTGTATTCTCTTGTTTTCTTTCTAAAACATTTTTATAATTTTTATTCAATTTTAAGTACAATCCCTTGGTGTAAGTGGTATTATTTTCCTATATAAATTCAACACTTGTAAACTCTTACTCCTAACTAGTTCACATTCTCCATCATGTTAAACAATTAAAGGGTTCATGCAAAAACCAAAAACATTTGAAAGAAGACATTTTGAAAATAAAATAACACCTCATCACTAGCCAGGCAAGGCTGGGCCACAGGTAAATTGGATGGGGGGAGGGGGGTGATGTCTAGTCAGTAATTGCAATGTGGCTGTAACTTTATTACAATTTGAAAATAATAATAAATATGGCACTTGTACAGGAGCTGCCTATTTAAATAGTGTGTGTTGGAACAATGCAATTGAGTTTTTTTATTCAGCTGTTTGAGTACAACAGCATTTAGTAGCAATTTTGTTAATGTTTTTTCAGTAGAACATGTTTAATTTTAGATCCTTTCATTTCTACTCACCCCAAGTTTAGAGAAATGTCCTATTTACTGTCGGATTCAAAAAGCAATGTACTCGAGTTTGAACCTCTGCTAGAAAATAAATACTCATCCGATTCTGTTGTGTTGTACACAGAAATTTAGCTTATTTAATTCTACGTAATTTCATATGACTTACAATTTTTTAAAGATTTTAAGAATTTTTGTATAACACGTAGAAAAGAAAAAAAAACATGAAACTAGCACTTTTGGTTTTAAGCTCAATTTTAAAAATTTTAAGACAAAAAGTACTAAAGATAAGTCAGTGTAACCTTAATCACATGTGAAGAAGATCGTTTTTTTGTAGTTTGTCCAAATTGTGGAATTTTTACTCTTTTACAAAATGTTCTGTTGTAATTTTTGTAAACCCTTGCAATCTTAAAAATGGCTGATCATACAAACTTCCAAAATGGTTCAAAAATACCCATTTGAAAAATAAAGTAAGATTATAAAACAGTAAGTGCGATAAAAAATATCTTGCAATATCACATTTCTAGTAACTGTGAGTGATTCTTCAGCCTTTAGCTGTAACATGTCTACCTATCATTCATAGCTAATAAGTCCCCTAATACAGGGTGACAGTCCAGCTGCATGACGTGGCAACACCGCATCCGGTGGCTCGGTTGGTCACACGTGTTACAGCACATCGATGTTTGTTGAATTATCATATGATATAAAATCGTAAGACTTTTTTATCAAACGTACCGTTTTATAATCTTACTTTATTTTTCAATCCAGTATTTATGAACCATTTTGGAAGTTTGTATGATCAGCCATTTTTAAGATTGTAAGGGTTTATAAAAATTACAACAGAACATTTTGTAAAAGAGTAAATATTCTAGAATTTGGACAGACTACAAAAAAAACCTTCTTCACATGTTGTTAAAGTTTCTGACTTATCTTAAGTACTTTTTTTTTAAGTAGTCTTAGAAATTTTAAAAATTGAGCTTTACTCCAAAAGTGCTTAAGTTTCATGTTATTTTTTTGTATTCTACCTCCTATAACAAAATTCTTAAAGTCTTAAAAAAAAGTTATATGAAATTACGTAGAATTAAATAAGCTAAATTTCGGTGTACACCACAACAGAATTGGATGAGTATTTATTTTGTAGTAGAGGTTCAAACTCGAGTACATTGCTTTTTGAATGCGACAGTAGGAGTTTGGAATTTATTTGTACACTATAATTTATACATACGTATAACTATACAAATCTGGCTTTTATCTTGTTTATTGTAAATATAAATTTAAAAAAGAAATAGTTTTGGAAAGTATATTTTACGTGTGTTACTAGAGTAGTGTTAAAGCTGTAGTGTTCAATCTCATTATAACATGTAATTTACATTTTCAAACTGCTGATAGTGAAAAAATCCTAGTGTAGTTTTTATTTTCACACCATTGTTGTCGCTCATAGCCAATGTGTTATTAACATTTATCAATACCATAATTTTGTCACCATTCCTACAAATAGTTCACCTTTTGTTGTTGCAGACGGGAAGTAGTGCTGTTAAAGCCAATTTGCTGATGACTGTAACCACTGTTGTTATGGCTGTGATAGCATCTGCCTTTTTCAACCTGTGAACTGTCTATTGCTGTTGACAATTTATTTACATTTGTTCTTACATCGTTAAGTTCACAAATATCCACTCCATCTGCACAAGTTGTATATCCGTCCATTGTGTCTGAGTATTTATGTAAGTTAAATGCCAATATATATTTACATATAGATTTTAAATGTAACGTATATAGATATCTTTATACTACAGATAGTTTTAACATTTGTAACATGTTTCATTAACTAAACATTTAAGTTAATTTTTGAATATACCTATGTATGTATTTTTTTTATGGATACATGTTTTTACTTTTATTTTATGACATGTTGTCATAAACCTTTTTTGCTACTTGAACAAATATTTTTTAGGTCAGTGTTTTAATATTTTAAAACCAACTTAATATTTGTAATTTTCTGTCTTCGTTTACTATCTGTACATTTTTGTAAGTAATATTCTTAGTCCGAAGGGTAGCTGGAATTGTGTTATGTTGTATTAACACAAAGCATGGTTAATAGGTTTCCACTATGTTTTTCTGTTATTAAAATTTTTTATTAATCAAATATTGTTTTAAACATAATCTACATTGAGAATTTCTCATGAAAATGTATCAAAGAGTTACATTTAGCGAATAGGACTGACAAATTTTTTTAAATTTTCATGTGCTTTAAACTTGGAAACTTTAGAGAGAGATACATTAGTCCATACCTTATAAATATATTATTACTCACAACTATCTTGTTAAGTATTCAATGTCATTAAAATTTATCTTCCATGTTTAAAATAATTTTGTATAGTGTAATTATAATAGACTAGGAAGATTTTATATTTATGTAAAGTTACTATAGTTTTTTTTTCACACAATGCTATTTAAACTGTCCGTCCATGTTATAAATTGAGCACACATAAATTATTAAGAAATGTAATAAGTTTATTTTTATACATTTTGGTAGATTAATTGTATACAATTTTGCTTAGTGTAGTTTTATTAGTGCTATTTAGATTTTTTACTTGTTTATAATATTTTTTTATATTTTATAAACATCCCTAATTTTTATAAACTTAAACTAGATGCTTTTATTTTTTCATATATAGTAAAGATGAGTATTAAATTTAAGTGGATAGTATCTATAAAAGCAGATTGTAGTACACAGTAATATAATAAATGAATCGCCCTTTACTTAACATATTTGCTGCAGGAAATTGAGTAATATTGTACTCCAGTTGGTAAAAAATCTGTTTTTGTTTTTTTTTTTACTTTGTTGCCTTTTCTTTGGGATGTGTAATGCTCATTTTCCTTCACGTTCCTATATTTTTTATACCTCAACATAATACTGCAATGGTGCGAAATGCGCTTTGATTAACAGTTACTTTTACACAAAATATTACACAATCAGTTTTTATCAATTATAATATAAAAGTATTAATAAATGTTAAACAAAAAAAACTTGAATGTATATATACATCTCCATCTTATGTACAACCAACCTGAATATTTTTATTACATGTGTTTGGGGTCAAAACAGTGCATCGGACAATGTGCTAGTTGATCCGGACGCTTGTCCCAATAAAATTTTGTTGCTTGCCTCTTTCCTTTTGACAAACATTGGTGGTATCATCACCTATTTATTTGCTTTGTTTTTCTAACCGTTTCTTTGCTCTTAGAAAGACAATTTCAAAGATAAGGAGTTGTATGCCATAAACTGATCACTACAAACTCCTTTCAGAAAATAAATGTGTTTTACAATTGCCTAAGGTTTCACCTTTTCTTCCTCACGACAATTTATGGTTTATGGAAATAACCATATCATTTTCTAACTTGGATGAAATGTAAAAAATGTCTCTCTTATTTTGAATTTATTTTTGAATAATTTATTATTTGTCCAACCATTATACCCTCCACATACATTACCATAGTTTTACCCTCTTTCGAATGTGCTGTTTTTTACTTTCTGAGGTTAGTATTTGTGGTTCATCCACAAAGTAAATGTGCAATATGTGTCAAGTAAAAGTGATTTTGAAGCTGGGGGAAATGTTTGAAATAGTTGTTCATATTAAACACACAGTATACTCGCACTAACTCGGCCCTCCGTCAAAGTCGGCTCGGTTGTCAAACAATAAAAATTTTATTTATAACTAGCAAAACAGAGTTTTTTGAATTAGTTATCAATAGAGTCTAGTCTCTTTAATTCAAAACATCTTCTTCACACAATGCATAATTCAATGAGGGATCCAGCAGCACGGTGTTCCGTCTATGATGCCGTCTTTTCCACAGGCCTGTACATCTCTGTCTTCCGTAATCGTGATTTGTGCATGGTAGTGGCATGGGCGTGGCCGCTGTTGTCTGCTCGTCAGGACCAGCGCCATAGGCAAAAGCAGTCCCAGAATTTTTGAGTAAAATATAAAGCTGTATGTATACAAAAAAAGTTTATTTTACTTTTGTTTTTGTCTTTGTATATTACAATACACTAATAATTCTTTTAAAATGGAACATCATTTTGTACAGTATTTTTCTCTTAATGTTTCTGTCAGTACCGTTTAATTGCCTATGTTTATAAGTGTTATTCTTGTAATACCTGAAACTACAGTGGTTTGTTACTAAAGCCACTGTTATAAAATAATAACTGGTTTTATTTATTTACTCCATTATACTGTAATTTGAACTTACTGAGCTTATTCTATTACGCATTGCACTATCAAATGCGTATTAACATAATGAGTATACTGTCCTCCATTAAAGTCGACATTTCCGAAACTCAGCCCACCCAGCCGCCATATTAGGTTGACTTACCGAGAGTCGACTGTATATCCTTTTTTTCAGTTTCCTATCTATAAGATACAACACAACATAAAATGCATCCCTCTTCCCCAAAATAATATCAACCCCCTCAAAAAACAAATTTCAATATTGGCCCAAAAGGATCACAAAGTGAATAAACCCCCCCTCTATATTGCTGCTTATATAATCAGCCTCTCCAATAAACCACAGATTTATCACCTGTCAAGTTTTTCTGGGAAACGAAGTATTCACCATTTTATCATTAAAATTTGATATTTTACTAATTATAAAACACGTAAGTAAATATGTGTTATTAAATTGAACATGTAACAATGAAACTTTAGAATGCCGATTATTTGGATCGTTCTGTTTTTCAGAAAGTTATCTGTTTCACCAGACCAGGTGGGTGGGTCCGTTTCTTGATCTCATGTCATCGCCACTGTAGTATGATTTCTGATATACCAGGCAGTTCTGATATACCAAGTTTACCGGGTAGAATCAGTATTAACCATTTCACTTGGTCCCAGTGTTGCAGATTCCATCATAAACAAAAACAAAATTAATCAATAGACAGTAGAAAAACAGCAAACAAACACCATAAGCTAACTACACTGTAATAATATAACTAGATCGAGCACACAAAGTATCTCTCACTTACGAAAAGAGACCTACCTGTATCATTTAAGATGTTAAGTTGTAGAATCAATTTTTGAAATAGGAATTGCGTTACATATCATAATACTAATTAGGATATAAATCATATATTAGTAATTTGAGCTTTATAATGATTAATTTTCTAAAACGTGTAAATTCAGACAATGCCACCTAAGCAGTATATTACCAAAATGTGCTTCAGTAAATTTTGTTGTAATAGTTTAGATTTCAGTAAGAATATTCACAAAAGGCTAGTTTAATAAATTACATCATCGTTAAAGACATTGCAGCTCTAAAGATCCATGATACATTAACTCGTTATGTTAAATCTGTGAAAATAGTCAGGGTTTGATATTTTAATCTAAAGTTTGCTGTGAATAATTACTAATACATCTTATCTGAATTTAGTTTTAAAATTCTCTGATTTAGATTGAACTGATGTGATTGGCCCTAATACTAAAATGTACAATTGTAGTTTATTTGAGAACACATGAATATCAGCTTTAATCATCTCAGGTTTGATTTCATTTAATCTGTTTTTTATAAATACTGTATATGGATCATTGATGGCTTAGTCAATGAATATTTTGAAGTAATTACTGTCTGAGGTCTTATTATTAAACATTTTTAAGCATTATAATTGTAATCATATACATAGATCATATGAATAATAAGTATCCTGTTTGTTTATCGTGTTATTATATGCATTAAATTTTTCAACTTTTTAAACAACTGTTTAAATTTCTTCTGTATTTATTATCTGTCGTTGCTTCAGACCACCCAACCTAGTTCTCTTGAAGCTGAATGACTTGATGTATAAGGGTGCATTAATAACTAGTAAATAGAAAAAGATACAACTTCAGTTTAAATCAGGAAAAAGTTTCTGATACAGCTTTCATTTGATAAATCCACTGAGAAGAAAGACAGATCGTTTTCTTATGGCTGCAGTGAATGCCTCAGTGGCAGTTACAATAATTTAAGCCGGTATATCAAAATGCATGTTACTTGAGAGGGGGCGGAAGTAATCGTAGACAGGTAGTTATGTCTCTTCCCCTCCATCAGATGATGTTTTAGTGAATGTGAAATAAGGGAGGGGGGGAGAGAGAAAGAAGAAAAGGATTTTTATGGGACAGAAGCGGGTGGGACTGACGATGCTGTTGCTTGCCGCTACGGCGAACTAGAGAACTGACAACCCAACACACTTAGTTTCTCACTTGACTCATTCAGTGTACTATTTCTTAGCAGAAAAAGGTCACAATTGTAAGCAGGGTGGTTTCCCGTTTCCGGGAAGGCATGGACAAGGCTGTGCTAGAATAACAAGCCAAAGAAATGTGCAAGGCTTACTGCTTTGAAGAATTTAACCGCTACAAATTTTCAGCTACAGAAAATGCTCAGGGATGTCTGCAATACCACTATTTCTGCTTAGACTATTGTCATCGTGTTCAACAATGTCATTTAAGCAGTATGAGACCTTCTATTGGCCCAAGACTCATAACAGGTCAATAGAAAAAGAGCTCGTCTTCAGTTTGCTCTAGAACATTGTGGTTGGATATTAGATGATTGGAAGAATGTACTGTTTTTAGACGAAACCAGTGTGAGTCTGTTTGGTCCTAAGCGAGCGTCAATGAATGTGGTGAGTTATAACCAGGACTGTATATTACCAACATATCCTTTTTATTAAAAAGGATCTATTATGTTTTGGGGGTAATTTCTGTTGAGGCTAGCACAAATTGGTGAATGTTCTTAGACCAGCCCTGAATGCTGACAGTTATGTGGTAAACATTCTGCATGAACATGTGATGCCATATGCCCATTTTGTTGGTTATGCATGTCCACACAGACCTTATGCATGTCCTTATGCAATCTTGTAACAGACTACCTTATTGGGATTGGGATAACCACTATGAACTTGCCTCCAAGAAGTCTTAACTTTAATCCAATTGAGCTGTATGGAATATTGTCAAAAAGAAAGATTGCGCCCGAAATTCAGCACTTACAAGCGAAGACACAGTTAAAGAAGAGTAGGACGACATCCCTCAAGATCGTTTCCAGCGTCTCGTTGAGAGAATATAAAGAAGTATCCAAGTTGATATAAATGCGACAGGAGTCGTTCAAGACATTGAGAGGCCAGTTCTTCAATTATCTTTGTACTAAGTTAAACCATTGATTTTATACACAAATAGATTTCCCATCCAATGTTAAATTTTGAACCAAAATGTCGGATGTTTTTGTGGACCATTGTGGAGCACTGTTGTAGTCCCATGTAAATGTAATGCAGTTTAAACCAGCTGTGGTTGTGGGCCTCACTAACTAACAAAATTACAGGCACAAATATTTAATAGATATTCCATCTAATAGGAATATTTATTCCTATTAGATGGAATATCTATTGTAGGTGTATACAATCAAGGGTTAAACTTCACTAATATTGTTACAACTTGCTTCGCTTGTTGATGGCTTCGCCCCCAAACCCCCATTGAACTCTAGGCTTCATTATGACTAAAAAAATAATCATGAGCTTTCAAAGTAGATCAATGACTACCTAAGTTGATCATCCGTGACCTCAACTCCTTCGTAGTGGTTTCACAGAATATCACAGGTGTCTAGCTAAGACGATCATGGTTGGTTATCCTAAGTCAAGTATAGTTAGCTGCTAAAGTTGATCACGAGTATTTACCGATTTGATTCCGGGGAGCCAACTTAAGTTTATGACGGTCGACTACCCAAGTTGATTATGGGGGCTATAGAAGATGATCGCAGGAGTTACCTAATCTACCCAAACTAATCACAGTTGCTACCCAAGTTAATCATGGGGAACTATCCAAGTCGATCACGGAGATAATCCGCATTGATCACGGGGGGCATCAAGAAGGGCTGGAAAAATTCTACACAGAGGGTTTCTAAGTTGAAAACGGCACACTGAAAGCTAATGATGGGTGGCACCCAAAATGATCATGAGGGCTACCCATGTTGATTAAGGGGGACCTAGGTAGATAACGGGTCATTACCGGTGATTACTCAAGTTGATAACAGGGGCTTCCCAACTTGATCATGGTGGGCTGCCAAGTTAATCACGAGGTCTACCTACGTTAATCACAGGGGACATCTAATTTTTCACGGATGGCTACACAAATTAATACCAGAGGCTTCACAAGTTGATCACAGGGGGCTTCCCAACTTGATCATGGGGCTACCAAAGATGATCACAAGGGCTACCTACGTTGATCGCTGGGGCTAGCTATATTAATTACGAGTGGCTACCCAAGTTGATCCCAGGGGCCTTCCCAAATTGATTACGGGGAGTTACCCAAGTGTATAATGGTTGGCTGCCTGAATTGATCACGGTTGGCCATCTGAGTTAATTACGGGGTATACTAAAATTGATGACGAGAGGTTAGCCAAGTTGATAAAGAACCCGCTACAGGTTTGAGCACCAATAGCTACACAAGATGATCATGATTAGCTACCCAAGCTAAATGCTACGCAGACTGATCACAGATGCTACCCAGGTTAATCATCGGGACCTACCCAAGTTGAACAGGGAGCTACGCTAGTTGATCACGGGGTTTTAAACAAGATTACCATGAGTGCTGCCCATGATAATCAAGGGTGGTACCAAAGTTGATAATGGGTTGGGTGTAACTCACCTTATCATAGATGCTACCCAAATTAATTACGTGGGGTACCCAATTCGATTAAGGGAAACGGAGTTAAGCATATTGATCACAAGGGACTACCCAAGTTTATTACGGATGGGGAGGGGTTACCCAAGATGATCATAGTGGTCTACCTGTGTTGATCACAGAAGCTGTCCAAGCTGATCATGGCTGACTACCTAAGTTAATTACGGTAGGCAACAACAGTTTATCCCGGGGACTACGAAAGATAATCACGGGTGGTTTTAACTTCATAACTTATTTTAATTTTGCTTAATTGGGAGAAACTATCCCAAAAAAATCTTATGTTTTCGAAAAACACAACTTTATCGACAATTTGTGAGGAAACTATTGTTTATTTATTTATTCTCATTACACAAACCCTATTCAGTACAAAAGTCGTCAACCATGACAGGTTTGCTGCAAACAAACCAGAACTCTTAATCTATAGAAATAAAGCAATAAAAAATACATGAGATAAAAGACAACATTTACAATGATTCAATTAAGATAATAGATAACCAAAAGGATAAAATGTGCAGATAAATTTACAGTCAAACTGTAACAACTCTAGTCTGTTACTTAACAATAGTGGAGTAACAATTTAATTATCGTGAAGTAAAAATGTAAATGTAAATCAAATGTTTAATACGTTCATTAACATCATGAGCCTGTAATGTGGTAAAAATTTCCCCTCAGGATACAATCAGCTCTTCAAAACTATAAAAACACTGGCTGATGAGCCATTCACTAAGTTTAGTTTTAAAACTCTTTGTATAAGCTAGATTTCTTAGCGATATAGGAAGTTTTCCAAAAAACTTTTTGCCCATGTAACTAGGTTTACTTTCATATAGTTTTGTACGATGTGATTCTGAAAAGATTTTTTTATGGCGAGTGTCATAATTATGGTGTCTTGTATTGCATTCTAGTAAATTATTTTCAACATTATAAATGATTGATTGGTATATTATATAAATGGATGGAACTGTGAGAATATTGTTTGACCGAAAAGAATCTCTGCAAGATTCATTATGTTTCAGATGATCAATGTACCTGAGAGCTCTTTTTTGTAACACAAATATTCTCTGCATGTTTTGCTTCGAAGAGGAACCTCACAGTATTATTGAGTATATTATATGCGAATAAAAAAAGCCATAGTAACAATTTAACGAAAGTGGTTCATTTCCTGCACTTGATATTATTCTAATTATATAAAGTCCAGTTGTTAATTTGGATGAAAGGTAATTAATATGATCCTCCCAATTCAGCCTGGAATCAACCATTACACCCAAAAATTTAGTTGTATCGACTTCTAATTCATTATCTCCCAGAATTAAATTAATTGTATTATCAGTACATTGACCATTCCTGGCTTGAAAGTTGATAAATTTTGTTTTAGATGGGTTGAGCAACATATTTACACTTTGAAAGTAGCCGAAAACCTGGTTGATTAAAACATAGGTGTCAATTTCTAGTAGAGAGGGTGAACTATTTATATTTATTACAGTAGTGTCATCAGCGTAGACAATCAAATTTTTGTTTTGCACAACTTTTGTTATGTCATTAACAAAGATTAGAAACAGGAGAGGGCCCAGAATAGAACCCTGAGGGACACCAGCCTTGATCTTATTGGATGACATTAGAACAAAACATAGAAGTGAAGTTGTTTTTTGTTGTGTGGTTTATTTGTACAAATTGATATCTATCTTTTACGTAATTAGCAAACCATTCCAGACAATGACTTTGTATGCCGATGTCATTATCAAAGAGTTTTTCATTAAGGATATCATAATTAACAAGGTCAAACGCCTTGGTTAAATAAAAAAACATGCAGTCGCTTTCTTTTTACAATCCATTGCATCAAGAATCTGTTCAATAAATTGAATTAATGCTAATTTTGTAGATTTGTTAGGTCTAAAGCAAAATTGTGTTGGATTTAATTTATTGTTGTTTTCTAACAAATTTAAGGTTTGGTTGTAGACACCACGTTCAAAGATTTTTGAAAATGATGGTAAAAGAGATAATGGGCGATAGCTGTCCCTCAGGGTTTGTCGACCCTTCTTATACACAGGTTTGACTTTAGATATTTTAAGCTTCGAAGGCATGATTGCTTCCTGAAGGGAACAATTAACAATATGAGTTAGGGGCTTAGCTATTTCACTTGCACATTCCTTTATCACAGACATTGGGATCCCATCAAAACCTTTTGACATTTTGGGTTTAAAATTCCTAATTACATACAATATTGTATGTACAAAAAAAATTATCTGACACTTTTTGTATTGAATTTAATTGTCAATTTTATATATCATTAGATGCTATCTAAACTAGACGTTACAGCTTTAGTAAAACTTCAACTGTGCAAACAGGTAAGCGTTTTCTCATCAGGCATTATGAATATTTTCTGGGTTACAAATAGTGCAAACTCTAAATTAATAGCAACTTTTTAAAAAAAAGAAAAGGTAGTTAATGAATAGTTTTTAAGCTCAAGCTTCTTTTAATCATGCTTAAATGGGAGGAACTACTAAAAAAATATTACATGTTTTCGACAAAATCTCAACTTTACCGACCTTTTGTGAGGAAACTATATAGTAAATACCACATAAATGTATATGACACTTCTTATACACTATTTCATTGTCAATTTAAATATTTTATTAGATGTTGTCCAAACTAAAAATTACAGCTTCAGTAAAATAAAACTTCAACTCTGCAAACAGGTCGGCGTTTTCACGTCAGCCATCTTGATTTTTTCTAGGTTATGAAAAGTTACAAATCAAATTTTATAGCAGTTTTTGTAACAAAGTAGTAAAGATAGACAGTGTGTAAGGTTTTAAGTTCTTACAATGTCTTAAAAAGCAATAAAATACAAAAAACCTAAAAAAAATATAATTTTTTAATGGAAATAGGAATTTAATGATTTTTTTCATAGTTTTTATCAAAAATACAAAAAAATTGCTCATTAACAAAGTTGTAGGAAATTTAATTGCAAATCTGCAATATGGTGTCAGATTTGATCTATTTCCAACGGTTAAGCCAAAATCAAGCATAAGTAAAACTCTACAAACAGGTAAAAAAAGGCCATCCGCCATTTTGATTTTTTGGGGGGTTAAAAACTAAATTTTTTTAAGTTTTCGGAATTTTATCATGGGCTATGGGCTACTCAGTAAAACACACAAGTGTGCCAAATTTCAAGTTTCTAGCTTATCTGGAAGTGAGTTAGAACTTGTTTACATCAAGCTTCCCAAGATAGTTGATTGAGCGGTCTACTTAAGTTGATCACGGGGCGCTAGTCAAATTGACCATGGGGGCTACCGAAGATGATAACGGGTAATTACCCCCAAGTTGAACACAGGGGTCCTCCAACATGATCACCGGGGAGGGGGTCTGCCCAAGATGATCATAAGTGGTTCACTGGTCAACAGAGTGGTAAACGTAAATAGTGTGCAAGTTTTTACAGTTTCCAACTTGTTTTAATCATGCTTAAAAGGGAGGATATATTCAAAAAATCACACTTTTTTACAAAAAGCTCAACTTAACCAACTTTTTTTGAGGAAACTGTTGCATACACAGCATATAAGTATACAAACATTCTTGTAGTAAATGTTATTGTGAATTAAACAACGTCATTTGATGTCTTCTAAACGAAATATTACAACTACAGAAAAACAAATAACTCAACAATACATGAAAGACAGCATTTTCTTAAAAATATTTTAAAGTTTTTGTTTGATTTGAAAGTTAAAATGTCAAATATAAAAACAGTTAAATATTCTGTAAGGTTTATACTTTCCAACTTATTTTATTCACACTTAAATGGGAGGAACTATTCTATAAAATTATGTGTTATTGACAAATCTCAACTTTACCCATTTTTTGTAAGGAAACGGTAGAATATTTTACAAAAAGTATATTACAATTTTTGTACACAATTTAATTGTCAATATAAATATTTCATTTTATGTTACCTAAACTAAATTTTACAGCTTCAGTAAAACTAAAACCTCAGCTGTGCAAACAGGTAAGTGCTTTCTCGTCAGCCATTTTGAATTTTGTCTAGTTTATGAAATTGCCAAATAAAATTTGATATAATTTTTGATTACAGAAAAGTGAAGGTAAATATTATGTAGGATTTTAAGTTTATAGCTTCTTTTAATCATATTTAAATGGGATGTGTTATATATTAATGCTGATTTAATCTTTACAATCAGCTGAATATTTTATAATAAGAACTTTATGTTATGACCAGAATGTTTTTGTTTTGAAAAATCAGTTTATAAAAATGGGCTATTACAAATGAGTTGAAAGTTTTTAGTTGTTTCATTTTAATCAAGTTATTTTATTGGCGACGAGGAAAACTTTTATTTTTTTAAATTTTTATTTATTCATAAGACGCCGATCATCAAGATATGGGCGAATATGGATTTCGAATGAGTGTAGATGAGCGAATGTAGTCATTGTTACAAACTAAGGCCGACTATTCCTTAGAAAGTGTCATTAATTAATAGTCCAATGACAAATGAACAGCCGGTGATTATAATAATAATAATAATGGCTTTATTGTACAAAAGTGTTTTATACAATTGGCGAACTTAGGACTAATAAGTCCTCTCTTACAGTTAACCCTTTTATGTTAAATTAGTAAATATAACAAAGCCTAAAACATGAAAAACAGAACTAAACTAAAGAAAAATAATAATAATAATAACAATACAAAGAAGCAAACAATATAAACTAAATGAACTACTAACATATTATCAACTTTACCATTCTCTCACTCATACACTCGTTCGACCCTAATCCCAGACCCCATCCCCAGCTACCATCACAGACTCATCCGTTCAAAAAGAAAGGCTTTCAATGATGCTGTGAACCGAGCCCGACTGTCATATCTCTTTAAATATGGAGAAAGTTTATTCCATTCTCTGCAGGCAGTTACTGGAAATGAATTTGTGTAGAAAGATGTTCTATGAAGAGGAATACGTAATATTGACGAGGCTGAGCGTGTCTCCTTTGCACCAATTTTTGAGTTATACTGAAAGTTTTGAGAGAGGTATTTCGGATTCCCATCATTAAGTACTAAAAACAAAATACTCAATATTTTTAATAATCTAAGGTCGGCCAATTTAAGAATGGAATTTTGAATATAGTATTGAGAGATATAATCATCATATTTTAAATAAAAAATAAATCCAATACAATAATTTTGACAAACCTGAAGTTTATTAGCCACAGTCATGTCATTGTACACAGAGTTGCAATAGATGAAATGTGGAAAGATAAGTGCTTTTACAAGACGAAGCATTATTTTTACTGGGAGAAAGTATTGAAGTTGTTTGAGGGAATGGATAGAACCAAAAGCCTTTTTACAAACACTAAGCACTTCTTCTTCCCAAGTCATATTCTGGTTAAAAATAACACCTAAATTTTTAACTGAGGTACAGAAAGGCAGAGGGTTGCCATTGACTAGAATTTGTTTGATGTTGTTTATACTGAATTTGGTGTGAAGGCGAGAAGAACAAATAATAATGGGCTGTGTTTTATCCTCATTAAGTTTAAGGTCATGATTTTTGGTCCATTTGACTAAATTTTCAATATCTAGGTTAATACAAGTTATTGTTTCGTTTAAGGTACTAATACAGGAGTGAGCATAGATTTGCAAATCGTCAGCATACATGTGATGTTTCGTGAAGGATAAGACTGAGCTAATATCGTTAATATATAGGGAAAATAGCAGTGGACCTAAAATTGAGCCTTGAGGAACACCAGACGAAACAGATTTGAAAATTGAAGTTCTGTCGCCCACACGCACACACTGCTGACGATCAGCTAAATAAGATCTAATCCAACCTATGCTGCTATCTGAAAAGCCTAAATTCTGGAGTTTAACCAGAAGAAGGGAGTGATCCACACAGTCAAATGCCTTAGAAAAATCAAACAAAGTTAAGACTGTACATTTTCTAAGATCCATGGCTCTTCGAATGTCATCTGTGACACAGAGAAGAGCTGTTTCTGTACTATGGCTGGAACGAAACCCTGATTGATATGTATTAAGAATATTATTATTATTCAGAAATGTGTTTATTTGTAAATGGACGATCTTTTCCAGGCATTTAGAGATATGTAATAAGAATATTATTATTATTCAGAAATGTGTTTATTTGTAAATGGACGATCTTTTCCAGGCATTTAGAAATGGTGGGCAAAATGCTAATAGGCCTGTAATGTTTGGCCTCTGATGGTACAGGTACTTTGTTTAGTGGGAGAACAAGGGCATATTTCCATAAGCTAGGAAAAGTAGTTGTGGCCAATGACTTATTGAATATAGCAGTAATGACAGGAAGAACAGCAAAGAGTATTTTTTTTATCATCTTAATCGAAATACCATCTACTCCTGTAGCATTACTGGTAACTTTACGAAAAGCCCTTAGAGTATCAATTTCAAGGACATGTTTAAAAGAGAATCTTTCAAAAGGCAAAGGTGGATTGGATTGGTTAGATAGTTCCTCTATATATGATTTAACAATGTCTTGGTCGTTTGGAATGGAAGATGAAATAAAAAATTCATTTAGATCATTTTAAGGAATATTGACAGGAAGGGTGGTTTTTTGTTTCCCACAACCAAGACTTTTTATATTTCTCCACATAGAGGCTGATGAAATTCCTCGATCTGGAAATAAGTTATGTATATATCGCAGCTTAGCATTGCGAAGCTCCTGCTTAACTTTATTACGTAAAAGTCGATACTGTAACATAAGTTCTGGATCTCTTGATCTTTTGGCTTTACGGTATATAGCATCCCGTTTACTCATCTGAGATCGGATTTCATTGGTAAGCCAGGGTATGGAACATTTTTTAGATATTCTCTTTGTGGTTAAAGGGGCGTGTTTATTGTAGAGATCCAAAATCCAATAGTTGAATTGGGACAACATTTCATCAACCGTTGGTAGTCCGGTAATAGTTTGCCAAGGGATACGTGCAAGATCTGTAAAAAACAGATTTTCGTCAATGTTTTTGAAATCTCTATATGTAATAAAGTTTGCCTTTTGTCTCAATTGTTTGATAGGTATGACACAGAAAACTAGATCATGGCATGATATTCCTGGGATTGGAAGTTGCTCATGGCGAATGACTTCAGATGGATCACTAACGACCAATAGGTCGAGCACAATCAGTTTTGAGAAGGATCAGCATTATCAGCTGATCCTTCTCAAAATGTATTGACTCTGATTGGGATCGAACTGAGAATCTTTAGCACATGAAGCTGGGATTGAACCAACTACGCTACCGACCAACTAAACAAAATGACTTCAAGAAGAAAGAAGAATCAGAGTGACAATTGGGTTGAAACAGAAAGAGAAGTTAGCAAAAACAAGATGCAAGAGGAGAGAGGTGCTTGGTGTAATGTTGTGTTTGAAAAGTTTCAAGAAGACACCGAAAAATGGGACTCGTTCATTGGACGACTTGAAAATTATTTTGCTATGATGAGTGTTGATGAAAATAATGACATGAGAAAAACTCAGATATTGATTCATACTATGGGTGTAAGTACTTACTAGCAGCTTTGCGATCATCTTAGTCCAGACAGACCTAGCTCAAGGAAGTACCAGGAACTGGTAGATGTAGTTGATAAGTTACTCAACCCTAGACCAAGCCTTGTCACTGAACAATACAATTTCACCGGAAGATAACAAAAAGAAGGAGAGTCTGTAAAACAGTACCTTTGTGATTTAAAGAAGTTGGCTAAGTATTGCAACTTCAAATGTGAAAAATGCAGGGCATCAACTCAAGAAGCACACGTAAGACAGCAGTTCATATCAGGGTTGCACAACAAGAATATATTGAAAGAACTGCTGAAAAGTCATGATAATATGTCCCTTTCAGAGTGTGTAGAGACTGCCCAGGCTATGAAAAAGGCCACAGAAGAGGCTGACCTAATACATGGTAATGAAAGTGTTAGTATTATCAAACAAAAATCATTATCCAATGAAAAGCCGAAGACAAATGACAAATGTTACCGCTGTGGATCTACAAGCCATGGAAAAGAAGACTGTTTGTTCAAGTCAGCAACATGTTTCATTTGCAAGAAAGTGGGTCATATAAAACGAGTATGTCGAAACCAGTGGAAAGGAGGACAAACAAAACAGTTAGCAGAGGATGAAAATTTAGAAACCGGATCAGATATGACACCAGATCAACATAATGCATGAAACAATTGAACAGTGATAATTTACCAGAAATGCAACCTAAGCCAAAAAGAATGTTGGTGAACTGTTTGGTAGACCAAAGACCAGTTACGTTTGAGTACGATACTGGGTCAACAGTGTCTACAATTTCAGTTCAAGCTTTTAAAAGGCTTTTTCCTCAAAAAGAATTGTTGAAAACTGAACTTACACTAACAACTTACACAGGCGAGGCTATTAAGCCGTTAGGATTTGCTACAGTTTCTATTAGGCTAAACAATCAAGAGGGACGAGGAAACATTTATGTTCTGCTTGGGAATCTGCAAGCAATTTTTGGACGAGAATGGATGGTACTAATGGGAACCAATGCTAATATATATACTGTAGAGGACATGAATGAAACACAAAAGGAGAAACTTCTTAACAGCCTCAAAGATGATTTTAAATTGCTTTTCAACAACGACATAGGAAAGATTCCTGAGTATAAAGGGCATATCAAATTGAAGGCAGGAGCATCTCCAGTCTTTAAGCCTCCCAGACCTTTACCATACTCCTTGAAACCCAAGGTAGAACAGGAAATAGACAGACTTGAAAATGATGGAATCATTGTCAAGGTATCCTACTCAGCCTGGGGAACACCAGTAGTGCCGATCGTTAAACCAGATGGCACAGTTCGACTTTGTGCAGACTACAAAGTTTCAGTAAATAAAGCCATAGAGAACTGTTCATTTCCGATACCACGAACGGAAGAAATTTTTGCTTTAATAGGCAGAGGTAAGTTTTTCACAACACTAGACATCAAACAAGCGTATCTAAATGTGGAAATGGATGACGAGAGTGCCATGATACAAGCTATTTCCACAACCAAGGGTGTTTATCGCGTGAATAGGCTGATGTTCGGAATAAACATAGCTCCTGCTATTTGGCAAGAAAGAATTACGATGATTTTAATGGGAGTCGAAGGAGTCCATGTTTTCTACGATGACATTATTGTTGAAGGAAGAACATTGGAAGAACATCACGTAAGACTGAGAGAAGTTATGAAAAAACTAATGGACAACAATCTTAGAGTAAACTGGAAAAAGTGTACATTCTTTGAGAGACAAGTTGAGTATCTAGGACACATAATTTCATCAAATGGAATCTCTAAGAGCCATAAAAAAGTGGCCGCAGTACAAGATGCACCACGTCCTAAGAATGTATCTGAGTTAAGGAGTTGGTTAGGGCTAGTAAATTACTACGGTAAATTTATAAAAAACTTATCAACCAAACTCAACCCTTTGTATACACTTCTAGGAAAAGGAAGTACATGTAATTGGACTGCAACAGCGGAGTCATGCTTTAACCAAATTAAACAGGACATTGTCAGTGAACAGACGTTGATTGCTTACGATCCAGATCTTCCATTGATCGTTGCAACAGATGCCAGCCCAGTGGGACTGGGAGTGGTGCTCAGCCATAGGCTTCCTAATGGAGAAGAACGCCCCGTATGCTTTGCTTCAAGATGCCTTAGTGCAGCAGAGAAAAACTATAGCCAGATCGACAAGGAGGCAACCGCCATCTATTGGGCACTTCACAAGTTTTTTAGATATTGCTATGGAAGAAAATTCGAGTTGATAACAGATCATAAACCATTAGTAACTATATTTCACCCAAACAAAGAGCTTCCTATTTTGAGTGATAATCGGTTACTTCGCTACGCTTTGTACATCCAAGGGTTTGATTATGAAATTGCGTACAAGCCAACTATACAGCATGGTAATGCTGATGCTTTATCACGGCTTCCGTTAGAAGGAACAGTTTGGAATGATTATAAAAACGAGACAACAATGTATCATTTGAATAAAATATCTCAGCTTCCTGTTAGACTTATAGAAATTCAGAAAGAAACAGAGGCAGATGAAGAACTCAAGACCATTCTAGACCTCCTTATGAAGGGTGAAACGATTCACCACCCACTTTATAATAAATTCTCTGAGGAGTTAACCGTGGACCAGAAGTGCATTTTTAGTGGAACAAGAGTTGTCATTCCTAACACCCTTAGAGACAGGGTTCTTGAAGAGTTACATTCAGCACATGTCGGTATGTCCAAAATGAAGGCTTTGGCCAGAGCCTACGTTTGGTGGCCTCAAATGGATTCTAATAAAGAAGAGATAGTTCGAGCTTGTCGAGCTTGTTCTCAGTTTCAAAGAAACCCTCCAAAAACAACAAATCATCCATGGGACGAGCCTCAAGAACCATTCCAGAGAGTGCATATTGATCACGCTGGTCCTTTTAGAGGACAAACATTTTTACTAATAGTTGACGCCTACACCAAATGGCTGGAGGTTTTTCCTGTGCGAAGCATTACATCTAAAAGTACCATTGAAAAATTGAGAGAGACATTTTCTCGGTTCGGACTGCCAGCAACATTGATTTCTAATGATGGTAAAAGCTTTACATCTGATGAATTTAAGACATTCCTAAAAGAAAATGGTATACACCACAAAACGATCGCTCCATACCATCCATCGTATAATGGACAGGTGGAACGTTATGTCCAGACCCTAAAAGTGGCTTTGAATAAAATGATGAATGAAAATGGAGATATTAATCTTAAACTGGCACGTTTTCTAATAGCCAACAGAAGATCTCCCCATACTACCACAAAGGCAACACCAGCCGAGTTAATGTTAGAAAGAAATATTAAAACCAGATTAGACCTTCTTCGACCCCCAAGGGAGGATACAAGTTCTTCAAATGAAGAGAGTACACGTCAGACATTAAGAAAACTCAGATGCTTTAAACCTGGAGACCACGTTCTTGCAAGGATATTTAACGAAAGGTATCAGCGTTGGAAGCAAGCTGTTGTGATTAGAAGACTTGGAAACGTGATGTACGTCGTGGAGTTTGAAGATGGAAGAAAAGCCAGAAGGCATGTTGATCAGCTCCGAGTGGTCCAGGACGTTTCCAAAGATAAGCGTTGAAGATTGTTATATATTAATGCTGATTTAATCTTTACAATCAGCTGATTATTTTATAATAAGAACTTTATGTTATGACCAGAATGTTTTTGTTTTGAAAAATAAGTTTATAAAAATGGGCTATTACAAATGAGTTGAACGTTTTTAGTTGTTTCATTTTAATCAAGTTATTTTAGGATGAATTATTTCAAAAAGATCACATGTTTTCGACAAAATTCAAATTTACCGACTTTTTGTGAAAGAACTATAGTATGTACCATAAAAATGTATATAGAACTTTTTGTACAAAATATTATTGTTAGTTTGAACACTTCATTTGATTCTATCTAAAGTAAATATAACAGCGTCAGTAAAATTAAAAACTTCAACTGTGAATACAGCTCAGCAGTTTCACGTTAGCTATTTTGAATTTTTTCTGGGTTATGAAAAGTGCAAAATCTAATTTTATAACATTTTTCTTGACAGAATAATGAAGGTAAATTGAGTGTAAGGATTTAAGTTTCTAGCTTATTTTAATCATGCTTAAATGGGAGGAACTCTTCCAAAAAATTCACATGTTTTCGACAAAACTCAACTTTATTGACTTTTAGTGAGGATACTATATATAGTTTGTACCATAAAAATGTAAATGACATTTTTTGTACAAAATTTAATTTTGAATCTAAATATTTTGTTAGATTCTATCTAAATTAAATATTACAGCATCAGTATTTTTTAATTTTTTTTAATTTTATTCATAAGACGCCGATTGTCAAGATATGGGCGAATATGGATTTCGAATGAGTGTACATGAGCGAATGTAGTCATTGTTACAAACTAAGACCGACTATTCCTTAGAAAGTGTCATTAATTAATAGCCCAATGAGAAATGAACAGCCGGTGATTATTAGCTGATCCTTCTCAAAATGTATTGACTCTGATTGGGATCGAACTGAGAACCTTTAGCACATGAATCTGGGATTGAACCAACTACGCTACCGACCAATTATATAAAAACACCCTTAACTCTGCAAAAAGGTCAGCAGTTTAACGTCAGCCATTTTGAATTTTTTCTAGGTTATGAAAAGTGAAAAATCAAATTTCAAAGCGGTTTTGGTAACAAAGTAGTAAATCTAAACAGTGTGTACGGTTTTAAGTTCTTAAATTATCGTAGTACGGTAATAAAATATGAAAACCTAACAAAAATATATTTTTTGAACAAAAGGGAAATTTAATGATTTTTGCGTAGTTAATATCAAAAATACAAAATATTACTTCTCAACAAAATTGTAGGAAATTTAATTAGAAATCTGGAATATGCTATCATATTTGCTCTACAACCAACAGTTTGCCCACAATGAAGCCGCAAGTAAAACTCTACACACAATTCAAAATTCCCGTCCACCATTTTTATTTTTTTGGGGGTTAAAAATTAAAAATTTTTAGTTTTCAGAATTTTTCTGTTGGTTGCTTGGTAAAAGCTACAAGTGTGCCAAATTTCAACTTTCTAGCTCATCTGGAAGTGGGTTAGATTGTACATGTGAGTGAGTTACACATGCGGCTTTATGGATATTAGATTTGTATTTCTATTCAAATTTTTCTCAATTTAAGTTTACAATAAAGATATTTCTAATCTAATACCCTCATATTTTTGGTCTTTTTCCACAATTACATCAATACAAAACCAAACACATTTGGCAATTAGTGTTTCAATTAAATTTTATAAACTATTGAAAATGAAAAGGTGTACGATGATTTTGGGCAAGAGAGTATTTATTTATATTCAACAATTTTATTTGATACTGCACAAGTGTAAACGAAATAGCATCATATAAGACATTCTGAGGGCACATGAGCACACCTCTGGAGTTCTTTCCTACCTGTTGCGCATGCTTTACACATACATGGATGACCGTGTTTTGTTTTAAGACACTCTGGACGGTCCTTATAGCGTCCCTGTCACTGCTCAAGGTTAGATTCTTGGACTCAATCTCTGGAACGTGTCATACAACAGTTTGCTGAGAGCTGAGATGCCAAGTGAGACCTGCTTAGTTGGGTATGCTGATGACGTCGCCACGTTGATTTCAGCGAGGACTGTTGATCTGGCCCAACTCAAGATGAATATGGTAATGAGATCAGTGAACAGCTGGATTGAAGATCACAGCCTGACTCTTGCGCTTGGCAAGACAGAGGTTGTGGCACTACCAAGAAGCAAATCAACACTATCTTCTCTATGCAAGTAGAAGAAGTGGAGGTGAAGACAAAGCAGTTTGCAAAGTATCTTGACATCATGGTCGACTCTAAGATAAGCTTTGGAGAGCAAATGGCATGCTCTGCCGACAAAGCCGCAAGAGTGTTACTGCTCTTAGCAGGTTCATGGCAAATATTGGAGGACCAAAATCAAATAAGCGCCACTTGCTGATGTCCACTGTCCAGTCTGTGCTTCTGCACGAAGCGGAGATCTGGGCCCACGCTCTGCAGATGAAACGTTTCCGGAATCGTCTTTATATGCCTTTGGAATTTCTGTTATCTTGATTATTAAGAAACTTTCTCTTTTCAATAAGAAATTCAGTCTTCATCATGCCTTTGACAGACCTGTAGTTTTAATTAAAAATGGTTTTAGCGTTCGAGAGGTGAAATCTGTAATTTGTTACAGACTAACTTGTAGCTATGAAAGAAGGTGTGGATCAGGCCACCCAAGGGCAACAGGAGCAAGGGATGATTGGTATGTTGTATCACTAAGTTTTCGAAACCGCTTCCAAACTTGTCTTGAGCTCTAGAACTTGCTGAAGGTTGATTTTAAACTTCCACCATTTTGGAACGGATAAAGCTTTCAAAGTGTGGTTTGCGGCATTCTTCTCTGCTTGACCAGTCCTTTAAATGATGTGCATAACAACCTATGCTTAGGTTAAAAATTGTCTACTGACTCCTTGTGGACTGTTCCTATAGAATACATTTTAAAGTAGGTGTTTGTGTTGAGTAATCATTTGGGAAGTTTTGTAGCTTCATCTGATATGGTTACAGTAAAATTAAGCCATTCTAGAACTTGCACATACGATCAATATTGAAACTTTCAAGTGCCGCTATTTCATGTAGGATAACTTTTTGAAATGTAATTTGCGACATGATGTTCTTATTAAGACCTTTAAAATGGTATGCTTATCGACCTATGCTTACATTCAAGATTTAAGGAGTTAGCAGGCTACTGAATTATGTGTTAAAATAGGTTTTTATTTTAACCTACTGGTACCCAGTAACTTGGTACCAACCGTTTTAGATCTATTTAAACATTTTTCAAAAATATTTAATGGATCCGGGACTTTTTGGACAACCGGTATATTATCATTGGTTATCATTTAATTTCAACACTGCTATTGCCAATAAACAATGCACTAATTAATAATGTATTACAAATATGGTTATTATTTGTTGAATATAACAATTTTTGACTTCCTAACTTTGTTAGGACTAGTTAGGAGGTGAACATATCAAAAGCTGGGAGGGAGACTGAAGTTCCCATTTTTGAGTTTTTCGCTTATATCTCGGAAACTAAGCACCCTAGTGACATAACTACTCTATACAAAATGAAAGCTGATTAAATTTTCCAAAAGTTTTATACAGTTAAGTTTTTCTGTATCTTGCATAGTCTTGAAAGAGATATCAGCTCTTGAAAGTCTGTAATTTTGGAAAAAAACATTTTGGCCTCACATATTTTGCTAATTTCAACTGGATAACTCTTCAACGATATACCCAAAAAACAAATGCTGGCCATAGGGTTATAGATAATTAAATTCCCATCAATAATATATATTAATTTTCCTTAAGGTTTTAAAGCATTTTCAATACTGAGCTTGAAATATTAAGTTTTGCAACAACTGTCGACTAATGAATCATTCAATATCTCACCATTCCCAGTCAACGCATTGGCCGAAATATGCACCATTATGTACTTATAGTGAAAATACCACAGATAATGGGAAAACATGTTGATACAGGGTGTCCAGCAACAGGGAAAACCTGGAAAAGTCAGGGAATTTTAAATGACCTGAAAAAGTCAGGGAAAAATCAGGGAATTTGAAACAAAACCTGGAAAATCTTAACAAGAACACCAGTCTGTTGTGATTTGTTATAATCACTATATACTTGGGTGCGCTACAAAAAATCCTTTACTTTGTTCAGTACTAAATGTTAATTTTACATGCCATTTAATATTCTAAATTATGAAAAAGCTACTTAATTCCTGTGCTTATGCTTGTTCGACCTCATACAACTAGTTTAATATCGCTAAAAGTTTAAAACTTACTGAAATAATGTTCTGATTAGTACTTGTTAAATAAGTCATAAACCTAAAATTTATGCTGGTTTTGGGGAAATTATAATTTAGCGCCGTTTTTTAAGGCATTGAAAATTGTCATAATTTAACAATAGAATAAAAGATATGTTTGTTTTTTACTCAAGTCTAATTATAAATATTTTTTAAATTCTAACTCTACTTTTATAAAGTAGTTTAAAAACAATAATTATTGTCGGTAGTAGTTTTGAATTTAATTATTACGGTTATCAATAAAAATATATTTCGGTTATTAATAATTGTAATTGTCCACCCAGTTCTGGGAACCGAGCCTTAGGTATTGGACGGGTCGCAGGTGGCTTCAAAATGGATACATTTTGAAGCCAAAGACAATAGAGTGTGCAATATTAGATTAAGAGGAAAGTTTAAAAATATATCTCTAGTCAGCTTTTATGCACCCACAGAAGAAGCAGAAGAGGATGAAAAAGACCATTTTTATGAACTTCTAGAAGAACAGGTGGAAAAGTTACCAAGTTATGATATGAAAATTGTTTTAGGAGATGCAAATGCTAAAGTAGGTAGGGAAGACATTTGGAAACCAGCCATAGGAAAGGAGAGTTTACACCAGGACTCAAATGACAACGGGACTCGACTTGCAAGCTTTGCCCTAGCAAACAACTTCAAAATATCCAGCACAATGTTCCCAAGAAAAGATATCCATAAATACACATGGACATCTCCAAACGGCGATACAAGAAACCAAATAGACCATGTTTTAATAGATCAACGCCACAAAAGTAGTGTAATAGATGTAAGAAGTGTTAGGGGAGCAGAATGCGGGACGGATCACTCACTGGTTCTAGTCAAAATAGCCCAAAGAATAGCGATTCAGAAAAGAAAAAAGTTGTAATGCAAATATAGACACAGGAAAACTAAAAGACAAACAAGTAACAAGTGAATTTAAGCTGAAACTGCAGAACAGGTTTGAAGTTCTACAAGACCTTCAAATAGAAGAGGAAGATGTAAATAAAAACTGGAACGGCTTTAAGGAAAATATAATCGAAATAGCAAGAGAAGACTGTGGGAAAAAGAAAAGAACCAACAAAAAACCTTGGTTTGATGAGGAATGTGAACTAAAGGTAACAGAACGGAGGGAGAAGAAGAGGACCTGGATAAACAGCAATTCGATAGAGGATAAAGAACGATACAACGAGATAAACCGAGAAACAAGCAGGATATTGAGAAAGAAGAAAAGAAGGTACATAAACAGCTTGATTGAAAAAGCAGAACAAGAACGCACAGCAAACAATGCAAGAGAGTTTTATAAAAAAGTAAGGTTTTTCAAAAGAGGATTCACTCCGAATCCATGTGGTGTGAAGAACAAAGAGGGAATTGTAGTAACTGAGACTCAGCAAGTTATAGAAAGATGGAGAGAATATTTTTGTGAGATGTTAAATGTAGAAGGAGTGGACATCACACCAGACGAGGATAACGAAGATATATACTATCATGTACAGCCAAAAGTAGAAACACCAACCAGAGAAGAAGTCGAAGCAGCAGTTAAAGCTTTAAAAAACAATAGAGCCCCTGGTAGGGACCTGCAGAGCTTCTAAAGAAGGGAGGAGATATAGTTATAGACAAGCTATGGGAATTAATAAAAATAATATGGGAAAGAGAAGAAATACCAAATGATTGGAGAGAAGCAATAGTTGTTCCCATACACAAGAAAGGAGAGAAAGAAGAGTGTAGTAATTTTAGAGGCATCTCACTCCTTAGCATACCTTATAAAGTTTTATCTAAGATAGTATTAAGTCGTATTGAAGAGTATACATGCGAATTAATCCTAGAGCATCAGGCAGGTTTTATGAAAGGCAGGTCAACAACGAATCAAATATTTATTCTTAAAGAAATTATATCGAAGTACTGGGAGTTTAATAAAGAATTTTTTGTGATATTTATTGATCTCCAAAAAGCATATGATAGTTTAAATAGAGAGAGACTGTGGAAAAAGATGGACAAGTTTGGGATTCCAATAAAGCTGATAAATCTTGCTAGAACATGTATGATGGACTCCACAGGCTCAGTACGAGTAAATGGAAGAGTTTCGGAACCCTTCAGAATCAATGCAGGTGTAAGACAGGGTGATGGACTCTCCCCAATCCTCTTCAACCTAGCGATAGAAGAAGCTCTCCAAAAAGTAGCAAAAATGGATGGAGAAATAACAATTGGCTCCAAAATTAATGTACTGGCATTCGCAGACGATGTAGTAATTTTTGCAGAAAATTTAGAAGACGTACGGCTGCTAACAAAATTATTCATGGAAGAAACAGAACAATTAGGTCTAAAAGTAAATGATGAAAAAACCAAATATATGCAATTTGCCAGAAATCCAATTAACATAAATCAAGACACTCTCCAAGTAGAAGGCCATGAATTTGAAAAGGTAGATTCTTTTAAGTATTTAGGCGTTGTAATATCTAGAGAAAACAAAGACGAAATAGAAATACAAAATAGGCTAAATCTTGCAAACAGATGTTTCTACGCATGCAACAAACTAATGTCTTCAAAATTACTGTCACAAGCAACCAAAATTCGAATATATAAAACAATCATCAGTCCAGTATTGCTCTATGGAGCTGAAACATGCAAAATCAATAAAAAAGAAGAAAGGAAACTAATTGTCTTTGAAAATAAGATCCTCAGAAAAATTTATGGGCCAATTTTTGAAGAAGGAGAGTGGAGAAGGAGACACAACAGGGAGTTGAGAGAACTTTACAGGGACCCGGATGTAGTTTGTGAATTTAAATGCAGAAGGATTAGATGGGCTGGACATGTTTTAAGAAGAGAGGAGAATCATAATTTGAAACAAGTTATAATGAGGAATCCCGAAGGAAGAAGACCGAGAGGAAGACCACGGCAAAAGTGGTGGAAACAAGTGAAGGGAGACCTGGAGCGATTGGGAGTGACTGAGGAAGACGCGGAGGATAGAGACAGATGGAGGGACTTTGTTGGTGCGGCCAAATATCTTCTTAGATATGTGTGGCCATGGGAGTAAGTAAGTAAGTAATAATTGTAATTGACTGTAAATAAATAACATAATGTATGTACATGATAGTACATAATATTACTACTAAGTTAAATAGACGTATATGTAACTATGTCGATTTGTGGTCAGGGAAATTTTGTATGAAATCACGGGTTGGTCAGGGAAAAGTCAGGGAATTTGTTTAAGGAGGATTACTGGACACCCTGTGATATGACCATCTTTGGATGGTTTAATAAATTACAAACACTAACTGAAAACAAAATTTTCCAGAACATGAATTAGCCCAACCTAAAACATTACAACAGTATGTAATATTGAGACAATTTCTTGCTCTCTTGGGGTGGGAAGGACCTTCATCTGCGTCTTCGTTTTCCACTTTTTCATAGACAATATCATTGTTCTCCAATGGACCCCTGTAGGGAATTGGTTAGAAAATCCTCCTGTTCTTCTTCATCTTCAAAGTCAACTATTGGATATACCCAAAAAATAAATGCCGGCCATAGGGTTGTAGAGAATTAAATTCCCATCAATAATATATATTATTTTTTTGTTTTATCTATTTTCCTTAACATTTTAAAGCAATTTCAATATTGACCATAAATATGAAGTTTTGCGACAACTGTCGACTAATGAATCAGTAAATTAGCTGTTTGTTGATTAACCAAAACAGCTGTTATATTGGTTTTACGTGTTTTGTTTATTCAGGAGCTACACTAACTTTGTGCTTTGATTTTATAAAGTGTATTTTACATTAAATACAATGGTGCGTAATGTTAAAGCAATTACAGTGTTTGGTGTTACATTTAACCATGTCATGAGTGTTTTGTCATCAAAATGAGTAGCAATTGTTTTGTTTATCATGAGAAAGTGAGTATATCAAGTCCTGATGTTCTAATGTGAGAGAAAAATGGATAAAAAAGCCAGTAAAGAGAGGGTGATGGCAAAATCACAACTTGCCAATGTGAGTTCACTTCTTGTCCGCAGGTTGTGTAGAAAAAATTACACGAGAACCCAGTCGATTGCTGCTTTCAAGAAACAAGAGGCATGAACTCTATTCAGCCTGAAAAATTGGTGCTGTGATCTGCATTACCCAAGTTCGATTTTAAGAAGAATTGTTTAATTTGTGGAGAGTTCATTCAAAATGAAACTAAGAACAGGCCGAACACAAGAACAAAGGTGCATTCAGCCCGCACTCTTGATTTCCATATTTGTATGAAGCTGATGCGCATAATGACATTATTTTCATCAAGCCTGGTCGTGGGAAGATAAGGGATTCCTTTTTCTCATCCCAAGATCTTCAGCAACAAGGTTTCAAGGAAGTCCTATTTTTGCACGCCTTTACTGGATGCAGCACAACGTCTTCCGTATTTTGGAGAAGTAAGGTCGCATTTGCGAAGTTGTATCTGAAGTCGTCAGAGGTCCAGAAAGCAGCAATGGTCTTTTCAGACCCTTCCTCCACCACTGCTCAAGTACATAAGGCAGGTAAAACCATCTTAAGATGGTATGGGGCTCCAGCGAAAGAGGTAGTATAACAGCATTCCCTCCAAACATTCCACCAAGTTCAACTGTGGCTGGGAAATGAACTTCCTCCTCAGGTGTATGAGTGGAAGATTGAGAACAACTGCCTGGTTCCAGTGCACAGTGAGTTAGCAGCTCCACCAGAGGACATCCTGAAAATGATTTTCTGCCGATGCAAGAAAGACTGTGCCAGCGCAAATTATGGCTGCAACAAATGTTCCACCTCAAATGTTCCATAGCATTCCAAAATTTCCAGGGGAACTGACTGAATGGGGTTCAACAAGTTGACTTTGAAGATGAAGAAGAACAGAAAGATTCTCTAACCACTTCCCTACAAGGGTCCATTGAAGAACAATGATATTGGCTATGAAAAAGTGGAAAACGAAGACGAGGATGAAGGTCCTTCCCACCCCAAGAGAGCAAGAAATTGTCTCAATATTACATACTGTTGTAATGTTTTAGGTTAGGCTAATTCACGTTCTGGAAAATTTTGTTTTCAGTTAATGTTTGTAATTTATAAAACCATCCAAAGATGGTCATATCAACATGTTTTCCCATTATCTGTGGTATTTGGACATCCCAGTACTCACTATAAGTACATAATGGTGCATATTTCGGCCAATGCGTTGACTGGGAATGGTGAGATATTGAATGATTCATTAGTCGACAGTTGTCGCAAAACTTCATATTTCAAGCTCAGTATTGAAACTGCTTTAAAACCTTAGGGAAAATTAATATATATTATTGATGGGAATTTAATTCTCTACAACCCAATGGCCAGCATTGTTTTGTTTTTTGGATGCATCGTTGTATAGTTGTCCGGTCAAAAATAGCAAAATATGTGTGGCAAATGGTTTTTTTCCAAAATTACAGGCTTTCAAGAGCCAATATCTCGAAAACTATGCAAGATATAGGAAAACTTGTGGAAAATTTAATCAGGTTTCATTTTGTATAGAGTAGTTATATATGTCACAAGGACACATAGTTCGAGATATAAGCGAAAAACTAAAATATGGGACCCTCAGACTCCCCCCTCTGGTTCAAAGGCTATGGGAGGGGACATTTGATATGTTCACCTCCTAACTAGTCCAAACAAAGTTGGGAAGTCAAACATTGAGTTCCATGCTTTTCCCTTTATACCTTTTCGTTGCCTGGACACAGCAATGGTGTATGAAGCTACACACTATATAGGGCAATCAACTCAAGGAGGCTACCATAGGAATCTCATAAAGGATTCATTTTAAAGCAATGTAAGGGCTGACTTAATCAAACTGAAATATATATTATTTAGGTAACTTTTAGATTATCTGTCCCCTATTTTTAAGGGTTCCAAATCTTTTTTTATCTTGTAAATAAGTTTGATTCCACATCTGTGCAGTTTTTCTAATAAATGTTGGGATATACTTTGTCAAATATATTTTAGTTTACACCATTAAACACGTTATAAATTATAATAGAGTTATTAGGTTTTATAGAAGTGGATAAATTTACTGCCCTGATAGTGTAACCTTCACTGAAAGCCCACACTAAGAAGAGACTGGATAATATAGACCTGGAGTCTTTGCAATGTCTGATGTTTTTTCAAAATTAGCGTTAAAATGGTTGTGGGATTAGTTTAGTTTTCTAGCTTCAAGTGATTGGAGAAAATCTGGGGAAATTCGAAACAGTGCATTGGATGTTCATGTCAAGTTTCTGAACTACACTTTAGGTTCACTTCATCTTAAACTTGATCTAAACTAGCGTCTATTTCCTCAGTTCATCCCTTAACTGCGATAGGCCATTTTCTAATTGGAAGAAGAAAGTAAGTTTGTCAATCATAATGTTACTTATGGCTAGATTAAATAATGAGTATCAAAGAAAAAGGATAAAAATGAAAAACAGATTTAAATATAAAATAATATTACTATTTACAATTCTTAACAATATCAACATAACTTACAATATCTTTACCAAGTGACTGGGGTTAGGTGTGAAACACTTTACACTGGGCATTATACTTTTATATTAACTATAGTAATGTTTACAAAACACGCTGGGTTATGAACATTAAATTAAAATACTTTTCAGCATAACTAGTTTTTAACTGATGATAAGAGTGCTACGATTTTACAGAGTCGAATAAATGTGTAATGGTATACAATTAAATGTTAAATATAACTTGGATTGTTAAAGTAAATTCAACATTAGCCCCTGAATCTACTTATAATTTACCAAAGTCAATTTCCCAAGTAAAAGAAAGCCTTACTTTATTCTTAACTTAGACACACTGACAACTTTAAATTTGCTTAAATAACTTTGTGTGTAACAAAAAGTTATGATTGGCTAAATTTTTTTCAATGTATATTTTCAGAACTTTACATTTATTTCTTAAATATATCATTCTGGATTGTTAAATTAAATATTGATCACAAAAGTTGTTTCCAACATGAATCGTTATAGTGCCCATAAAATGTATTTACATGATAGAGTGCACTTAGTGTATATGAGGAAGTTGGAATTTTGGTCAGTCTTGTGGAGACCTCAGTCCTCGGTTCATCAGGTCACAGGTGAGTCAACACTTAAATAACCACACAACCAATGTTGTTTGTTCAAGGAATCTAACCTCCTGGATAGACGTTTACAAGTATAAGAGTTGACAACAAACATTTTGATCCAATTTTAATTAATTTGCAATATTGTCTATAATATTTATGATATATGGTAATTTACAATTTTATAACATTATTAAACCCAGTAGGCCCTTAGTTTGTATGTAAAATATAACAGCACTGGTACTGTGAATACATAAATATTTATAACTAATGACATTCCAACTATTGGAATTAGTCGAGCTAATTAAAGTAAGTAAATGACGGCAGACATACTCTTCAATTTCGGGTAATCACAAGGAACTATTAATTTTATAAAAATTTAAATGTATAACATAATGTTATGTTTTGTCTGTAAAAATTTTATACATCTATTACTTAGAAAAAAGAGTCAATAAAAGTTGGCTGACTGAAAGTATAATTTTTACAAGGATGACTTAATCAAATGTTCTAAAACTTATCAAAACCAAAAATAACAATTTAAAAATCAGTATGTGAATTAATTATTGAAAAATAATTTTTTCTTTTAATAGTATATAAGTACATGTGTTAAACATGTACTGTATAATGTATCATAACATAAATATGTTTAATGCTTACAATTTCAAAAATGTTGTGAATTTTATTATTTCAAATAGTTTTCTTGTATAGTTCAAGATAAAATAGTTATTGGATTTGAGGCTTATGATCAATGATTTTTTTTTACATTTGTATTAATTCAGTCCATGCATATCACGTTACAAGATGAATTTATCTTGGATCAACGTGAATTTAATTGAAATTGGATTAAAACTTCATAATTTAAGAATTTTATGATTTTATGAAAGTGTATACGTAAGAATTCTTGTAGGGTTACCAACACTGTATTTAATTGTTAAAGGGATGTATCACTGAAAATACCAATTTCTTTTATATTACAAAAAATGACCTGATTTGTTTTTTTTTATTATGTTACTGTGATTAAAATAAGCTACTACCTTATCTTGGTAAAAAGTTTACATATATGATTTTTTGATTGTTTATGTAAAAATGCCGACTTGCATAAAAATAGTGTCATTCTAAAAAATGTAGTCCTCTAAAAATGTAGGTAGATTTATGATTGTATCTTCAAGGAAAAGTTTTTTACCATAGTAACATTAAAAAAATTCAAAAAAAGATTTGTTCCAATTAAAACAAAAATTATTTGTTTTCTTTAAAAATAAATTAAATAAAAAATGTCTTTATTGTATTTTCTTCTTATACAAATGGCGAGGTTAGGACTATGGAGTCCTCTCTTACATCTAACCATTTGTATAACATGGTTAGGAAGTCCCATATGTTTGTAACTTGTACAAACACAATTCTACCTAAATATTAGTATAGTCTAGTGAGGAATGCAAGGTACTAGATTTGAAGCGTGTACTACAAGTAGTTTTTGAAATATATCAATTTTTGTCTAGAAAAATTAAACTTTCGGCAATCGCCTGCTAAATCAAGGCCTGACCCTGCTCACTGCACTAACCTATTTTGGAGTGGCGGAGTGCATCATCTCAAAGATATATTTATTTTAGGTATATAACAGATTGAAATCCATGACATGTATAGTTTTTATGAATCAGGACAAAACATGGAATACATTTTTTTTTTTTATTGTATTTTAAAATATAATATATTCCCATTTTCAGTGGTACATCCCCTTAATAAATTATGCTTTTTGTTGAAAACTTCTTTGGATGATGTAATACTTTCAAGTGATGTAAATAAGTAAAATTTAACAGAAATGCATGCGGAAATGTTCAAATCAGTGCCTTGAGTGGCAGATCCAGAATTATTCATTATACTAATACACATAAAACACATAAAAACTTTTTTGTATGATGACAGTTTAGTAGGTGATTGAGAAAAAGTTAGCACCGTTGTTTTAAATGAGAGTGTGTCCTCTGACAGTATAATCGGCCGATAGCCTGAGGGGGATCAATACTGCCCAACTTTCAGCCAGACAGCTTGCAGACCAAACTGCCTGGTGTGAGGGATAAAAGGCTGGGAATAAGTTGGGACACACACCAACGACTAAACAGTCTGCTACAGCTGTTTCTAATGTTCCGTTTAGTATAGTTTGTTAATGTTTTCAGTTTATAACCAAAATATACATTGCTAGACATTTAAAATATCTACTAGCTTATTCAGGGAAGAAAAGTTGAACAATTAATTGATGAAGTTGAAAAACGTCCTCTCTATTTTACGCAAAAATACATAAGTGATCAGGATTCTGGCCAGCATGAATCTATTTTCCACATGAATAATTTTTATTTTTCTCAAATCAAGCAAAAACCTAGCTCCACTGTATGTAATTTAAAAGGTTTGTCCATTAGCCAATTGTAACATTTTTAATTTATTAAATAAATGTAACAATTTAAAATTAAAAATAATCTAAAATAAGTGCTTAATTTTGATTTGTTAATGTTTTCATTTCAACTAATTATTAAATTTTTATAAATATGAATTTATTTTTAAATAAATTACCTCTGTCAACAGTTCCAAATTTGTTGTGATATTTATTACGATTATTTCTGCATCTTTATACCATCTTCAAATATAATGCCAAAAAAAGCTTCAATAAACTTTATAAAACACAGACATATACTGTGGGAGATAAAACGACTGGCAACAGATACTGTTTGTGTTTTATAAAGTTTATTAAAGCCTTTCTTGGCATTATATCTGAAGATGGCATAAAGACGTTGAAAAGATTGTAATAAACATCACAACAAATTTGGAACTGTTGACAGAGGTAATTTATTTAATATAATCTTAAAACAGTTCATGGGCTAAGTAAACAGTTTTTGAATATTTTTTTAATTTGAACTATGTTTTGTTGATATATCACATAAATTAAACTACAGTAAGGATTCAACATTCTCCATTAAAATACCTTCAAAATGACGTAGCAAACATATTTTTATGTAAAAAATATTCTAACCCTGAAAATTATTGACAACTAGGCCAATTCTATAACAGAAGGAGAGTTGATGAAGCTAAGATATTTTATGTAATAATTCAGTCCTACATAGCATTTACTAGGTTATTTCAACAGCACAATTTAAACAAAATGCTATTGAGTAACTGAAACTGACATTTTACCCATTTTTCTATTATTAATGGGATCTACCCAACATGGTTTTTATAATTTTTCTTTATAAACCTTAAAGCCAAAGCACATATAACAGCGTCATCCACTTCAATATTTTACATTTCCAGTTTGAATAGTAGTTTGTGTGCGCTATCTCAAGTTACCAAACAAAGTGTTGGATCTGGACGTAAGTTCACATCTCATCCAATTAAACTGTCAAAGGACATAAAAGTCTTACGTTTACACTTGGCCTAATATAAAGATAAGAGGTAACTTTTTGTCAAATTCACAGTTGTTTAGAAATTAGGAAAAGAGAACTGCAAATTATTATTGATAAAACAACTTATGCAATGAACAAACATAAATCCAAGTGATTTCAATGTTTTTTATCTTTCCCTGAGGTTAAATATGATTTCTCTTGAGCAAGGCTGGAAGTGCGGTTAAAGAGGGATTGGTCACTCCTTGCAACCTAATCCTGCTGACCAGTTGCAGATGCCTCCAATTGGATCAAATGACAGTCCTTTTGGACAAGTGTATTCCCATCCTAGGAGATGTTCACTCTCCATTTTTGCACAAGAGATGAACTTTTTGCAAGCAAATGGATGAGGGAAGTTACCAATGTCCAAGCACTCGATGTAGCCATCATTGTGTATCCTCACCTTACCACTGAAACAAACCATTAAGACTTCACAATCAGTTTTTACTTCTGTTAACTTACTTGAATTTCTAATAAACTTAACAGTATTATATAAAATAGAAATCTCTATAAATAATATAGAGGTTTCTATTTTATATTATTTATTACTCAATCCTCATTTTGATAAGCCTCATAATTATTATAAAAATTCAAAAACTGTTTGTTGAACAAGTGGTTGGTATATGTGACACGATTTTTAATAATGTAATTAAAAAATTTAATAATCAACTCTAAAAATGCCTTAAAATTATTTACATAATATTTTCATATTGTCTTCTGCGTAAATTTACAATAGAAGCTTTCCTTTAAAGGTTTGCTCAATTACCACAGAACATCCTATAAGCTTCATGTATTAATCTTGAAACATTTCCCAAATTTCCTTATTAAGAATAATGCATATATTAGCACCCTCAAAGAAAGAATATCACTTTAATCGATCAACTAAGAAATACAGTACTGTATTCACTTTTTCACCTGTAGCATGACACTTTTTTAGTCAACAATTTTTTAAATTGAAACTTAACAAATAAAATCAATAGCTAAATTAATGATAATCTTGTAAAAGTTTGAGCAGCAGCTGTTGTCAGAAAGAGTTGTCTACATTTATTCACTACTTATAAGCACCAAACCTAAGACAAAATGTTTATTTTAATCTCAACTCTGCAAATTGATACTTATGCTTGATTTTCATTTTTGAACATGAATTTACGTAAATTAATTTGACATTCATGTTAAAATCTACAAATTAGACACGTTTGAACTGTAGGCCACTTTCGGGAAAAAATAATATATGATCTACAAGTGCCTCATCAGCACACAGCGGACACTTGACAAATATGCAGGTCACACACTTTTGCCTAGTCAGTCAACTACACTTTTTAATTGTAAAAAGTATTGTATTTCAGTGGTGATTCGTCCACATAGAAAGTGAGAAACTTGATACATCTACTCTTGCAAAATAAAATATTGGAAAATAATATATAATACTTATTCCTATTATAATAATGGTACGTATTTTTATAATAATGGTTATGGACTGCGCAGAAAGTAAACGCCTGCTGAGTGTATGTGTATACTATAGGCAACACTTTTTACTCCTCGCATTAATGGTGGCACAACCTTTAGAGGCCAAAATACAAACTACCAGGCAAGAGGACTGTCTTTCATGCTGCATTCTCACCTCACCCGCAGGCAGTTGTGAGGAACTGCTTAGAATGTCCTCTGATTTGCATTGCCTTGCCATGACACGGTTATCTTCTTATAAACACTATCGACTTATATAAACCAATGAGTAAATAGTGTTTTTTTTTTTATTCATAAGGGCTTGTAGTTTGGTATTGTTAAAAATTTGTTGAACATATAGTCTTGAAAAATTAGTAATACAATTTTGTTGGCTTGTACTATGAAATACTTTAGGGTAAACTGGCTTACGACTGTCAGATTTCAATTTATTGTTTCGTGTTTACTGTTAGCAAAATAACCATATAATAAAAAAATACTAGAAAATATTATGAATGAAAATAAGCTGTATGTTAAGAAAATTTGAAATAGGATCTTTAAAAAAAGTGCACCTGAGAGTCTGCGATAAGATAGACAGATAATAGCTATTGGGTTATGGATGCTATCAATAAATTTTTCAAGCTTATGCTACTAAATGCAAACGTATGGTGCACTTCTTAGAGAAATAAATATTTTGTACTGAATTAATAACAAATATAAATAAAATAATAAAAAAGCTATTAAGACTATTTTTTTAACATTTTCCATACCCTCACACTCCCTATAGCTTCCTTAATATCGAGGATCTACAAAGCGCCACTGAAGTAGTTTGTGTACGTGTATATTTTAAAGAGAAGGGTTTTTAATAATATTAGAACGTCAGTCCAATTGTATTGTAATATCTGCCAGGTATAACAGATATTTGGGTAAATTGATCTTTGGAAAGAGATTAAAAGATGGCAACCCAAATATGGTGAAGATGAGCCATGGTGAAACACCTTAAATTGATTTGAAAAACTTATTTATTTAGGGAAATCAGTGCAAAATTGCTCTTTCTTACATTTAACCTCTTAAAACTAACAAATAAAAAAAAAATTTCTTTCAAATTCATAAAACAGGAAACTTAAAAGTTGTGTTTTATTAAATAATGAAAATTACGTTTCCTTAAATTATACTAATTAATCTATAGATAAACAGAACATATTTGAAGTACAAAAATGAAGATAAAAATATTTTTAAAAAATGAATAAAAAAATAAACTATAATCCTTTTTTCCCGTAACCTCATTCATACACGCTGTCCGTTGTAGAAGCACACTAAATTAGGCCCTAGTACCCGTAGCAATTTGATTGAGAAAATGTCTCTTTAGCGCCACCACAAACCGAGTCCTGTTCCCTATTGTTTTCAGATAATCAGGTAAAGAAAGGTCCTTGTGGTGGTGATGGAGGGAAGGAAGCCTTGTATGATTCAACTCTCTGCTGTTACATTACCACCAGACTTGTGCTCCACATGCTATCTGGGGTCTCGCTACTGCTGTTCAAGTAATACAATAAGATTCGCTATAATTTTTATTTAAAAAATTCAAATACAAGATTCACTAAAGAAATAAAGAATTATCTACATGTAACAAAAGATCGATAAGTAATAAACACTGGTGATATTTAGTTAAAAGGACAGCACTAGAATCTTTAAGAAGGAAGGCTGGTTTTACAAAGACTTTTTTAATATTTGGAATTTTAAATTTAAAGCATCAGAAGTGAATTATTTGTCTACCTGAGTGGGATATCCACTGGCTCAGCATAATAGTCTTCATAATCAGGTGCCAAATCATCGTAGGGCTTATTCCTGGAAACGTATTGTGTCTTGGGCTGTTCTGTGGGGCGGACCTTGGCGAAGGGCCTCGGTGGGCCTCTCTTGGCTGAGGGCCTAGGCCTCTGAGTTGTGGTTGTTGTCGTCGTAAGTGGTCGTTGCGATTGTCTCCTCACAGTTGATACTGTCACTGGTGATACTGTTACCACCATAAGTAATTAATAAACAGTATTATATTATAGAATATAATACTGTAGGCTATTTTATTTACTGACTAAATATATATAAGTTCAACGAATTAGAACAATTAATTACTTCAGGTTTTTCACCAACAGATAAATAAACATGGGTATAAATGTGTTGTTTTTCTAATACCCCATTACAACCTTTTTTTAAATCAATTTTTTATTTATGTTCGACATGATAAATATATTTTTTTGCTGGAAAAATTAAATTCATAATATGATAACAAATGTTATTGCCAGAAAATAGACAAGTTTGAATAGTTTTTTTTTTTTTATATAAATAACAGTTTTATAATGTTTTTTTAAGTATTATATTTTGATAACAACTATATTATAATTAAAATCAATACCCTGTATCTTTACATAGTTTGTTTGCATTTTTTGATGTATTTCAATATCACCATATGTGAATAGGCGGGTGGATGAGAAAATTCCCTTAAGAGTTCAGCTACTTCCACAAGACTTAGATGAATCTCCTCAAACAAACATTGGTATACATTGTGGCTTACAGTGTCTTCAAATGATTACATATGTGCCGTCAAAGGAATGAGCAACTCTCACAGTCTTGACATCTTTATGCATTATTGTTATGCATTATGCATTATTGTTAATAATATCAAACAATCTTTTGAAAAAAATTATTGTTAGTCTGGCTGAACCATTAGCATTGTGTATTAATTGTCTTCTGGAGGATGGTATTTTCCCAGATCAACTTAAAATTTCACGTATTTGCCCCATCTATAAAAGTGGTCCGAAAGACCAGCCCCATAGTTACCATGCAATTTGTATTATTCGCGTTCTGGGAAAACTAATTGAAATACTGGTCTACAATCAGATTTATTTTTTCATAGAAAATAATAATCTAAAATCAGAACAATTTGGCTTCAGAAGGGAAAAATCAACCTTAGATGCAATAGATAAATTAATTCAACAAATTCACTATCATTTGAAGAAAAGGCTTTTGTTCAGACTACCATGTGTGATCTGAGCAAAGCTTTTGATTGTGTTGATAGCAAAATTCACCTCTCAAAATTAAAATATGGATTTAATGTACCTAATCTAAAATTTTTTTGAATCTTATCTACATAACCGTAGGCAAATTATGGATGTTAATGGCCGATGGTCAGAAGAAACAGAAGTGGAGTTGGGCCCTCTCCTTTTCATAATCTATATTAATAACTTACCATCATCCATCAATTCCGAAACTATTCTTTACGCAGACTACACAACTTTTATTAACCCTTTGAGGACCGACCAAGAAAAAAAAGTGGTAACTTTTTTTTCCTCCTCACTTTTCAAGTGCGACATCTAAAATATTTAGGCTGAAATTTTGGAGAAACGCAAGTGTTTATACATTTATTTATAACATCTGTTCTAATAATGATACATGGGTACTTCTTTGACCAGAATATTTGTAATTGATTACTTTATCAGAATAAATGTCCAAAAAGTCATCTTATATTTTTAAAATATTTATATTTTGTTAATAAAAAGTGTATTTTGTTTTAAAAAAATCTTTTTTGTACGTTTACAGCTCGTAAACAAAAAATATTTTACTCTTGGGAAACTGTTTTATTGAAGTTTAAACTTAATCACTTACAAATACAGAAAAAATTATAACAATCGCATTGAAAATTAAAAAAATATAACATGAAATATTTTGTTAGTACTGTCAGTTTCGTTTGTTAATATTAGCTCTCTGTCTATTATTGTCAGTTCTTTTCATTGATGTTATATTCCAACAGCTGCCTCCAGATGTTAAAAAAAGCATTCTTGAACATCTGCGTACCATCCCAAAGACGTACAAGTCATCGTAAGTGGTAAATTGAATGTTATATGTAACAAACTTCGAATTACGGAATATCGTCATTCGGTCCTCAACGTTAATTTTAGTAATGATCATATTTTGTCATTTCGGTCCTCAAGGGAATAAACGTAAATGACGAAATATAGTCATTCAGCCCCCAAAGAGTTAATGTAAGTGATGAAATATTTAATCCAGAATATTGGCCAATGAAACAATAAAAAACGCTTCAAATTGGTTTCACTTGAATGGTCTTTTGAAACATATTTTATTTTCTCTTAAATACAACTCCAACTTTCAATGCGAACAATATATAGAAAATGTTATATATAGATAGAATAGATGAATATAGAAAAACAAGAGACTCTCCTGCGTTATTTTTATATTAAACAAACTATCAGATTTAGTTCCAAGAGAATACTTAAGAACTGCATATGTTGGGTATTTTCAATCCATTTTTAGGTATGGGTTAATTCTCTATGGAAATTGTTCCAGATTGAAGAAATATTAATATTGCAAAAAAAAGGTTATCAGGACCATTAAAAAATTTTATCAGAGAGAGCACTATAAGCCACTGTTTATTGATTTACAATTTCATACAGTAATTAATTTATATATATTTGATCTTATTTAAGTACCAAAAAATCCAAATTTACTAAATTTTAGATACTCTGTTCACACGTATTATACCCCCAACAAAACAAATACAGATATTAAATTTTCAAATTTGACCTAAACACATATATATTGTAATTTCTTTTAAAATATATCACTTTTTAGAAAAAAAAAAAAAATAATTTATACCCTTTCAAAACATTTAAAAATAAATTTTATCTATAGCTATTAGACAATCCATTTTATAATTTAAATGATATTTTTAGCACTAAAGATATTGACTTTTAATTTAATTTCGTTTTGTTTAAATTATTTTACTGGAATAACTACTTACTTTTACATGCTGTAAATATTGTACTAGAATTTATATTCTAACCTATAAAACTTTGTTATCTAGGAGAATAACAGCAGGCTGAGCTTTTATGTTGATGTGATAGTTTAGAGGGACCATAGTGAGAAGGGTAAGCAAGTGAAGAGAACCACTCTCTAACGAAGCAAGGGCTGTTGACTAGACATTCATAATCATAATAAATATAACACTAAATAATAAAATCAAATTAATGATGACACAACATTTTGCAGATGAAACTACTGGAAATATAAATGGGAATTAACACTAGATCAGTCATGTGATTATGGGGATTCTATCTAAACAATGGATCACATAGTGCCCCATGCGCTCTTTTACTGAAGGAATAGCTAGCATAAATAGAATCAGTGAGGCAGATTTAAAATGGTTCGATGGATTGGATTTAGCTTTGTGAGAGACCACTCTATATTTTGTTGAAAAAATATCATGTCTTTTGGATCTTGTTCTAAATATATATTACATCTACTTCAGTTTTTAAAGATAATAAATGGTAGCTGACAACAAACACGTGTATATATAAAATTAGGCTAACAATGAATAAGAAGCTTCAATACAAATGTAAGTCTGTTTTGCTATGTGCAAGTGAAATGTGGAAGGTTGCAAATTGGATTAAGTCTCAGCTGCAAATATTTATTAACAGGTACCTTCGCCGTATTATGAACATCTATTGGCTTGATATTACAAATGAAGATATGGAAAGAAACAAGCCAAGTTCAAATTAAGCTGCAGATTTGGGAGAGAAAGTGGAGGTGGCTAGAGAATACGTTAAGGATGCCAAATGGAACCATTGAGAAGGAAGCCCTTGATTGGAACCCACGAGGTGCTATGAACAGTAGTCAATCCCAAGGAACCTAGAAGAGAAAGAAGCAAAGAACACTAACAAAACTTGGGAAGAAGTGAAGGTAATTTCTGGAGACAGGGACAGATGGAGAGCTCATGTGGATGCCCTATGCTCCCAAAGGAGATAAAGGAAACAACTCGTGTAAGTCATAATGCTAAACAGTCTTGTAGCATTTTTAATTTGAGAGTAATTTAGTAAGAACATTTTACAAAACAAGACTATCATGCCACTGTGCTTGCTGCTAAATCTCTGATACAAAGCAGGTACATCATAGATCCTGGGTTAATTAATAAAATATTTCATACTTTTATGAATATAGTTTTTAATACGGTCTTACCTTATTTTTTAAATTCGGTTGATATATAACTAAGACACGATGAAAAACCATGTTAACAGTCAATGTATACCTAAGTTTGTTTGAGGAGTGAACAAAACCCAGGTCACTGTTTAAGGATCACAACTACCAATTAATATTTTGTGAGTTGGACCTATTGCAATGTTAAGTTTCAAAGTCTACTACTTTGAAAAACTACCTAATATTTTTATTGCATTGAATAATTAGATACTACCAAGCTATTTGAACAATAATATTTGTTCAGTAATTAAGTTGGTTATTTAAATAAAAAAAACAGTATTAAAAAATAACATTTTTTAAATGAACAAAATTAGAAGTATCATACAAATTAAATAAAAGTGTGAAGTATTAGCTATATATGACAAGTATTGTAAAATAATTATTAAATTTAAAGCATTATATGTCATTAGTCAGTTTATGATTTATATTATTTTCCAAGATTTTAAGCAGGGGATGCTCTCCACACCCCTCCCCCCCTCATATGGCGCCCCTGCTCTTAACTGACTGATAAAAAAGTATAGATCCACAGTATAGATCACTGGGTTGACTGTTAACATAACTCTAAAAAACTTACAGGCTTCAGTCGATGGTGGGACTGTAGCAAGGGACTGAATAGCTGCAACTGCAACGTTGGCTAAATCTGGCAGCGAGGCGTCATTCTCATATACCTCTTTGCTCTCTATAGCTTCAGTGTCAACTTCATGAAATGACTGAAAATTGATAATGGTAAATTATATAGTAGTTTTAATGTTCTCAAGATATAAAATAAATACATTATTCTCAAAATAGAACCTTGGGGCAACTCCATTGTATCATGCTGCATATTATTCATTGTCATTTATTTATTTATTACTCCTAATTATATTTGTTCATATATTACTTTTAGTTTACTCACTGTGAAGTATGATTATACTATATTAAAAAATTAGCCAGTTATTTGTTTTATACTCAAAATAATTGCATAAAATAAAATCTAAATCTTTGATACATTCAATAAAAAGACTTTGGTTTAGTATGACTAGTGACTTCACACCACTCCAAAGTAAATTATTAAATACAATGGCAAACAGATTTGCCAACAGAATTGCATAAAGCAAGTTTAACATTCATCAGAATCAGAATATATCTTTATTTACAAAATCATAAATAAATTACAAAAATTGGTCGGTAGTGTAGTTGGTTCAATCCCAGCTTCATGTGCTAAAGGTTCTCAGTTCGATCCCAATCAGAGTCAATACATTTTGAGAAGGATCAGCTGATAACCACCGGCTGTTCATTTGTCATTGGGCTATTAATTAATGACACTTTCTAAGGAATAGTCGGCCTTAGTTTGTAACAATGACTACATTCGCTCATCTACACTCACCACACTCATTCGAAATCCATATTTGCCCACATCTTGACGATCGGCGTCTTATGAATAAATAAATAAAGAAATGTAATGGTGTCAAAGGTACAAAAGTATAAATTGTTGAGGTTTCTTACTTTACAAATAAAAGAATTCTTGCTTTATATATATTGGTCGATCTATCAGCCAGGAGTGTAGTTTTCTGTGAAGATCTCTCCTTCTGAGGTGTTTTGGCAGTGAGTTGTAGATTTTTTGTCCTGCATAGGACAGTTTTTTTGGTGTATTTTGTGGTATGATGTGGGGGAAGATGGTAGTGCTCTCTATGTGTTGTAGGAATGGATATCATTGCCCCTCGGCAGTTCCAGTTGGTCCGAATGCGTAACCACTGCATGTATGTAGAGGGCTGTGACTGCCAAGATCTTAAGTGATTTATAGGCTTCTCTGCAGCTATCTGTTGGGCCCAAGTCAGCCAGTGCTTTATGGCTTTCTTCTGGAGAACTAGAATTCTGTTAAGGTTGTGGTCTGATATTCCCCCCCACAGGATTATCCCATACCTAATAGAGATTCTATCAGGGCATGGTAGGCTGTTTTAGCTGCTGCAAAGCCTCCAACCCACTTCATTCTTCTAATTACATATATTCCTGAGCTGAGTTTTTTGCTCAGGAAATCAACGTGATTAGTCCATGAGAGATCTGCATCTATTGTTATTCCTAGCAGTTTTGTCTGTTGTTCAGTAGAGATGTTATAGATGTTGGGTATTTCATCATGTCTACGACTAAAATTTATTTGAATTGTCTTTTTAGGATTGATAGCTAGGTTGTTCTGGAGGCAGTATTCAAGTGCTTTGTCAGTTGTTGAGATAATGTCTTTGACCAGGGTTTGTGCATTTTGTAAAACTAATGTTGTGTCATCTGCATACATTGTTACTTCTACATTGTCATTTTCAATAAAACTGGGAAAGTCGTTTTTAAAAAGCAAGAACATGAAAGGTTCAAGAACAGAGCCCTGGGGCACTCCTCTTTTTACTGGTATATATTCACCGTCATCTTAATCAACTTACCACAAAAGCACTGTTTTTATAGAACAACATAAACTCAAATTGAAAAAAATATTATTATTCAATATCTAAATAAAGTTTTTCCTTTAAAAAAAACCAAAGATTATTTGAACATTTTCAAACAGTGCCTTACAACTTTGAAATGTGTTTAAAAATATTTTTGCTATGAATTTTGTCCTGAAAATTAATTAAATTGCCCACTCACTTCATCTGAATGATTGTCCTCAACTCCAAAGAAAGGAGTTGTGGTAGCTATCAATGCTGCCTGTTGGGGAAACGAAACCAAGTTTGGCTTTGTTGTTCTGCGTGGAAACTCAAACCTCCGCTGCTTTACAGTTGTTTCATACAAGTCTAAAAAATATTACAAGAGTAAAACATATGGGTATTTTATATTCACATATTTCCTTGCAGAAATAATCTTATTAAAATAGCTTCACAATGACATCAAACGTTTATCTCTGATCCAAAGGAGGTACATCATAGATCCAGGGTTAATTAACAAAATATTTCATACTTTTATAAACATAGTTTTTAATAAGATCTTACCAATCATGAGTGAACAAATCAGAGGCATATAAGATACGTGTTTGGGAGGGTTGTGATGATTAGTTTATTTTGTACATGGGTGTCGAAAAACAAACGACAAATAATGGGTTCTTATTGACGTTCTATATCATAATCAAAAATTTCTCATTTATATATATATATATTGTAGCTTCAAACTAACATTTTCCGAGTACAGTAAGACTTCTTTAGTCTGGCATTCATTAGTGAGGTAACTATGTACTAAGCTTCCAACCCACCTGTACATACACAGTTAGTTGTAAAATATTGTTATTGGGACAGTGGTGATTGTAATTAGGAGGTTTGTATGAACAATTGTAATACCTTTATGTATGGGACCCGTACGCCCACCCATACACGTACAGTGGTGATAATACCACAGTCAATACCACTGTACGTGGATGGACGGGCGGGTGGATCAATACTAAAGTATGGAGGCAACTAGAGGGTACTTGTTCGAGAGGTCACCGCCGAGACTCACCCGGAAAATATGAATTGTAATACATTTGAATAGGAAAACTTAAACTATATGGAAATGCATGGAATTACTTAGATTTTGAGTCCACATAAGTCTTCCAGGCCCCAACCATGGAAACGAATAAAAATTCCCATAAGTTTACAAGAGTACACATTTCTGCAAACAGACTTCCGTATATCACAGTGCAGGGTAGCGAACAATATGATTCGCAGTCGACAAGTATGCGTTCTAAATGGTTCAATTATAATACACCGACCTTTACTAAAGCGTATACAGGGTTAGACAAAAGTCTGGAATATAATAGAAGTACACTTTCAGTAGTATTGAATCCCACCTCCCACCCATATACGTAAAGTGGTATTGACCCACCCATACACATACAGTGGTATTAAAACCACTGTAATAGAATACACTTTCAGTAGTATTGAATCCCACCCCCCACCCATATACGTAAAGTGGTATTTACCCACCCACCCACCCATACACATACAGTGGTATTAAAACCCAACTACTGAGACATGTTCTAAAATTTTAGATATACTCGTAGAAGCCAGCATATAATTATAACATTATATTTTGTAAAAACTAATTTCAATTTTTTTTTAACATTTACATTCCATTGTATTATCAACACTACATTTGACTATTTTGGTTTCATTCATAAATAACATTACTATTTCATTCACTTAATTAAATTAAATTTCAGTTCACATAATTTTGTAATGAGTTGGTTTATTATGGCATTATTTTAGTTTCTAAAGAGAAGGCAATCAAAATATAAAGGTTCTAGTCGAGAGTATAAGTAGGCCTAAATTAGCGAGAGGTAGGTGAAGTTTTTAATTTACATAAAAAAATGCTATCGCTATTTAATGTTACATTTATTATTGGTGTGATAGATTTGCCAACACATTTGTTGTGTTTTTGCTCATCTCTTTTTAATCTTACGAGTATATACTCGTAAATTATCAAAGCATTTAGTTTACAAACATCAAAATTTCCAATTTAGTTAATTGTTCAAAATATAGTAACTTTGGTTATAATGTATTTATATGTTTTATTTTATAAAAAAAATTAACATGTTGTTCTATTTATAATCTTATTTTGAGGAATGTTTATCATACATTAATTAAATTGTCAAACTTGCTATAAAATATATGCTTATATTATGTTTGAACATTTGTAGTAATTAAAAAAGTATAATTAAACTAAGAACAAATTTCAAATAAATTATGGATGACAGTTCAATTACTATATATAAATAGCATGTACTGTAAATTAGCTAAACATGTATACAGCGAATCAGATTTATTCCTATTCATAATTGGGGAATGGTTGTTTATTTTTGGGGGAATGCGCCATCACCCTTGGGGTGGATGGGCTCTTCTGTCTGAATTCAAAATTAGTTCTATTACTACTTACAATCATTTAATGATTAAATGATACATTTTTATTTAAATGGTTCATGATGATGACTCAACTATTTTTGACTAGTTTAATTATATGAAAATTTCTAAAACCATATACAATTACAATACTACAAATCAAATAAACTCATACCAGGGAAGGGTGAGGAGGTAGCCAAAGACTGGAATGTTGTATTTTTAGCTTCTCCTCTTGGTTTGGGAACTCTTCGTCGATAGAACTTAGCTGCAGGCCGCTCAGAAACCTCCACAGCTTCTGTTGTGGTGGACAGTCGAGATCTAGTTGTGGAAGAGGATGGTCGGCGGAACCCAACCCTCACACGGTTGTTTCCAACCTTCAATCCACAGATGTGATTAGTAAATAATCTGTTACTCAATTAAAAACTAATGAATTGAGTTTTTTTTACCAAAGTGCAAAAATGAATAACTAACAATTTGTAAATTATCTACTACTGACATAGATAGCACAGACAAATATTACGCCATTCTTGTGAATAGACTTGATCAAATGTAGGTAGAGATACAAAGTCATGACTTATAGGAGGACTACATGGACAGGTCAATTCCCCAGTCACCATCTTGGGGGCAAGTTGGAGTTGATGAAAAGCAAATTTACCTCCCAAAATAAGTATTACTAAACTTATTTGAAACATTTCATATTCAATATTTTATCAATGAATATACTTTGAGAGCTGTTTTAAGAGTCTGCAGAGGATGTCGGCCATGTTGGTTTTAATACTATTAGAACAATGTTATTTGTCAATCCATATTTTTTCGTTGTTTATTGACTAAAAGTTGTGTATGAGGTTTAATTTTAAATATTATCATATTGCGCATTGGGTTTGATTTTGATATTTTGAATACATACATATGCCTAGTTTTGATAAATATGTTAAAATAAAAACTTCAAACTAAATATTTGTTATAATTTTTCTATAAAACTAATTTGCAAAGCAATTTCAATGCCCAATTTCATTCCTGATCAAATGCAAATTGTTTGGAAAAAATCTGTTTAAAAATAACTGTTTAGTTTAGACATACGTGATCGTGTGTCTGGTTCGAAAATAACACTGTTCTTATGGGATTAAAACCAACATGGCCGACATCCTCTGTAGATCTTAATAACACAAACTTTCATAGTTTGTTAGAAAAATATTGTATACTTTGGTATAAAATGATATTGCTGAAAGGCAATGATTCTGTTCATAGTACTCACCATTTTTTTTAAATATGGAAATTGACAGTATATTTTCCAAATTATTGTTTCACTTATAATTTTACAAAAATTATATAAATCTTCAAAATGGAAATTACAAGAGGTCACAATAACTTTACCAATATTTAAACTAAATTTTATGTAGGAGGATTATGCAACATATAAGTTTAAAAAAGCCAGCCCATTCAGTCGTATTAATTTGGGAAGAAGTAGTAAAATACAAACACTATCATTTAGCCCAGTTAATAAATTTGTAACAATACCAATGACTGGATGTTATTGTAGAGTATTAAGGTTAAGGAAAACCTTTAAACCTAACCTGTTGCCACAATGTTATTATAATAAGCTAATATTACGACATTTAAAAATATTTTCTAAAATTTACATAGCATGAACAAGTTGCACATAATAATAGATACTATATTTATGCTTCTATAAAACTTATAATTCAAGATTAGTTCTAGAAAAACACAAGCAAACCTTAGATACGTAAATTAGCACCTGTACAACAACTGAAGACATTACACTGCAGCCTGTATTAAAGAGCAAAAATATGTTAGTTAACCAGCAGTCAGACATGCGCCACTGTCCCTTATCAATCAAGCATCAACTGACAAGGGTCAAGCTCGATCACTACACCATGCTCGGACCAGAGTAGTAAATCTGTTTTGTCCTTAAAATATGATTCGTTCCAAAGAATCATTGTTAATCAAATATCTGAAACAATTGTTACAAAAGAAGAGTGATTCATGCCACTCTGTTAGACAGGCTGAGAAGAAATTAGTTATTGTAACGAGCGATGTACGGTTCTGGGTCATTCATCAGCCGCACAAACAAACTATCATCCTACCTCAGGCTGTTCAGCTAGGCTGTCTTCATCCCCGGTCATCACTCCAGAGATATCTTCCACCAGAGAGTCCTTTGCTTTGATTCTGCCCCTTGACTTTGAGTTTTTAGACAAGGAATTTCTCAGAGGATGTTCATTCACTGATCTTGTGAAGCCCTTTTCTTCAGTCTTTGTTTCTCGCTGAACATACAGTGACGTGCCTGTATCTAAATCTGACAAATCTTTTTCTACGAATCTATTTAAACCTCTTGTCAGAATTTGCCCTGGTTCATCAGGAAGATTTTCCTTTTTATTCATAGGCCTTTTCTTAACTACTACTCTCCTTTTACTTCCATGAACACTGGGTGTTGAAAGGTTGTCTAGACTATTTATTTGAGTCCTACTTTTTAAAACTTTAACTTTCCTCCTTTTGATGTTATTGTTATTTTCTAAATTTAAATCATTACTTCCATAATTTAATTTTCTTATTTCAAGATTATTATATTCAGTTGAATTTTGGACAGTGTCTTTCACTATCCCTCTCCTACTGGTTGAATTTCTAAATCTTGGTGATGAAGTTCTAATCTTGAGCTGGTTATTAGGTAATGTATCATCTGCGGCAGCTATTTTATTTTTAGAACCAACACTATTTCTGCGTCTATTTATAATATTCTTTTGTTTAAAAGCTTCAGTTGTAGAAACAAATACTTCCTGAGCTGCTAATTTTACTTTATTTTTTCTAACCAGGACTTTACGTGTTTTAGTAACCTTATCTGATTCCTCAAGCTTGCTTGAAGGCAGGTGTTTTTCAGCACTTTCAACACTTGTCTTTCTTCTCCTGTTTTGAACTAATTTTATTTTATTATCAGCAACAAAAATTGAGCTATTGTTGTTGGTAACATCTTCTTTTTCTGAGGTTCCTTGGAAACGAACAGCTCCCCTCCTACCCGTGAAGGACTGTTCAGAATACCGTGATGCTATAACATTTAAAACTTCATCAGCCTGATTATCATCAAATGTATCACTATCAGAATTGGTATCAAAATCTGACTGTAAAGTTATATTGTTTCCCACTGCAGTTGTTATATTGTCCAAGGGTTCAATTAAGGAAGAAACACTGAGGAAAGACTCATTTGTAACCTTCATTGTTGTAACTTCATTCATACTATAAGTGTTATTGATCTCAGGATCTATTTTAGTCAAGTTGGCTTGAATTGTAATCAATTTATTTTCAACTTCAGGTATAAATTCAGAGTTATTTAGTATAGTGTCATTATGTATTTCCAATGAAATATTTCTAAGATAATTAGAAGCTTCAGCTGAATCATTGTTTTGCAATTTATCCACCGTTGTGTTGGTATGGTTTTTAAAAAGTTGATGAGGTTTAATGCTTGAGTTTTCCTGAGATATCATAATCTCATGCTCTTCGTCTCTACCATTTTGAACTTTTTCTTCAACATTTGTTCTATTGGTTTCTTGTGTATTGTTAAATTCTACTGTAATACTATTTATGTTTATTTTACTATTTTCTGTTCCAGTAGTATTTTCTCTACTGTTAGGCTTTCTTCTCCTCTGAATTTGGAACCGTGACCCACCTATATTTGTTGGAACAGATTCATTTTTTAAATTGTTACTACTTTCTAATGTTATTTGAGAAGGCGTTGTTTTTTGGGTTTTTATTTCCGAAGATTGATTTCGTCCTCTACTAATGACAAATCGTGATCTGTTACTTTGCTTTTGTGTGGGAGAAACATTTTCATTTAAAAGCAAAATATTTTCAGTTGTTGTTCGTATCCTATTTCGGGAAAATAGCCTAGTAGGTTTTTCTGATATGGATCCAGAGTTTGCCCTCTCTCTATTACCAAATTTTCTTTTCCTTTTTCTATCATCTGAAGGACTCTCTGAGATAATTTCTTCATTGTTACTAGTTTTATTTTTTATACTGCCATCTTGGTTATATTCTGAATCTGTTGATTCTATTGGATTTGGAGAGCGATTTCTGGAAGTAGTAAATCTAGAGTTTCCTGATGATGGTCTAGCTGTACGATATCTGTTTGTTCTTGGAGTAGAAATTTCATCATTGTTTGATAAACTTGACCGAGTAGTTGATGTTCTTTGCCTTGTTCTCTCACGTGTTTTAGATGGTGCAAATCGTCCTCTAGATTTTGTGGTTAATTGTAAACTCTCTGTCACATCAGACGCGTCTGAAGGTACTTCAGTTGTAGTTTTCCTTCTTCTTTGTAGGTAAAGTGGTAATGACTTAGTAGTTGGTGGCTCAATGACAATAGGTCTTCTAGTTGGTCTACCACGATAGTTTCCAATTGGCCTGAAACGATTTGTTTCATCAGGTTTCTCTGTACTTTTCTGGAAATCTTTTGCATTGTCAATCAGACTATTCTTCCCTGGAACTCCTTTTTTATCTCCAACTAATGAGTTGGCAAGAAGGTCATGTTCAGCCAAAGCTTGTCTAAGCTTGGTTAGAGGGACTCTTTTTCTCTCTGTAGCACCCTCTACCACAACTGTTACGATACTTGTCAAAGTCGAAGTTTGATATGGGACAGTGGTGGGTTGTGGACTGCTGGGTTCTGTTTCTAAAGCCTCTGCTTCAGTTATAAATGTATTTGACTCTGTAGTCTGTGTAATAAAAAATGTTCTCTCTGTGGCTGTAGTTGATAGTGTTGGCCTCGTAACTCCAGATGGTTCTGCAATCATATCTGACTCTGAGTTTACAACTGGCGATACGCTTGTACTTGTCTCGGGTCTCTCACTCACCTTTACTCTTGGCCTAACCGAAGTAGATATTGGTTGTTCAACATCTATTTCTATTGGTTTTATTTCCTCCTCCTGCTCAATAATGATTGTTTCACCACTATGCCTTATTGTTGATTCTTCCTCTTGCTGTTCGGCTTGTGGCCTTTGGCGTCTCAGAGTTACGTACCTGCAAGCAAATACAATTAATAAAAGAGTATAATTCACCTTTTCAAAATGAAATAATCATACAAGTATTGCTTTTCATGATTTTAGTTGTTCAATTAATAGTATAACATTGAGTAAATTCTATAAGCAAAATTAAAGACTTATTCTAGTATATTTCTCATATCTCTTGATTATATTACTTACACATATATTTCTCATGCAATATTAATATTTGTGTCAGTAATCTGATCAGTTAATGACTGGTCTGCCACTCAGCTAGTTTAAACTGCATTACATTTACATGGGACTACACAAGTGCTCCACAACTAAAACCCAAAACAGTTATCAAGTCTGTCTGCTTGTATGGAAAGTCAGCAATCTCCTAAGAACTAAATAATATTGGTTCGGTTCTAGTACCTAAGCTATACTGTTATCTGTTAAAGCAAAATAAAAAGTTGTGTTTGGTAAAAAATACTTTTAAAATTTGTATTAGTTTTCATTGGGTAGATTTTAAATGTTCATCATAAAATAAGTTTTGACAAATAGGTAGGTACTCCACCATACTCTATCTAATATAGGATTGAAAAATTTACACCAATCTGTAAAAACAAAATGAAAAGTTTTCTTTAATTAAAAATCAATCAATTTGAACATTTGTATTACTTTTCATTGGGTAGGTTTATGATTTTAAATTCGCTATCATAAAATTAAATATTAATAAGTATTAAATTTTCATCTGGCATAAGATTGAAAAAAATCACACCAATAAGAAAAAAAGCGTAATATCAGCTTTTTAACTGGGGTGTTAAAGTTTATATGAATCTGGGAGCTATAGAAAACCTCTAGTGCAAGGCTGGCCAAAAGGTGCTCCCTCAATAAATAAAAAAGTAGCATAACATTGTTAGTTTGTAAACTTTTAAAGCAATCTTTTACTAAATAAATGCTATCTTTCTATATTTTCTTTGTACACTGCAAATTATTTACTAAAGTGAAAAATTAGTCAAATGAATACTGTTTAACCACAACTTGAGAATAGACATATTTTTAATTAACTGAGGATTTAGTGATTTTTATAGTTAAAATAAAATCAAGATAAGATTGTATTAAAATAAATTGTCATCCAACATTTACTCAATTTCATCAAAAGAATTTTGTACAAAAACTGAAGTATTCTTTTTGGTTTGAATTCAATACACCAATAAATTTGATACTTAGAACTTAGGCTTAAGCGGCCTGTATCATAACTAGAATCCTATTTCCGGTGACAACCGCATCAAGGTACTATCTACAATATTTACAAGATAACCAGATGTTTCGCCCATACTGTGATGTGGCATCTTTAGTGGTTGACATGGGAACCCATTTTAAGTAAATTGAAATAAAATGGAAGAGTCAGCCATATTGATTTTCTTCGGCCAATGACTGTAGGTGTAGTGGGTCATGCCTCCGCCTCCTCTCCAGCATACCTGCCAAACCAGTCCCCACCCCACCACCTGTTATAAAAGCTGGAAGGTCATTCGCCGATCTCAGTCTCAGAGAGACCACTGAAGATGCCACATCACAGTATGGGCGAAATGTCTGGCTATCTTGTAAATATTGTAGATAGTACCTTGATGCGGTTGTCACTGGAAAATGTAGATTCTAAATTTTATACTGTTTAAATCAACCCTCCTTTTTATAGCCAAAAGAACCCATGAGTACAACTCCCCAAGTTGATTGTGATTCTGGTGCATGTTTTCAACCATCTCAAGTATAAGGATGGCAAATATTTTCAACATATCAATATACCGAATTACCGATATATCGCAGACCAAATATTGATCTAAAGATAATATCGAAATAAAAATATCGATATATATCGTGTAACCGATATAATGAATTGTAAATTATTTCTCTGTGTAAAATGAGACACTAACTCTTATGTCATGACCAAAAGTACATTCATGTTGCTGTTATTATTAAGAATATCTTACTGAATGTCCAAATTAAATACATTTATCTACAGGAAAAAAGTTGTAGTCTGTGTGGTTGAAAGAAAAAATCAAAAATATGGATAATTATACCTTTATATAATGTTAATTATAAAAGAATAATGTAATAGTATCCGTATAGGATTGCCACCCGTTCCATCCACTGATCTACAATAAACTACTTTTAGTGCGTTAACCTAACAAAATAAAGTTACTTTAATATTTCAAACATGTTTTGTACGCGTAAGAGGCAATATAAACGTGATTTTTTTTTAATCGTGCTGATTTTGAAGAAAGAGAATAACGTCAATATTTATTCGTATAATATATGGAACCAAAATACTGATGTGGCCGATATTATTGAAAGAAAATATCGATACTAATATATCGATATATCAAAACATATTTATCAATATTTACGATGTATCAATATATCGTTGCCATCCCTTCTCAAGTATGATTAAAACATCTCAAGGGATTCATTGGAACATTTATCAAGTTAAAAACATTTTTCAAATTCTCCTCTCCAAAACGTGTAACTCTCATCAATTACATTTTGACTGATAATGTCATAGACTATTCTCTCTCTTTATGCTACATACTATAGGTCTTATTTGATTAATCTAGAAAGTTCCGTGCTTTTAGATGTTGAGTTTCCAATTGTTTGTTAATTATTGATATTTTGATTTAAACATTCTTGAGTAATAAAATACTGGGTTAGAAAATCCTGGGTTGGTAACAGCTACCCCTTGCCAACCCCAAATTGCACCATTAGTTATATAAATTAGATTTAAAATAACCATAGTCATAGGTGAGATGCCTAATGATTAGAAAGCCACACAACCTAATGCCACAATCTGTTACACATGATGAATGTCAGCTATTACATAATTGTCATACTATCTATAGTCTATCATAATACTCTATCATGTAACTTGTGTGTCACTCTCAAAAAGTAAGAAATCTTCTTCTGAAATGTATGTGAAGTAGCATATTTATTTATTTATCGTTAGGATATGGGCGACTATGGATTTAGAATTAGTGTGATGAATTTAGATGAACGAATGTAGTAATTGTTACAAAATAAGGCCGACTATTCCTTAGAATGTATCATTAATCAATAGCTCAATGAAAAATGAACAGCCGGTGGTTATCAGCTGATTCCTTCCAAAATTACTATGAGTCTGATTAGAATACCATTCAGATATCATGTAAGATAACAAACTTTTAAGAGTTCATGAGTCACACGTTTGCTATTCCCCCTTCTTATATGCGTTTACCATTATTTTTAGGCACTCAGCACATTGACAACAGTGATGTATTGATGCTCACTCGGAACAGTCCCCACTCAACATGAAGTCAAGTTCGATAAGCATCAAAATAGTGTGCTGGTTGGTAAAACATCACCAGGTACATACAGTTTTTATAATTATGAAACAATGATGCATTATATTACTGTCAAACAATATTTATTACAGTATTGTTTTTGGGACGAGTACGTTGCTTCAAATTAAATCATATAAAACAGTTACACTATCAATACTCACTTATTGGATGTATTATATTATGTAATGGTAGACAATGTATGGTTAAATCATGATCATAATACATGATCATGAACATAATACATGAACTCTGATTAACCATCAGGATAATTGGGGAATTATCAAAATCTTTATTACTATTCAATCAAATCAAATCAAAAATATTATTAAGTAAAATGCTTTTATATTTCCTAAGACTGAATAAAATTTACAAATACAAGGATCAGAGAAACTAAGCCAATAGTAAAATAAATAACAGAGACTAATAATAAACACAATTCAATAGTGTGAACGCATAACTAATGTCTTGCACTGACAAATTATTTACTCTTTAAAATATCTTTTTCAATTTGGTAGATAATATATCTTCTCAAAAGATCCTCACATCATGCTTAAGAAAGGTCTTGAAGAAATTTCTTAATAATTTGAAGAATATTTTTCTTTAAGAAATATTTATATATTAATTATAAACATTCAATGCTTAGTAATCCATTGTACATTTCTACCTTGGCGTGGTGGACTCCACAATAGTCTCCACTGTTGTGGGTCTGCTGCGTTGTATTGATGAATATTTAGGTCTAAACCTGTTCTCCTGGTCCTCGTCTTCCTGTGAAAGCTCGGGTTGTGCAGCAACTGGTCGGTTGCGCTCAATTGTTTGGTAGCGAGGTGTGACTACAGGCCTTATTACTTCCTCCTCCTCAGTCTCCTCCACCTCGTACTGTCCACTCGGCCGATTACGCTGAATGGAGGTGTACTTCACTCTAGGACTTGGTGGAGCATCAGATTCTATAATTTCCTCTTCTGGAGGTTCTGTTGATGGCCTAAAAAATTTTTGTTTTTAGAGGAAGATTTAAGTAAAGAAGTGTTAAAGACATTGTCATAGTGACAATGGCCTTATATTTTCAATGAGTTAACTCTTAATTCTTCAAAATATTGATAGTTTCTTAACGAAACGTCACTAAACGGAACCTGGAGTGATACCTATAATCCACTAACAAACAGTTGACAACAATGCAGAATTATTAAATAGTCCTGCGACATAAAAAAATTGTGTGCTTATGGATAAAAAAGTATAAATGAAGCTCATACCTTTCTCTCCTTATGGTGACATACTGAGGCTTTTCACGTCTGTATCCTGCACCATCATCCTTTTGACTTAGTCCTTCATTTTGAGGCCCTGAGGGTCCATTTCTGTACGGAGATTGGTATCTGAAATCATATGAGGCACATTATGTTTCAACTTGATGACCTCCGGCTACCTGAGGGAGATCTAATATATAACTATGTTTGTAGAAAATTAAAATAAAATATATTTTTTAACCCTTATTAGAATCTTTTATTTAAAGAACTGACAGTTCTTTATTCACAGACAGAGATCTATTATTCACAGTAGATATTATAGTCCTGTATAATACTACTGCTGATCTGTTTTTTGATAATAGTATTAAAATGGTTGTATAACCTTTTTTAATACTATTATCATTGTTCTTTATATAATCACAAATGCTGTGTGCTATAGCAGTCATCATTCAAATTCTGATTACATTGACATCCAATCAAACAAAGCTCACCTTGGCCGTTGAGGAGTGAGGACTTTATTATAGAGACTGCGGGGAATGGAAGGAGCTGGGCTACCAATGTTTCCAGCACCCTCCAACTGCTTCTCCAGTTCTGCCACTCCTCCTGCAACAAATGTGGATGTCAGAATATACTGATATGATATATCTCTAAAAACCTATATCAAATGTACTACATTAAATAGATCTCTAATATAATTTAATTTGAACTATATGAAAAAATGTAAAATTAAAAAAATAATTTGACACAAATATTTTACATATTATGAATTAAATGCTGGAAAATGTTTTATTGTTGAGAATATTTAAGCTTATAACTTTTTTAATTAGTCTTCAATTTTTAATTTCAAAAATGAGAAGAAAAAATAAAATTTTATTTCAAAGACATTCTCAGATATTTGCAGTATATTTGAAGATATCACTATAGAGCAAACAGCTTCTATTTACTCTATGATAGTACACTTGAAAATGGCAGTTAAGAAATAATAAATATTATAGATGGGACCAGTGGTGGTTAAAATTAAAATAACATACATGAAATATATGATCTTGACCACTTCATTTTATTTATAGTTCTTGGTTTTGGTGCATATTCTTTTAATTGGATAACACTCTGTTGGAAAGTAATTATTATTTGGTAAATTTAGCAAAAGGACTGTTGTAATGGAGTGGGGTCAGACTTCAAATTGAGTTGAAGGCATTCAAATCATTTTCAGTGAATACAGAGGATGGTTAACACCGTTATTCATTGGTATAGACTGCAGAAAATGGAAAAATAGTTCAATTTTTTATTATTGAAAATGGACGAGGTGAATAACCCAATCCTCAATGCTCACCATGAGTCTTTTGCATCATTGGAAATATAAATCTTCTCATGAAAAAAAGTCAAATAACCAGGTATTTCAAAGTAATTTGATAGTTCACAAAATAAATTGATAGTTGATAAGCAATACAATACTGACCTAACTTCTTAATGAGCTGGATCAGTTGTTTAATGGCCTCTGGATCTTCTTGCTCATGTTCTTCCTCATCTTCTTCAAATTCTTCCTCAAGAGGTGCCTCGGTCGTTGTGGTGGTAGTAGTGGTGGTTGTGGTGGTGGCAGTCCTTCCTACCGTTGTCTTGGACGTAGCTGCCGTAACCTTGGGTGCAGCTGTAGTTGATGCCTTCTCCTTCTTGTTACAAAGGACATTACGTGTGTAATCACAAGAATCAGCTGCTTTATTAAAGAACAGCCCTGTAAAACACAACCAGTATTTTAATAAGCCAGGTGTTGTATTTTGTTAAAATACAGTGATTTTTTAGTTTTTAGTGTTAACTATGCCACATAAATTAAATGAAGCAAAAGGTTTTGATATAAAAATGTCAACTCAAAAGAAGCCAAATATCAAAATAGTCGAGGAAAAGAAATGAATATATAAATTTTATTCACAAAAATAAAATAACTAGATCCCTCAGAAATCTGGTAACAAGAAAGCATTTTAGGACTGTTAGAAAAACAGCTACTGATTGGAAGAGTTTTGTTCAGTCGAAGTCTTTTGCATATAAAGTTTGATAATGTACTGAGAAAGCAAATTAAGCTTAATATCATGAATGCATAAGTTCTTGTATTTTATAACTTCTTCAGTATAGTCATTAAACATTATTCTGATCCTAAACAGAATAAAGTTAAGTAAGCTAATAGATCAAATTTATTTGATCTAAGAGTACATTTCTTAAAAACTATATAACATAATTAGAAACTTCTTTGTTATCATCAATTTTCTTTTAATATGAGCAGAGTATATTTGTATAGTATTTTACAATTTATTTCTGTTATTTAAATAACCGTACAATCTGAATTTAAAAAATAAATTTAAAATGCCATACTGTAGGTAGTTCTTGAAAAATGTTCACGTAAATATTATTTGAAGTGAATTAAAATTTGTCAGCATAACTTAAAAGTTAAAAAAGAGGAAACAAATGTATGAGGTAGCTAGGTGATAAGGCAGGACTGTATGGTCCTTTAGATCCATATTTATTTTCATGTCTCATCCAGAACGTCATATCTTTGAAAATCCTTTTTCACCTGTTTGAGAGGTATAGCCGTCTACTTAATTAGTACCACGCAGTTTCTTCCAGAACAATAATAACTTAGCTAAAATTCACATTTAATATTTTCTCTGTCAGATTTAGATTCTATAGTGATATACATTTCTATTTCCAAAATTAAATATTTTGTTCACAAATGTTGATTTATTTTTTCTAACCCTTATGTTTGACGATTTGCTTGTGTATTTTGAACTACCTCAAGGATGTTATGCAGTTTAAACCCCTTTTTGACAAAACAGTTCAGACGTTCTTCTTTTAAATGTTCTTGACCTGAATCATTTTAGCCTTTATCAAATAGAATAGCTTACTGTGATCATATGCCATGTATTAACTATATTATGTATTGGCCACACTAAGTAAAACACAAACCGGATTGATTGCTGAGCTGAACGAGAATTAGAAACGCATTTCTTGTGTCCTCAATGACTGTAACATCAGTAACAGTACAATAATAATACCTGAGGGGCAAGTGAACTGATGGGCCACAATCCCCAAGTTGGAAGGTCCACTATCCAAACACCAAAAGTACTTCTTGCAGTCACGGGGGTGTGGAAAGAAACCTTCATCCTTGCATACAAAGTCTGAAATACAACAATTCAATGTTACTCAACTATACAAATGATTATTATTTATTAGTTAATTTCACTATTCACGACTTTATAAATATATATGAAACAAAAATAAAGAAAAAGCCTAGCACTAAAAACTTACTTATTTACTTATTGTTTGCTCTTAGATTGTACTGAACGATATTGTGGAGAAATGATTGTCACACTAGCCAATACTAACAGTTTCAAGAAATTGATTGTATAAATACGTCCTAGTGCTCTTGATCGAATTTTATATTGGGTTGTTTGGCCAACACCTGGTTAGCCAACACAAGATAAGTTATATATAGCAATTACATTTACAATTTAAGTAGCTATTGATATTTAAAATTCTCTTCCAGATAGTACAAAGCAAATAAGAATAATATCAAAATGACAATTTTATTCACATTCCATAATTTAAAAAAGTTGGTCAATTTACTACAATTTCCTGTTGCAAAAATATTTTCTGTTCTTTATGAATAGACTTCACATTATAAAATCCTTGTATATGACAAGTAAAAGATGCATGAGAGAATAAAATAAATCCAAAAAAAGGAGATAAAGAAGACATTTTTGCCACAATCTCTCCATCCATATTACAAAATAATTTGGAAAAGAATAAAAATTACTAAAGAAATAACTACTTATTTAGAAATTAAATATGATTTAGTCAATTATGGCTTAGCTACTGCATCAATGATTGACTTTAAAAACCATATAAATAAGTTTTCCAAAATCATAACTAACTCTAGTGAAATCCCCTTAGATGAATTGCTGACTGCAAAAATTACAAGTTTCAAAATGTTTTGTATACTGATGACATTTTTTGTTCTCTAAAATCTTTTGGTTGAAGAATAAACATAAACCTGATCATAACGAATCATCAATGATTAGTCACTGTTGTTGTTGTGGTCCGTCCACCTTCAAGTCTTGCCAAACACTGACGCAAGACTTTGTGCAACCCCGTGTCCTCCACTTGCATAGAACGGCATAGCCCAGCACCACGCGAGACAGGGGTGGCAAACACGGCCACCGGGTAATGCAGTCTAGAGGAGTCTACATTCCTGTCTTTCTTTTATTTATTTAGAATTCTTTTTCATCATACCATAATTTATAAATGAGATACATGAAGTAATAAAATTAAATGGTAAAGGGAACAAAACAGAGGGACATGCAGGACCCTGTGGGAGCTATAAAGTAAAGGTTTTTGGTGCTGTAGGTGTAAGAGTATGTCTGTAGTGGGAGCTGTAGCAGTTGTCCAAAAATGTGTCTGGATATGGCATCTGTCGGGTTTCTTCTGGAGGGTATCCACTTCATAGAGAAGCTGTTGTCATTCAGGTTTTGTAGCATGGTGAGAAAGAGACAATGTAGACTACAGCTCCGGAAAGTTCCTCCTGTCCCTGAAACTAGGCAATGGACCACCGTACAATTGTCTGTGAATAGCTGGACATGTGTCTCTCAGGTGTTGAGTGCACCAGATGAGGCTGTGTAAAGCAGCGGCCATTTCGGCCTTGTTGATCTCCTTGGAGGTTGTGAAAGCCCTGACCATGGACCAGTTCATGGAGGGCACGTTGGCCACAGTGGAATTGGGTGTGGTGTCCATGTACAGATCCACTGTACCCAGTTGGTGACATAACCTGGTGTGGTCGTAAGAAGTCAAAGTGTCTCATGGAGGCTTTTATCCATAAAGAGGATCCTTCCAGGATGTCTCTAGCCAGGAACGTTAGGTACTTGAGATTATAAATAACCCAGTTAGCAAACCGGAAATGTGTTACCTGACCTAAGGGGAGGCCTTATTAGTGAGTGCAACAAGTTTTTCAAGTTTGGTGTAAACAGGTAGAGTGAGCTTTGGTAGCCTGAAGGAGGTCAGTTTCATGGCTTGTAATGAGCTAGTCATTGAAGTAGGTAAATGAGTGGGTATTACAAACCCTGTCAACATATTCAAGTATTGCAGATGAAAAGCATTGAAAAATGGAGAGTGCCAGGGCGTGACCCATTGGCAACCTTGTGAGGTTGCAAGTTGCTTGTGGTAATAGACTCCTAGGAAGCATTTTAGAATTCTCAGTTTTACGTAGTTGGTGAAAGCCAGATTTTAAGTCTAGCTTGATCATAGGGATTCTTGGGGGAAGGCTTCTCTCTATTTTATCAAAAGAGGGAAGCAGGTATTTTGATAAAACCTGTCCAGTCAGATAAGTCTACAATGATTTGGACTGTATCATCCGGTTTTGGGATTAAAAATATGGGAAAAGATGGTCAGTTTAGCAAAATAGTGCAAGTGCAAATATTCATGTTATTGACAAATATCTCTAGCGCTGTTAATTGTTGTTATGTCTGCCAAGGCAGTCAGCAGCACTGGCATAGATCAGTTTCACTGCCTGAGCTTAAACTTCAGTAAACATTAGAAAGGAAGAAACACAATATATAAAGTAAAATTGGAACCACAACTTTATTTGGAAGATTACACACTTTTGGTCAAAATGTTAAAATTATTACAGTTTTTGGGTTTGACAGCAGGCCTATCTCTTTAAAAAAAAACCTTTCCTATCCCAAATATAAACAATTCAGGCTTCCTTCCTATTGTGACAAAACTTTCTTAAAATTATTTTGTTATCATTTCAGTCAAATTAAATCTGAATGAAATATCTACTGTAACTGAAGTACACATCATAATTTCACTAAAATAAATCATTATTAGTACAGTTTTGTATCTTTATTGTTAATACAAAATTGAATTTAAATTATTTAGTAGAAAAAAAGATGTTTACTTACCGCTACCAGGATCAGGAGTGGTAGGAGGCTCAGGAGTTGTGACCCCTACTGCCTTGTTTGTTGCTTGCGTAGTTGTAGTCCGAGGTGAAGTCTTTGCCTTGAGAGGCTTGGTTGGACGCCGGTTCGATAACAGGCTTGTTGTCTTCTCTCGCTTGTTAGAGCTCGATACCAAGTTGTTTGTGCTTCTGTAGCAATTTGAAAATATCACTTTAAGATATTTGTTAATCATTGGGCTTGTAAAACAGTACATATGTTTTTAGGTACTGTATTGAGACTAGTTTAGTTTAGTAAAGGGCAAATCTTTGCAACAGTTAGAGTGGCTATGATAGTTTTGAGCAACACTGAGTTGTTTTTTAAATAAATAAAAATGATACCAAGTCATATAATTAACAGTTTACAGTGTTATTAATAGTTAGAGTTGGCTCTAGTTCTTTTGCAAATTTTAAATATCTAAAACTCTTGGGCTATTCACTCATATATGCCATATCTTGGGGAACAAAGTAAGGAGTAAAAATATATAAAACAAACTGTTCTAATTTTCTCACAGGCATATGCAATTTTAGGCTTTTACCGGAATAAGTCAATCTAAGAAGTTGATCAATATGAGGATACCAACTTCAATTTGCATCTAGTCATACCAAGAAGCTAAAATAATAACATGTGGGAAGTAAAGATAAACCCGCAGTGAATGATGTGCGGACAGCGCATGTGCGACAGGTTCTGTCTCCTACCTCTCCAGCTACCTGATGATGTACATACAGTCTCTGTCAGCATTTTTAATTTCTCTTTTATGTGCCGCAGATAAAAGATTCAGTTATAAAATCAATTGAATTGATTGATTTTAATTATTGTTCTAATGCAATTAGAAAACAAAATACATTACAAACGGTAAGCCATGCATTTAATTTAACTATATACAGTACATCTGATGTAAACGATATTTATTTTTGAATTTTTCAATAAATAAAAACAGCTGATATATAAAGTTTTACTGCAATTCAAACCATTTTGATAATTTTGTTTATTTTCGATGCATTTTATGAGGCAAATATTCAAAGCTTAAAACATACAGGCATGTCAGTCCGTGTTCATCAATGGGCAAACTTACAGACTTGACTGTACCTTACAGCACTCTTCCATTGGAATGGATTTGTGGTAGAAGTTTGTGTCTCTCTCTAGCACTACTCTCTCCCTACGTGCCATGCATTTTGTGTACTTACAGACTTGACTGTACATTACAGCATCCTTCCATTGAAAGGGAGCTGTGGTAGGAGAAGGTAGGAGCTGTGTCTCTCTAGCACTACCCTCCCTATGATCCATTCACTTTGTGTTTATCTTTGCAACATTTTAAAAACTTCAATTCCTTTCTATTAAAAAAGCTTAACTTGAAAGAACAGAAATGTATAAAAATAATATCTTTGCCTGTAATTTTAAGAAACAATTAAATATTGTAGAAATTCATTTTGCTAATTATTAAATAATACGTAATTTAATTACATGAGTAACCACACAAATAGAATTGAAATTCTACCACACAAATAGCACTACATACCCAGCTGAGGCATAGAGTGCTTCCTTGGCAGCTTCTATTAGAGGATAAGGTCGGTCATGGCACTTCCCTCGAAAATCGTCATTGTCTATTGACCAGAACATGATACCTCCTAAACTCTGCTCGTTCACATATTGAGCCTATAAAAATAAATTTTATTGAACAGTTTGCATTATTTTTTGGAGTTCATTTATGTAGTTAGAATCTATATAAAAGTAGAAGCACTGACAGACAGTAATAGTCTTCTCCATTGAATAATTTTTTCACAGTTGAGCCTCCGACCATACTTGGTGTTGACTTTGGAAGTACTTGTAACTCCGTCAATTATCCATTGCTGTCTGTCTGTCCGTCCTAGACCATTGTGGGATTAAATGAGTCGTAACAGTTAATATTGACTCTCTTCTCCCTTTAGCCACCAGAAGGTGCGTTTATAGGTAGTTGACACCAGCATTTTTCAGTTGAATATTACTTCATTTGAAAACATTTCACGCTAACATATTTATTTTAAATTTGAACTATGACTGTGAGGATTACTGTGTCAAGTGTCCCCTCAGATTAGGTTTTTAACTGGTTTTGGTTTATTAAAAAAAACACACAAAATTATAATAAATACCTGTTATTTGTATTTAAAAAATAAATCATGGGATAAAATAAAAATCTGTGTCTCTTAGACAATTTTGTTCTCTTTAAAAAAAGTTCAAGTTTGAAATTGTATGTTCATTGTTCATAAATAAAGCTTTAATCTTTTTTTTTAATAACATTGGCCTTATGGAGAATGAAATCCAATATTATGGCAGGTGAGCAGGTTCTTAACATAAGTAAAAGTGATAATTTATAAATTTGATTCAGATCATAACATAGGAACTTTAGAAAGTCCACTCTGAGGGAGAATAAAATAACCTACTAAACTCTTTTTTCCCCCATAATAGTTTGTAATCATATTGAACGTTTATTCTGTTCAATCCAATGACTTTTTAAATGACATCAATAGTAATTACAGTAAGATTATTTTATTACTGTAATTATTGCTTGATAACAACTATTCATTATTGTTTTTGTTATGATGCGAGTCAATTGTGTAATTTCTTAGTAATTCATTGTCATGTATTTCAAGCTTTTTTCATATGAATCCCCAATCATATTATGAAGCCTGTCATATTATCCCCCCGATCTTTTTAAACATTTTCGATATTATATTTTTTAGAAACAGCATGTACCGAGGATGTGGTTTTCCTTCCACTGAAATGTTATCTCTCATTTTGGATTTTTCAAATCAAAGCAGAGTAAGAACTATCTACTCTAAAAAAAATCCAGACAGAAATGCCTCAAGCTAGTTTATTAGTTCTTATGTTGTGTCTCCAATAAATATATGCTGGTAGTTTCACTTAACACAGATGATGATGTTTATTTCTCAAAGTACCTATTTAGTCCATGTGCGGATATCATGCAGCAGCAGGAGAACGGCCTAATTTCCTAGCTAGTTAAATGGATGAGTGTTAACTCTAACAATGTCAAACAGTCTGTTTCCTCAAGTAAAGTGACAACAATGATTGATTGAAGTTTGGCTGTATAACAGTTAACTCGAGCAGCTCCATGAAATCTCCTATCTCATCTATGAGATCAACACTCTTCATGGATATCTGATCCCAGACACCAGTGGCGTATATAAGGAGGGGCCCGGGGGGCCCGGGCCCCCCCGAAATAACATAAAATACTACACGAATTTGAGGAACATTAATAATTAAATTATAATACATAGGCAATACATACTATAACTTAACTGACAACTCACTTTAATTTGTTATGATTAATCTCATTTCGAGGGAAGAGGAGTAGGTCCTTCGTTTATATACGCTATTTACAAGCATTCTGATTGCGATATACTCTATGTTTTACTCTCCGCACTAGATACAGCCGGGCGAAACAGGGCCAAGCTTCGATCAGTCGCCGCTAGTGGCGCGGCGTTCGGCAGCACTGCCAACGTCAACTGCAGTCTCGATCACAGTACGACGCCATTGGTTGTTGTTTACGTTCGTTTAGATGTTCAGTGTAATTGTTTCAAGCACATCATCAGTGTATAGTAATATATATTTTAAGTGAATTGCATCCATTATGAAAAGACAGTCTTCTATTCAAAATTTCTCTGCAAAAAGACAAAGTGTAAAGAGTACGAAAGTTCTAAAGCCGGTAGAGTTGTAGATAAAGGACAAACAGCAAGTGAGCTTGATGGCGACGGTGGAATTCTTTCTTCGGATATGTCTACTATCAGCACTGCTAATTCAGCTGCAGTTCCCGAGGGCAGCAGTAAGGAAGTAAGGAAAAATATATACGATATCGGAAACTATTGTTAAAGCAATTTTGTTCTCTCTTTAAGAAATGATGAAAAAGTGTCGTTGCTTGAAAATGTGTGGAAACCACCGCCAGGATACAGATTTCCTTGCATTAAAATATCTAATCACACCAGATTGTTTCAAATGAAGTGGCTAGAAGAGTTTGAGTGGTTGACTTATTCAGAAGAAAAGTCTGGATCCTTTTGCAAGTACTGAGTATTATTTTCTCATACCGAAAATGTAGGGAAAGGGGATCACTAATTAGTAGGCGCGTTTGTAACCCAAGCTTTTACTAATTTAAAAAAAGCCAAAGAAATGTTTAACAAACATGAAAATTTGTCTTATCATAAAAGTGCTGTTTTGATTGCTGAAAACACAAAATCTGTTGTAAGTAAAAAACTGAGAGTCTTATCAACCAAGTACATACACAAAGATGTTTGGATGTTGAAAATAATAGAAAAAGGCTGATCCCTATAATACAATCAATAAGTTTTGCGGGAGGCAGCAGATAGCTCTCAGAGGCCATCGCGACACTAGACGAATAAGTTTAGAAGAATCAGAACAAAATGAGGGAAATTTTTGATCACTGTTGAAATACAGAGCAAACAGTGGGGATAGCATTTTAAAAGAACAACTGAAGACTAGTGGTGAAAAGTCGATGTACACAAGCTCTGTTATCAGAAATTCTTTATTTATACATTCTTTAAGAAGTATAATGGCGTCATTGTTAAAAAGTTATGCTTGCTTTACAAAAAAGTTTTTGTTAGTTGATAGTATTCTCCTACTGTGTATAGGGGTCGTTCTTCTAGCCAGTCTTGTAGCCCTTTCTTGAGCTTCTTCCCACTGAGGTTTTTCAGATGCTTCGGCAGAGAGTTGTATATCTTGCGTTCTGCGTATGAAGGTTTTTTACTGTATTGGGTAGTGTGGTGTTGTGGAAGTATAAAGTCTATGGCTCTTCTTGTGTTGTATGTGTGAATATCGTCCCCCCTTTCGTTTGCAGTTTTATCTATATATGTGACTACAGAGAGGATGTATAGGCCAATGATAGTTAGAATTTTTAGGGACTTAAAGGCTTCTCTGCAGCTGTCTAGTGGATTTAAACTTGCAAGCGTTCTAATAGCCTTTTTTTGAATGGTCAACATTTTTTTAAGATTATATTCAGATGTTCCGCCCCACACAGTAAGTCCATATCTCAGGTGCGACTCTACTAGCGCAAAATAAGCTGTTCTTCCCGCTTCTAGCCCTGCAATCCACATGATTCTTTTTATAACAAAAATCCCTGAACTTAATAATTTACACAAATTGTGTATGTGTGCTGTCCAAGTGAGGTCGCAGTCAATGGTTATACCTAGTAATTTTGCTTGATTCTCTAAATGAGCATGTGGGATTTCTGGAAGGGGATCGTGTCTTCTACTAAAATTTATATGAGTAGTTTTTGATAGATTTATGGCTAAGTTGTTCTGTAGGCAGTATTTTATAGCTTTGTCGTTTGAAAATAAAATATGTGAATGCAGATCTTGTACATTGTCACTAGCCAGGATGAGTGTCGTGTCATCTGCGTACATGATCGTCTCTAAGTTGTTGTTACCAATGTAACTTGGAAAGTCGTTTGTGAATAGCACAAACAGGAAAGGACCTAAGACTGACCCTTGTGGCACTCCTCTGGTCACTGGCAGGGGTTTAGATCTATATGAGAATTTTTTCCCATTTTCAGACACTTGGACTTCAACAATTTGGCTGCGCTCTTTAAGGTAACTAGCTATCCATTTTTTTGATGTGCCTTGAAATCCCAGTGATGACAATTTCTTTATTATTAGATCGTGTCCTAAGCAATCCAAAACGAACTCATTAACACATTTGGTTACTTGATCCAATCTAAAATTGTGAATAATGTAAGAAAATCAATGTTTTATTCTGCTTTGGCAGATGAAACCACAGACATTAGCCAAATCGAACAATTTTCTTTGTCTGTACGGTATGTTGAAGATCAAACATTCAAGATAAGAGAAGACTTTGTGTCTTTTATCCCGGTTCATGACATTACTGGTGCAGATTTGGCAAATACTGTATTAGAGACTTTGCCACATTTAGGGTTTGACTTAGGCAAAATGAGAGGTCAAGGTTATGATGGCGCTGCTACGATGAGTGGAAAATTCAGGGGAGTGAAAGCTACCATCAAAGACAAACTTCCGCTTGCCCTTTACACACATTGCTCATCACACACATTAAACTTGTGTTTGTCGGATGCAAGTAGCATACCCACTATTCGTAATTGCATGGGTGTTATTAAGGAAGTTTGTGGATTCTTTCACTTATCCACTAAGAGAACTCAGATTCTTAAATCAAAAGTATCTGAATTCTTCCCTGAGCAGAAAAAGAAGAAAATAATTTCACTTTGTGAAACACGATGGGTTGAAAGGCATGATGCCGTAATTTTATTTAAAGACATTTTGGAGCCCATACTTCCTACCCTCTCCAAGATAGAAGAAGGCCAAAGCGATTCAGCATCACAGGCAAGTGCTTTAAGTAGTGCTATTTGTCAATTTTCTTTCTTCGTGAATCTTTCTGTGTTGAGTCAAATGCTGGCAAAAACGCACAACTCATCTGAGAAGCTCCAACAGACAAACATAGATCTTTGTCAGGCCTTAAATAACGTTACGGCTGTCTTGGATCTTCTGAGGAAGCAGAGAAAATGCTGAGGAATCATTTAAGGCAATATACGATGACGTGAAATCATTTGCTGACAAAATTGGCATCAAAGAACAAGTTCCACGAGTTTGCCGCCTCCAAACCTCACGCAGCAATATTCCGTACAGCACAGAAGAGGAATATTGCCGACGTACTGTATTTGTTCCATATTTAGATGATTTTAACAACTCCCTTAAGGAACGGTTTGAATCCCACAAAGAAACAGTTATGTCCTTACAAAACGTCCTACCTCAATTTTGCATCAAAGCAGATTTTTCTTCATTGGAAGCAGCATACTATTTTTATGAAGAAGACTTGTCTCATAAAGAAATAGTGGAAAGTAAATTCATGTTATGGAAACAAAAATGGAGCCAAGAAACCAAAATATTCCGAAAACAGATATTATCTCTTTGGAAAATTGTGAAAAAACTTCTTTCCTAAAATCTATACCCTATACCCTCCTGAAACTTCTTGCTGTTCTTCCTGTATCTGTTGCCACCGTGGAAAGAACATTCTCTAGCCTGAGAAGACTGAAGACTTACTAAGAAACAGCACATCATAAAGTAGGCTTAATGGACTTGCTTTACTTTCTATCCACAGGGACATCTCAGTAAATGACGATGAAATAATTGATAAGTTTGCAAGTGCACCAAGACACCTAGACTTTGTTTTGTAAGCAGTTTTCTTCACAAAGAGACTCAGTGTTTACTTACAATGTGTAAGTACTCATATTTACTCCCAGATAATCAGTTTATTGCTATTTTTATTGTAATAAAATCACTTGCTTGTTATCCACAAATCAAACTTTTGCTAATGTGTTTTTTACCTTTACTCCAACTACTATTTAAAATATCACTGAATTACATCTGATTTAATTCAGATAAAAATAAATGTAACTTAGTTAAAGGCACTTAAGTTGATACATTTTTGTGATTCGACTGGCTGAAATATAGGCCTTTTTAAATTACATCAGATCATTTTTTAACTAATTTTAAAATTGATGGTTGACATGGAGTTCCTGTTTTAGTCATCTTCAATTCTGATTCAATTCAACTTTCAAGATCAGGATATTCAAAATCAGAATTGATATCATTACCTTGCAATAGTCTATGAGTAAAAAGGTAGGCCTAACTGATCTGTAGTATTTAAAGGTACTATAAGTACAAATAAAAACCCAAATTAAATAATATTCTTGTATTAAAATAGAATATAATTTAATAAGATTTTACGATCTTTTGATCCAATTTATATTTTTTCAGCATCCATTGCAGAATCAGTTGTTATAAAAAATATAAACATGTGCGGTAGGCCTATATGTTTAAAATATTGTTCAAAGAAAATACCGAATATACCAAAACAACTGCTTTTTTAATACTTCATATTGGAAGTTTTTCCCGGTGGAAAGGGGGATTTTTCCTGACCCTCTGCCTGCTGGGGGTTATTCCATACCCCTTAGACCCCTGCGATCTTGGCCCCCCCAAATTTTTTTATATATACGCCACTGCCAGACACATGTAGAGATGTTCGGCTCTCCCAGCCAGAGTGAAACCCCTACTGTACCTCATGGTCGTAAGAACCCCAATGATGTATGCTTTGCGATTTGATGGGCTCAGGCCCTCTTCAGTAGCACCTACAGAAACAAGTTTCAAACCTTCCAGAAATCAAATTATATGCTATAAAATATATTTTTAAGGGGAGATTTAGGTATAAAATAAAATTTGTAATACTAAAATTACAAAACAAAAAAATCATCCAACAGTCAGTTTACCGATTCCCAGTTACATTTCAAATACTCTCTTGCATTATACAATTCATAAAATGCTAAGATAAGTTTCAGGTTGTATGTTGTAGTGATTTGAGTCTAATTGTGAATTTCAATGTGCATCATCTTCAAGAAATTATGGTCATCAGAAAATGAAAAGAAATGAAAAATGCCTTCATTAAAGGGGCGAAGTTAGGACTGTAAAGTCCTCTCTAACACTTAACCCCAAATATCAAAATCAGAAATACTGCTGAGGAAGTACTTTGTAACTATTAGGATCCTCAATGGAACTGATCAATGCTTGTGGAGAATACACTTGTGGAATTTCCATCTTAGTAACAGTAGAAGACTGGCTCCCATCCAAATTGACCTATCGTAAGTAACTTCTATGAATATCTATGACAAGCTATGAATATCTGACCCATTACTATGAAGGAACTTGCTACTGTAACTTATCTGAGGTTGTCAAGCAATCAGATTTTGTTTTGGTTTATGATTAAAGATGACTTGTAACAGTTATATGATCTCTCAAGTTTTAATTTGTTATCACGAGGATGGATTGTAGCAATTTGAGAATTTTTAACTGGTAAAAATCTTACATAATCTGTGGAATCACAATTCTTGTCAGTACCTTTTAAGTGTTTCTCTTGCTTAAAAAATAAAACTTACTTGCTGTATAATATGTGTGTTTGCGTGCTTTTCTGTCACTAGTATTAAAATGATCTATGATCAGGTGAAAATAGTTACAAAAACTGTTTGAATATGTGAAAGCAACTTCCTGCAATGTACATTTTATAGGGTACCCAAACAGTTTCACCATTGTTTGTTAAAAAAGTAAATAAACTATCCTGATGCAATAATTGAGTCATTGTAAAAGGAAGAGGGCAATTAAGTTTTTACAGGTTTAGAAAACTGTCTGAATGGTTTAGGTGTCATATTGCTCACAAAGTGACCTTTCAAAAGTACCAAACCAAACTGAGCCCTCGGTCATCACTATTTTTACTTGCTCGATACAAATGTATGCACAGGCTTGCAGGTTTATGTAAATTGGGGAGTGAATTTTAACATAAAATAAAACCATGTATACTATATGTGGTTTGTAAGGGATTATCTTGTTGGTACTCCACATATTTAACTGACCATTCCCACAAAATAAAACCATGTATACTATATGTGGTTTGTAAGGGATTATCTTGTTGATACTCCACATATTTAACTCACCATTCCCATAAAATAAAACCATGTATACTATATGTGGTTTGTAAGGGATTATCTTGTTGATACTCCACATATTTAACTGACCATTCCCACAAAATCCTTTAGGTTTGGCATGAACATTCATTTGTGTACTTTTATATATAAAAAACATTTTGTCTTGACACTAAGAAGTGATTTGCTAACAAAAGAACCATCTGAATTGTATTTCAGCTTACATAACTTATTTCATAATACAGTAACTTACAATTCAATGGCTATTTCCTTAGTTAGTAATGCGTAATGTGTTTGTTCATATTTAAGAAGTGAAATATCACAATATTACCCAAACAAGTTTAATACTTTTTAAAAAGTTTAAATATTGTTATGATAAATTTTGATATAACATGTTAACGATCCTCAGACTAGTTAATATAAATATTAGAGGGTAAAATTATCCATAGAAAATATTTGTGTACCACATTTTTCAAGAAAATGGAAAATAAGAAATATTTAATTTTATCCTTATTATTAAATATAATTTCAACAAATTTTAAATGATCTACAAGTGGGAAATAATTAATAAACAACATCAAATATTACATATTATTCTTGAATTTAATTTAAATTATTGACTATTATCGGATTCAAACTAAAAAATAAAGTATTGTCCCGAAAAGGATTTTTTTCTAATGGAACCTTAGTACTTTAGGATAGCAATAATTTATCAATTATTACAGAATACAAGATATAACACATTCTAAGTTATGCATAACTGATGTATTTAGATCAACATTAGTTTTAAATAATAACAATAAAAAAAAGAAACCTAAAAAAATGGATATAAGCTAAAGTTTTGTTTATTGTGTGATACCCTGGAAAATACACTCATAAACATTATATTTACATTATTCCTCTAATAAACTGGTAATAATGGCAAGGTGAGTTTTGGTACAGCCATCAATATTGTTTTTACACAGCCTTGTAAATGCGAACACAAGACAGATCATCCACTGAAGCCGTCACTATCACTTCTTCAGCACTAAACTCCCTAACAATTGTTGTCACCTTCTTATTCTTATCTCTTTGTGTTTGTATCAGTTTGTTTCCATCAACAGTGAACATGGAATCAACATATCGTCCATCTGGTGTCCTCTCTACAAATTCCTCTCCCAGTTTAAATTTGGTGTAAATATTTTTGAAAAAAGACTCTGATGATAAGGTGTATTCATTACCATTCTGCTTCAATTCCATAACAGGCTTTGCGAGGATAATTGCTTTCCTCATGAGCCATCCGACTCCAACATATTCCATGAGGTCTTCAAACTTATCATTATCACCTGAAGATAACTCATATCTTCTATTAAGATAAGGAGTTAGAGAAGTCCCATTTGATTCATCTGCCGATTGACAGCAGACAAATGTATTGTACGTAGCAGCAAGAAGAGTCAGAATATAACATGCTCTCCTTGAACACATATTGAAGACAACTAAGGACACCTAACTAGGTCACAGTATTCATACACATGTTTAATAGCTTCAATGTGACATTAAATCTATGTTGTTTTGATAGTTTAATTTGCTAATCTTATTTGAATCTATTACGTCAAAGAGATAGTCCGTATCACTGTAATGGTGCTGATATAGACAATGAGCTATAACCAAGCAAATTGTGATGACTAACAACGGCATCATCATTTGTTTTTATCAGATCAGTGAAATTGTTCCACAATGGGAAGTCTACCGAATGTCACTGTAACAATAATTTGGGCTGAAAACAAATTAATAAATCAATGAACAAATAAATTATGCATTTTATACTGTCAATATTTGACTCATTTAAAAAATAATATGTTGAAATACATGTTTAAAAAAGTAACATTAACTTATGTCATAAATACTCATTAAAGATATTAAATATTGATAACTATAGTGCCTTTGTATTAATTACCTATAGTTTTTTAACTATAGTTAATTAATATCTCCCCTGGAAATCTTTTCTTATGAAAAGATGAAAACTTTTTTACAGTAACAAATTTTACTGTTGTTCATTAAGGTTATATATTATTAACAAGTATGCAATATTGCTTAAAATTTCCTTTGGCATAGTGTTCCTTACCTTCAATTTGACAATATCAACATCATCATAGCCGACCCACTGGTTTTTCCTGTAAGCATAAGGACCCATAGCTGAGGGTTTGGGTTGCACCACAGTCCAGTCGTCTTGATCCTTCAGACCTTCGCATATCTATATAATGTAGAAACCAAGCAGTTTAAACTATGTTTGACAACTGTCTCAAGAAATCAGTATATATGCTTATTGTATTGATAAATTTACTTATCTTGTTCATTACTCATAAAAAAGTTAGCGTGTTGAGATAAAAAAAAACTTTTAAGGAGATGTTTTGATGTAAGACTTAGTTTCAGAGGGATAGAATAAAATAAAACTTGTTAAGGTTTAGAGCTTTCTGTAATGTCCTTGTTTATGAGTCTGTATATCCAACCAATAAGTGGCCCTTACAAATCTAATATGGGAGTCCAACATGGATTTGCCTGGAAGTGATTAACCCGTCACTGGACGCATGGTGGTCGTTTTGAGTGCAAACATACATTTCTGTTTATAAATAACGCAACATTGCTGTGTTTCTGTTCTCCCTCTATCTATTTGTCAGAAATGGGTTTATAGACAACGTTATAGAGGTGGGAACATCTCAGTTTCTCTGCAAGTTTTTTTTTTTGTTTGTATGGCTAATTTGATCGCAAGCAACTGTGTGTAATTCTGTTCCATAGTCGATTTGACCACATGAGTCCAAGTGTGTTCTCGTTTTTAACATAACACTATCGAGAAGAGAGGTATAATAATAATAAAAATGTATATATTTTTACTTGTTATTTTTTTTAATACCTTTTGAGAGGATTCTAAATACCGGTTTCCCTAGATTGTTATATTTGTGTCTAAATTAAATATTGGGTTTTTTTTTCTTAATTTTATGTTTTTGACTACCTTTTCAGGACAAAATTCTGTTGATTTTTGAGTTCAAAGTCCTTATTGTTTTGTATTTCTTAGTTTTATATTTTTGAGTTCAATATGCTTAATGTTTTAAATTTCTGATTTTATATTTGATAGTATATTGAATTATGAGTATTAATATTTCTCACAGACACAGTAAACATTTCTTATGTAGCCTAATATGTAATCGCTATTCAAGTTCTTACAACAATTTATTTTGGAAGTTTATTATTATTTTGTAAAGAATAATTTCTATGAAAAATAATAGATATAATATTCAAACGCCAAAATAAATTATTTTTATAGAGTTTAAAAATAGTTAGATACATTTTTTAATATTTTCCCCAACAGTGGTCAAAAGGACTGCATGCGTCCAATGATGTTACAGAATGATAGTTAATATTCTTCATATACGTTATACATACGTGATAAGTTAATTACTGAAAACTTAACTTATCATTGATTCCTTTAAAAATATCAATTCAATATTTTGTTCCTTAAAACTAGAAATAAATTAAAATTTTTAGTGCAATATTATTATAGCTCTAGGGCTATACTTATACAGTATTAATAGTGATTAGAACAGTTGATAATATGTGATAGAGTAGCACGTACTATTATTTCTAATTTGATAAAAAAAACTCCATGTCGATTTTTTAATATTATATTAAATTTTGTGATCAAGAAGTTTTATTGTAATAAATTATAATTTTAATCTTATCGTTAATTTGACAATGGTAGATTTAATGTATCATTAGAGGGACTACTGTCCACGCAGAAATTATGGATACTCGAGTTCACGATACCATATCTCCAAAACGGTCCGTTCGATTTTAACGAAAGACCTATCAAATTAAAGGAAATATTGTCAATTTTTATACTACGAAGTTTCGAATTTTTATGTAGCTTTTTATAATTTATAAGACGGAAAAAGTGGAAAATATCGGCATTTTTCACAATCTTTTTGGAAATCTCAACTTAAGGCAATTATTACAAAATATCTATTAAACGTATCAGCTTCAAATTTTAATAGCTTATATGAAGGTTACTTACAAACACTTTTGTAGAGTTTCATAATTTTAACGTTATTATTTATTATGTTCTTGTACATTTTGTAAACCTTTGTTAACTTTGTTATCTTGGGTTTAATATTCCCGCTCAAAACAGTGTTTTGACTATCAACTGATTGTATGAACGAAAAATATAGTGTCTACAGAATATGATGTAATAGTGATTTGTGATGAATTTATATTTGTTAAACGTTTTTATTCCCGCGCGAGGGGCTGGTATGTGGGGAAACGCGCCGGGGATGGCTCGGGTTCTCCCACAAAACGAGTGCGATGTTGCCGTTCAGTGCACCAAAACACTCATATACGTAGATTTCCCATCAGCTTTTCTCATGAGGGCTTTGGACCTCCAACGGCAGCTTTAAAAATGCTTTTATATTTTTTTATACTTTTGTAGTTTTATATTTTTTTGTGGTTTTAAATATTTTATGTTTTCTCTTAGCAATTTAACTCATTCGTCATAATCGGAGAAGTCATCGTCAAGTTCAACGTTATCATCTTCACTTTTGCTTTCGGAGTCTGAGCATTGTAGGTCGACAATGATGGGGATGGGTTACAATACTATGAACAATATGCCGAAGTTTTGTTAGTGACATCTTAGGAAAATTAGGCATAACCTCCTCGAGTTTTGATTTTAATTTTTCAATTGTTGGAAAAGTTTTATCTATAAAAAAATTATGAATCGTACGCCGGATAACTTCTAATGTAAATTGGTCAATTTGAATTTTTGGCCGTCCTGCAGATGAGTGTTTCTTCTTAGGTGGTTCTCCAGATTCATCGTCTTCATTTTCTTTGTCTTTCTTTGTTGCCCTCTTTACAGATATTAAACTAACACCCAAACAGTCAGAAACACGTTGATACACGGGATACCGCTTATCACCTATTCGTTCGCCCTCTGCTTTAAAAAAACAAATCGCACTTACAATCATCGCAAGTTCCAACTCGGTAAAGGCTCGTCTTGGAGGCATCGTGGAGGCGTCTCGGAGCACGGTTTGCACACAACAATACACAAGACCACAGTGGAAGGCAATGAAGAGTGTTAAGTGTTGAGTGAGCAAGATAGCTTGTTTCACTGTGTGAATCATCTTGTTTAAATATTTGACTGATTCCTATGACTCACAGGGGTTAACGACAGGGTGAAGTTTGCTAGTTTAAGGGAAGGTTGGTCTGAATCACCAACCCGTTCTATAGCATTCCGGCAACATCGCACTCGTTTTGTGGGAGAACCCGAGCCATCCCCGGCGCGTTTCCCCGCGTACCAGCCCCTCGTGCGGGAATAAAAATGTTTAACAAATATAAATTCATCACAAATCACTATTACATCATATTCTGTAGACACTATATTTTTCGTTCATACAATCAGTTGATAGTCAAAACACTGTTTTGAGCGGGAATATTAAACCCAAGATAACAAAGTTAACATAGGTTTACAAAATGTACAAGAACATAAAAAATAATAACGTTAAAATTATGAAACTACAAAAGTGTTTGTAAGTAACTTTCATATAAGCTATTAAAATTTGAAGCTGATACGTTTAATAGATATTTTGTAATAATTGCCTTAAGTTGAGATTTCCAAAAAGATTGTGAAAAATGCCGATATTTTCCACTTTTTCCGTCTTATAAATTATAAAAAGCTACATAAAAATTCGAAACTTTGTAGTATAAAAATTGACAATATTTCCTTTAATTTGATAGGTCTTTCGTTAAAATCGAACGGACCGTTTTCAAGCAGAAACAGTTAAAAATATAATTCTATATTCTCTTGTCAGCTTTCATAAAAATGAAATAATCTGCAAACATTAAAATATTTCATATAGCTTAGTTAGGTTTCTATGGTATACACACTGAGATTTAGTAAACAATGTGAGGAACCAAACAGCCACCAACAATTCTTCACCAGTTTAACTAAAGAGGAAAATAATACTAGTTTAACTCTAAAGTCATGCTTATAATAGATACACAATCATCAAACAGAATTTTATTTTTGAAAAATCTTTAACAATATGTCAAGACGGACAAAATATTAAAAATTGTGGTATAATTATTTTACATTTGATATGCTTATATATGAATGGGCATATATAAGCATATCATGAAAAGAAGTTTATTACCTCGTAGTAGGCCAAATATCCCTTTTCTCTAGTCGCATCGCCCTGCTCGCCTGGGCCGTCTGCCGCAGCTCCAATCTCAGTGCTGTCTGGGTTGAAGAGCGTATATGACCGGCCATATGTAGGGATTCCCAGAACTAACTTGTCTCTATCAACTCCAGCTTTCAGATAGTGCTTCACAGTGTAATCCTGATAACAGCAGTTAGATAAACAGTTATACATACAATACATAAATCTTGACTGTAATATAAAAGTTATAGACTAAATTACTACATAAATTTACGATAATGACTTAAGGAGACTGTTTCCAAACTCCAAGTCACCGCTGGGAAGCAGACAGTCCTATACTAGGCATACAATTTGACCATCACATGCTGTTCTATTCTATTTGAACTGCACGGTTCATGTTAATTATTATAACTAAGGGACACCCATGCTTGCTACGTGTACCAACTCCAGCACGCTCATGAAGGAAGCTCGGCCCACGGCCTCACCAAGGTACTCTCCAACAGTCCCCGGCACGTTGCCTAGTGAGGAAGATCAGCCTGTATCTCACCAGGATTCTTAAGCACTATGACCACTAATTTTGGTTTTTCAGGCTGTGGAGCTCATAAAAAGTCTTTTATAAAATCCGATGGTACATTAGTAATTAAGAGAAGAATACCTTTAATTAGATAACCCAGTTGGTTGTATTAGTTTAACATTGCCCATTTGGGTTTTAAGCATTTTTTTTACTTGGGGGGGAGGCAGATCTCTTAAATGTTGTCTCTTCCATAATGTAATGGTACAATGTGATTTAGGATATAAATACCTATAGTTTGATACCCTACTTGGGTGTTTTATTTTCATATAACTTTTTTTGTTTTGGGTGCATATATCCCTTAATATTTTCCCTTTTCAAAATCTGATGGTATATTTGGATTCAGGAGAAAAATTGCTTTAATTTGATACCTACTGGAGTGTTTTATTTTAGTACTACCCCTTTTTTTGTTTTAGAAGATTTTAGCTTTGTTTTGGGGGCCCTTATTATCTGCCCTTTTTAAAATCTGATGGTATATTTTGGATTCATGAGAAAATGGCTTTAAATTTATACCCCACTTGCATAGATAACATCAGTATTACAAAATTATACATTTCCAAAAAAGTCAGTTTTTGGGCCTCCGATACCCCAAATTTTTTATTTTTTAAGCTGATATATTCATATATAAGGGTCGGGTTTGTTATGGGTGTAGAACTGTGAAGGTTTGACAATTTTACTCAAGCTTATTTTCACCTCAAGATCATAAAAACAACTTTTTTGTGATTTTCCCATAAGAAATACATTGGGGCAGTTTTGGGGTAAAAAAGGCCACCATCTTGTTGATCAGTGAAAAAATTAAACTTGTGTGAATATTCCTGGAGGTGTCAGACTAAGAGCTTTAATTCAAGTATACACTTTATGGGGGTAGAACGCTGGGAAGTACCTCAACATTAAATTTATTGTCAGTGAGTGAGTGAGTGAGTTACTACATTCAGCTTTATAGTATACTAGAGGAAACCTCTACATGCTTCGTGTGCCAACCCCGTCACTTCCTATACTCTTAATTTAAGCCTGCGACCTCGTGGGGGAGCTTGGCCTCGCCAAGATGCTCTGCTACAGGCCCCTTTGTGGAACTCGGCCGTAGGGATAAGTTCGGCCTACTGCCTCACCAAGACACTCCACTACCTTAAAAACTCCCGCAAATGGCCTTGCCAGAATTCTTAAGCAGTTTGACCATTAATTTTGTTTTTTAAGGTAGTGGAACCCATAAACATAGCCTTTTCTCAAATATTATGGTATATTAGTAATTAAGAGAAAAATACCTTTACATACCCCAATTTTGGGTTTTGGAGCTTATTTTTTATTTGGGGGAGGGGCAGAGCCCTTCAATGTTGTTCGCTCCAATATATATACATTATAATGGTATAATGTAATTTAGGAGATAAATACCTATAGTTTGATATCACACTTGGTGTTTTGTTTTAATATCACCCTTTTTTGTTTTAGGATTTTTTTGTTTTTGGTGCATATACCCCTTATTTTTTTCTCCTTTTCAGAATCTGATGGTATATTTGGATTCAGGAGAAAAATAGCTTTAATTTGATACCCCACTTGAGTTGATAACATCAGTATTAAAAAATTGTACATTTTCAAAAATTTCAGTTTTTGGGTCAAAAATACCACACATTTTTTAGTTTTTAAGCTGAAATTCATATATAAGGTGTGTGTTTGTTACACCTGGAGTACTGTAATGGTTTGAAAATTTTACCCAAGCTTTGTCTCAAGTTAGGTAATAAAAGTATGTTTTTCTGATTTCCCATACAAAATACATTGGAGCAGTTTTAGGGTAAAAAAGGCTGCCGTCTTGTTTATGAGTGAAAAAAAGTCAACTTAAGTGAATATTCCTGGTGGTTTCAGACCGAGAGCTTCAATTCAAGCATACACTTTATGGGGGTAGGACGCCGGGAAGTGCATCAACATTTAGTGTCAGTGAGACAGTGAGTAACTATACAGGTTGGACAGAAGTCAGTATTAAAAAATTTTTCTGGTGAAACTAGGGTGGTAGGGAGGTGGAAGTGTGATGCACTGTCCTTGTAGGTGGTTGCTAGCTGTAAAAAGGCCCAACACAAGAAGCGGTTGTGGGTGCAGATGTCGAAGGGTTCTGTCTGTAGCGAATTGAAGGGTCCAAAAAGGTTGTGGACTGTATTGTTCCTGTCTTCCAGCTTGCGGTTGTCTTTGTTAAAAAAACTCCAAAGCGTCGAGTTCCAGCTTAAAATCTTACACTGCACTACCACAAAACTTAGAAATTTCACTGTTAGTGACACTGTTAATCCACAAATTCGCAAGATTATCCTGGTACGGAGGACCAAAAACATGTGCTCGATGCTATTTAGTAAATTCAAGGCACGATGAAATGAAACACTTGAATGAAATGATAACTGTATGTTTATTGTAAATATTGAATTATTGGCTAAAAATATGTATGAAATATGAATGAGATGTAGTGAATTGAAGTTATGAAAATGAATGGAAGTATACTTCAAATGAATGAATGAATTGCAGCCTGTGTGGCTTGAAATAGAATCGCAAGGCCGGGACGTTAGGACAAAACTAAAGGGTAGTTTCTCCCCAAGCCACCACCACTCTGCCGGAAAGGAGTGAGGGAAGCAAGAAGATAAAACCTCCTTGGTGCCTAACAAGTAACTTTATTAAATAAAGTTTGTATTTAAATAAATGTTTAGTTCAAACTACGCTGTCTTCTTATTTTGCAATAAGGTGTTAATAAAATCATTTATCTAGAACCCTCTGGTGGGCAACGTGAGATCTTGCTCCGGCCCCACCTAAGGTCCGCAGATCACAGGTTGGGAATCACTATTCTAGACTATTTGCATAGAAAATTTTACAACAATAAGTATTATTTCACTGTAGGATAAAAATATCTAAAATATCAACTTTTGAAAATTAGTGAATAGAAGAAGTTACTGTAGTCTGCAAATTTTGTTTTTCACTATGGATAGTTTTTTTTTTTTTTCAAAAATAAACTCAACTAAAATGAAATTGTTAGATAATGGAAACATTCTCAAACAAACTTTTTTTAAGGGGGGAGAGATAACATATACTACTTTTTACTTGTTATTCTTTTTAAGAAGTTTCAAAAATTTAACTTTTAAAATAAAAAATACTAATTTAACAACATTTCCTAGTAATTCTGGAAATAATCTTGATACAATAGTAAACAATATGTACTGTATAATCTGTTGGGATTCTTACAATACTGAGCTGTGCATCAAAGTTGTATTCATTGTCTTCCTCCAGAGAATACAGGGGGGAATGATGGTTCACCGCTGGCTCAAACGCCGAGTGATAGTCGTAACTCAGGATGTTCATGAAGTCCAAATACCTAGCAAACATACTCTTTGTAAAAAGTTGTACTCAGAAAACAATTAAAGGTATACTGTAATTTTAATTGTATGATGACGCACATTTTAATGATGTAATATTTTTCATAAATATGTTGTCTTTTAAAAATGAGAGTTTAAAACCAGTAAGAGTTATACAAGAACAAGATATTTTTACAATCATAAAAACATTTTTAGAGAGTATTAACAAAATATTTCTTTTTGCTGGAGTATTTCCTGTTCTTGTTCTAGTAAGAAATTTGTTAAGTTAATGAGACATTTTTAAACGGAAATTGCGAAAAACCGTCAAAAAATACACAAAAATGCTATGAATACCTTTTTTCATTAAACAAATTCTTAACCTAAAGAGTAAACTAAGTACAGTAAAACCTCCTTAATCCGGCATTCTATAGTCCGGAATTGTCTATAATCTGGCATCAACGGCAATAGACACAAATTAAAGAATTGCCTTCACAATGGACATTGTAAAGTGAGCAACTCGATAGCTAATTAAAAAAATAGTTGTAAGAAGCAAGTAGATATTAAATCTTTTTTCCAGCCATCTACCAGTGCTGTTGTTAAAAACCACAAATACTATAGTACAGTACTGTACTGTATTTTATACTGTATTCAAATTTAATTCTTTATGTACTGTACTTAAAAATGCATTTTAATATTTCTCCTGTACTTATATATTGATTTATATTGTTTAAATCACCCATGTTTAAATAATATACACATACAATAAAATTTTGTTGCGGAAATTATGTTTTTTTATACTCCTCCTGTATTTTTACCAATAACCTCCATAGTCCGGAATTTTCTTTAATCCGGAAAGCGTCAAGTCCCAAACGTGCCGGATTAAAGAGGTTTTACTGTATATGAACAAATAAATAATCTGTTTACATACTATTGACATTCAATTTTAGGATATAAAACCATGTGCAACTAAAAAACAATCTTACTAATAGTAATAAACTCTTCAGCAGTGTAAAATGGGTTTGCCAACAACCATGAATAAAATTACTTTAGAAACGTTTTTATAAGATATTTGAAACAAAATAAAAATACTGCTTATAATGAAATAATCGTTTTGGAAGTAATGTCCACTAACATATAAATTGTTTCCACTTACACAACATTTTATAAAGAAGTACTTGGTATCACTGACCAGGTAAGGTGGGATTACAATCTTTGACGTAGATAATTAATCAGTTCAAGTTACATGCCTTGAACTGAACGTTCTTCAATGTAGCTGATTTATAAATGAGTATATCCTCAGTTCCAACTATACATGTTTGTACATGAATTTAATATACATTCTTGTCATGATAGAACATAAAAATCAGGTATCTTCAAGAGCAGATTTAGTGTTAATATAACAAGTTTAATGTAAATTTAAATTAAATCTAATCTTTCAAACCCTATCAGATTTTCAAGTTTGGCAATGTTTTTAATGTACAATATCTTCGATTTTATGTTGAATGTGTAATTCCAGATGTAGAATTTTATTTATGTTTAGATGTTGTAGCCACGTAGATGCCTTCAACTTTGAAACACGAGTTAATCGCACCTGAAGAGTAGGCGTCGCTCTCCATCCATCTGAGTAGAGTAGTAAGTAGTATGACAGTTTGGGAAGTCTTATTGTCAGTGTTTTTGTTAGACTTATGTAAAGTGAGTGCGATTTTTTCTGTTATTAACTTGAAATGTAGTTTAGTACTTAATAACGCAAAATGGATTTATTGTATATTAGCTGTACCCGCCCGCTTAGCCGGTCATAATATTGAGTTTGGACTTGCAATCAAAATATAAGTAAAACTCCAACAAATCAAGAACATTCAAAAATAACTTAAAGTAAATCAAACTAAATACTTTGAAAAAAACAATCAATTAATCTAATGTTCAATTAGAACAGCTCATATTATGTATAATTTACTACTATACTCAATTATTTTTTATTTTAAAAGTTTAACCTACCACAATTTTATTCAATTTGTTTTTATTTAATAGCTGTTAATCTAATAAAATAATACAGCTCCATAAGAATACCATGGGAATTTCAGAGGCCAGTGGGACGGAGCCCTGAGGTCAGAGAGGAAAATGCTTTATTAGTGAGCCTCTAGGGGCCAAGATAAACCTATGCACAAAATTGAACGTTTAGTTTTGGAGAAATAGTGATGAGTTGTAAATGTCTTATATATACATTAAATTTAAAATTATCTGATTGATATCAGTTTGATCTCTTAGATAAAAAAGTTTCAAAATCTAGACAAATTTGTAACCCTACTTTTAGAGGGACAAATTACTTTAGTTGACTCTGAATCAGTGAAATATCGGGTTTCTCGCCATATTTAGTCCTGTGAACTGGGTATATGCATTTGGTCAAATTAAATTATAAATTTTCTGATTAAAATCAGTTTTTTCTCTTAATAAAAAAGTGTTAAAGCCTCGAGAAATCTGTAAGTCTACTTTTAGAGGGCACAAAGGATGGTAATTGACTCTGAATCAGTGAATTATCGTGTTTCTAGCCATGTTTAGCCATATCTTATGACCTGGCTATACATGTGTTCAGATTAAATTACATATTTTCCCATTGAATAGAGTATGTTCTCCTAGATAACAAAGTTTAACAGTCTAGAAAAATCTGTAAGTCTACTCTTAGAGGCTGTAAATTAACCAATTTGATTTACACACAAATTGAAAATCTAGCTCTACATAAGGATGAAGGAGGTGAGAGAGAGCAAAATGTCACAGGGCCAAAGTTGTCTCAAATCAGACACAGTAAATGGTGTTAGTTCTGCTGTAGAACCATTCATTTAGTCGCTTCAGTCCAGTTAGAGAAACGCTGTTTTTGGCATTTAAAATTGTTGGCTAAAAAGGCTGCCATCTTCGATTTACTAAGAATTTTTCAAAATCCCTTCTTATTGCATATCTACAACATAAGACCTTTGACTCTACAAAATTAGCCTCGTAGGCTTAGTACTTTTTTAGTTACAGCGATGAGTGAGTAAGTGGTATTTGCCTTTTTTAGGTATAGATTAAATTTATTAGATGATATATGTAATCTAATTTAAATATGTACTTAAGTTTATAATTGTTTAAAGACTATAATAGAAGTGCAATTTTTCAACAATTTACTGACCAAATGAAGCAATAGACTAAATAAACGTTGTATGTTTGAGCAATTTTTCCTAGATTCAACACCACTGTATGTGTATGTATTTATATGAGTGAGAAAAAGGGGTACACATTATTACTGTGTTGATTATAGTGTATTGTAGCTAAATTGTAAGATATGAAACAGTAAGTAAGGTGGATTATAGGATTTGAAGGAATTAAATTACTATTTATATTACAGTAATGAATTATAATTAGGTCTTGTATGGATACAACTCTAAAAACATAGAAAATAAAATCTGACCAAAGCATTCACTCGAATGACCGATAAAATGTAGCTGTTACCTGTTCAGTTTGGGTACATCGTAGCCTTTGTCGATGTATTCTATGCCAGCTGGTACTGCCATAGTAAGCAGAAGTCTCGGCCTCCCAGTTTTGTCATGCTCTCTATCAAATTCTTCCCTCAGCTCCTGTTTAGTTAGGAAAAAAGGAATTTAATGCTTCAAGTTATATGGCAAATTATCAAGAATTATCCTACAGTAATGATAAAAAATTCTATCCTTAAAACAAAGGAACATTAATTGAAAATGATTTATGACAGAAGTAGCTACTTCTAGGGAAGGTAGTAATCAGAATAGTTTATAATAAATCATCTGCTGGCGCAGAGGCTCAGTTGCTAAGGCTTCAGGTTGCAGAGTCCAATGTTCGAATCTCAACTAAGTTGATGGTCGATACTCCACTTGTTGAAAACAGTTCACAGACAGACATACCATTTCCTAGCAAGTTAAGTTATATTTTTAAAAACTTATCTTTTATAAGGGTATGCTTGTTTCATATTTTAGGCAGTCAATATAACTGACCATCGATGTAGCATCTTATGTGTGAATCTTTAGTTACTAATTAATGCAAAGATTTTTTCTCAGAAAGTACAATCTGAATTTTCCAGTGGAAAGTCTATTGATTTTTACATCATTTTCATTTGTAAAAATACATTCAAAAAAAAAAAAAAAAAAAAAAAACCCCGACACATTCTATCTTTATACAAATTTATAATTAAGTACTGAAATAATTGAAATATTACACACTATAAAACTGTCAACTATTCAGTAGAGAAAAGCAACAACAATTAGTCATTAAAATAGCATTAAACTTGGGCTAAATATAGCGAGTAACATTTCACTGGTTCCAATTATTTCATTTTAGGTATTTTTCTTTATCTTGTTAAAGTTTACTGAAATATCTGGTGAGGCAATCGATCTTTAACCTAATAAATTACTTAAATTACTGAACGAAAGTATAAGGCTCAATGTGAAAAAGCCATGTTATCATTTCCTCTTTTATTCGTATATGATATGTCTGGAATTTTGTTTCCTTCATATTAAACATTTTCAGTAAACTTAACTGGTAAGAGATGGTAAATTGATAATGAAATCAAAATAATTTTGGTTACATTACCTGAACCAATTGGGCGTAGTTTTCTCTATCTCGAGGTTTTCCGCCATCACGGAAGGCTGGATATTCCCAGTCTAGATCTAATCCATCAAAATGGTTCACTCGCAGGAACTTCACCACATTCTTGACAAACTCTCTTCGCCGCTCCTCATCTGCCACCAGCGGTGAGAATCGAGCTGACCCCTCATTCCACCCTCCGATGGCCAACATGGTTTTTAAGTTTTTGTTATATGACTTTAGACCTGTAAACTTGGCGTAGCCACCTGAAACATACCATAATTATAATTTACTTGAGAACACCCCTGCACAATTTTCATGCCAATTCCATCACTACGCTTGTGTAATTTTTAAAATTTTGTTTAAATTGTTAAAAAATAACCTCTTATATCAAGTTGCACCATATTAAGCTCTCTCATTCGTATGGCGAATGGTAATACAGGCTCTGATTGGTTGGTAATAGGGTATTTACTATCAACCCAATTTTACTTTTGTGAGATAATTTTTTTAAAATCCTTTTTCTGAATTACAATGCATCTAAAGCATATAAAGAATATTTGTGACAAGTTTCATGGTCCAAAGCCTTATACTTGTTGGCAAACTGCGGTCACTCAGAAAATGGTATTTGATTTTTATATTTATTTGTATAACCAAACCTTTATAAAGCTAAAAAAAGAAGTTTCCCCTCTGTTTGAATATTAGGTATCATCATTGGATCAGTATCAGCTTGTCATCAGGAATGTTAAATTATTATTTAATAATTATTTATATTCAGAATATAATGTATTCATTTATATTAAATTACAATGGTTGAAATGGATGATATATAAATGTTTGCTGATTTTTGAATTCATTTGGGAAATAATCTAATGAATAAAAATATTTCCAAATATATCGAACTTATGGTAAACTTTAGGTTGTAAAAATAATATTGTTATAGGCGCTGTGTTATAAATATTAAGTATGTAAGTCGCTCTGAAATCAGATACTTTAGGGCATGATGCAACACTGGTATGAAGAAATTTTTTTAATTTATAATATGCAGTTTCCAATAGCCAATTTTTCAAATTTATTTGAAATTTGCCACTGAAAGACGACAATGAACCGATAAATTTTATTCCATTTGCTAGAAATAAACATTGGAGCGGAAAGATGGTATGATTATACAAAAAAATGAAAAATAAAAAAATTAATGATTAGGCCAGGTGGATGGTGGGGATAGTTGTAGTAAATATCTAAGCCGTGGGAAAATTCCATCTCGTTTTGATGAATATGCAAAAGAGATTGTACTAAAAAGTTGTTCCAAATGACTCCTTGTTACATTTTTAGAATTAGTAGAATCTAAACTGAAATAGAACGCTTTGACTTTGTTTTGTATTTTTTATTACAATTTTACTTATGTTTGATTAATGTAGTTTGATTTTCCATATTCAAACTGTGCATAAAAATAAAAATATGCCATTATCAGATACCTAACAAGCGCCAGATCAACAGGTTCTAAACAAGAAAATATGCCATTATCAGATACCTAACAAGCGCCAGGTCAACAGGTTCTAAACAAGAAAATAACTCTTGGGCGTTTATAGTTTATGGGGAATAAGTTTTTCCAAGTGAGCTCAGAAAATAATTAATTGTAATTCGGACAATTTAACACAAGTCTCTTCTTTCACTTTTCTTTAGAGCTAAAAATTGTTTTATGTGTATTTTCTTAGCGTTCAAAGTCAATATATTTGCTGTAAGTCAGTTCAGTCTTCTATCAAAGTCTGCAGTTTAAGTTACATTGACTTTAGTTTCTAACATTGTCATGTCTCACTTTTTAGTATAAATGTAAATAAAATAATTGAATTGTACTCATTAAAAAGACGTTATTTTTCATAAGTTGATTATTACACATAATATGCCTTCTAATGTATAGCTGATTTTAGTTGATATTTACTGTTGGACTAATATTAAAACTAGTAATATTTATTATTACATATCAATAATATACAAAGTTATTCAGTAAACTACACTTCAGTACCCTTGTAGGTTTGATGGTTTGAAAGGGAATTCTTGATATTATCTAATACAATTAGACAACTAACACAAATATTTGACTACTATATCTGGTTGTCCAAATCTCTGATTCATAGGAAATGAAAACTTCATAATAACATACCCCAAAAATACTTCCAACATTTTAATTACAGTACATCGTTTATAAAAATGACATGATTTCTTGCAAATTATAACTGCCTATTAGATCTATTAATAACAACATCAATATAATTCTTGGACTGACCTTGCTCAATGTCCTGATACTTGTCATATGGTCGAAGCCCATTTTCCCTGTCGAGACCTCCAAAAGCATAAATAAGATGTGTGCACAGATAAGGGTTGATGTTCTGGGGGTTATACTTAGCTGTGCCGGGCCGGTACACACTCCAGTTGGTGTAGTAACATACAACTCGTTTCTCACTCGACTCACGCTTCTCCACTGAGTCTAAAACAAGACATAACAACTTAAATAAGCCGGCATTATTTTTCATTCCAATAAGAATCACAATAAGAAGCATTGAAGTTTCACACATAATAAATTGAAAATTTTCTATTTTGTATAGGCCTACTATAGAATCAGTTTATAAGTTATAATATAATTTTTAAGTTCTTAACTACCCAAATTAACATCAAGTACAGATTTGGCATAGAGTTGAAAAAATAAAATATTTTATAACTATATTATACACCAGCGGTTCTCAACCTTTTAGCACTGAAGATAGCTCACGCCTCCCCTCCAGTCAATAATTGGTTGGTTCAAGTTAGAACAGTGAAATTATGAAACTGACGATGCTAACTCTACGTTAGCAAAAGCTGGGATGTAAAATAAAAATCCAGATATATTTAAATACAAAAGTTTATTTGATGGTTTTGAAAATTTTTGTTTTTTAACAAAATATATATTTTTTAATTTTTTTCTCTGTACCCTCACGCCTCCCCTAAAATTCTCTCACGCCCCCCCAGGGGGGCGCGCCCCCCAGGTTGAGAACCACTGTTATACACAGTTATTAAAATCACCAGTCAGGAAATCTTGAATGCTGCTAAGAAAAGTCAAACAAACATGATTTAATATTCTCTATTAACTTCAATATGGTGATCTCTAGGAAATGAGCTAAACTTCGTATATAGTGTTTTTTTGCATGATAAGTAATTTTTTCAGGTTTCGAGAGTAATTCAAATATTTTCCATATAGTTCACACTAAAAGTGCCGACTGTTACTTCCATCCAACGTCTGATTGTTAATTAATCAGTTATTTCTAACAATACATCAGCTTGTTCGATTGGGTCAGCAACTGTACTGATTTGATCACGCAAATTATTAAGCACAATGTATTACAATAACTTAACTGTATCAGTTACAATGTCTACTGATGGCGCACCAGACCTCCCATCGGTTACAATAACTACTGGTGGCGCACCTAACCTCCCAACAGTTACAATGTCTACTGGTAGCGCACCTGATCTCCCATCAGTTACAATGTCTACTGGTGGTGCACCTACCTCCCATCAGCTACAATGAGTACTGGTGTCCTACCTGACCTCCCATCAGTTACAATGACTACTGGTGGCGCACCTGACCCCCCATCGGTTACAATAACTACTGGTGGCGCACCTAACCTACCATCATTTGCAATGACTTCTGGTGGTGCACCTAACCCCCTAACAGTTTCAATTACTACTGGAGGTCTACCTAACCTCCCATTGGTTAAAATGACTACTGGTGGCCTACCTGAACTCCCATCGGTTACAATGACTACTGGTGGCGCACCTGACCTCCCATCGGTTACAATGACTACTGGTGGCAACTGACCTCCCATCGGTTAAAATGACTACTGGTGGCCTACCTGACCTCCCATTGGTTACAATGACTACTGGTGGCTTACCTGAACTCCCATCGGTTACAATGACTACTGGTGGCCAACTGACCTCCCATCGGTTAGAATGACAAATGGTGGCCCACCTGACCTCCTATCGGTTACAAAGACTACTGTTGGCTTACCTGACCTACCATCAGTTACAATGACTACTGGTGGCCAACCTGAACTCCTATAAGTTACAATGACTACTGATGGTGTACCTGACTTCCCATTAGTTACTATGAATACTAGTAGTCTACCTGACCTCCCACTGGTTACAATGACTACTGGTTGCGCACCTAACCTCCCATTAGTTACAATGACTACTGGTGATGCACTTGACCTCCCATCAGTTACAATGACTACTGGTTGCGCACCTGACCTCCCATCAGTTAAATGACTACTACTGGCCTACCTAACCTCCCATCGGTTACAATGACTACTGATGGCGTACCTAGCCCCCCATCATTTACAATGACTACTGGTGGCACACCTGACCTCACCTGACCTCCCATCAGTTACAATGACTACTACTGGCCTACCTGACCTCCCATCGGTTACAATGACTACTGGTTGCGCACCTGACCTCCCATTAGTTACAATGACTACTACTGGCCTACCTAACCTCCCATCATTTACAATGACTACTGGTGGCACACCTGAGCTCCCATCGGTTACAATCACTACTGATGGTGCACCTGACCTTCCATTAGTTAAAATGACTAATGGTGGCTTACCTGACCCCCCCCATTGGTTTCAATTACTACTGATGGTGCACCTGACCTTCCATTAGGGACAATGACTACTGGTAGTTTACCTGATCTGGTAAAAAGTCCTTGAAGTTGTACCTTTTTGCCATTAAAATTATAAATTAATTTTTTTTAAATAAAAACAACTTAATCCCTTCATTATATGTCAAAAACGTAGTTAAAAAATAAATTTGTACTTTGACGTTTTTTCTTAAAAGTTATTAAAATTAACTAAATTCGCCACTTGATAAGGCCCCAAGTTTTAATGTAGTGGTTCATTTTTTTTCATATATTTTCCTGTTTCAAGCGAAGGTACATTAACTGATTTTGATTATAAAATTGGGAAATTAATGACTCATCTAAAACCGAATGCACCATCTTAAATCGGGATTGTTGTGTCTGGCCAATATCATCTACATTTGGCCTGTCATGTTGGCATAATACAATCACATGGACGCGCGCCACTAAACATATAGAGTAATGATTTTGTAATAGTTTTCTATCCAAATGGTACAACAAAATTAACTCAAAATATTATTCCATTGATTGTGATACGTTCTGAAGAGAAACCAGAGTTCCCATTCTAGTCGGAAAATCAATTAGGTGCGAGCCGGTGGCTGAGCGGTCATGGGCATCAGGACTTTGAGCTTGAGTTAGAGATAGCGCTGGTTCGAATCCGGCCTAGACTGGAAGATTTATCAGTAATATTCACCTTCTACTGTACTGGTTCGCCCCTTTACTCTGTCTAAATAAGTTCCTCGCACATATCAATAGTCTATGAGGAATGGGTAGAGTAAGGGTAAGAAGATCGGCTTCTCCTTTAAAAAAAGACAGAAAAATGTATTTGATGTATTTGTCTGAATGGAATAGCTATTCATAGATACGAGGGAGAGTGGCTGTAGGAGGAACATTCTTACTGTTAATTTTGAGGTGGCATTAAACATTTCCAACAAGTGATCATAGAAATGTATCCAGTAGCCTATTAAGAAAATTACGTTAAAATGAACTTTCAATTCAATAAAAAAACCACAAGACAATTCAAAACAAATAGTTTCTTGATCACCATACGAGTTGGCAGAAATACAATATTAGTGAACGTCACACAACACAAATATATTGCAATATAATTATAAACGCACAAATATTATGGTGATCAATATAGGTAAACCTTTTTTGACCAGAAGGGTTCACAAAGGAATAGGAAAAGAATCCGTCCAGTAACGATTATTAATTTGTGAATCCCTCTACAGTGTAGTCTGTGAAAGGCAAACCTGTAGTGTGTGATGTTCACTTGTATTGAGTTTAAAACAGTATCTCTTTTGAGGTGTTTGACATTGCTATCAAGCATTACTCCCTAACGCCTTATTGGGTATTCAGGTTTAGATTCAATGTGTGCAGGTGAAACTTTTTGCAGTAACAAGGACAAGGAGGTTGTTTGGCACAATCCAAGGTCAAGTTTCGGACCTTACCTTTCAAGGTTGTAAATTTGTCAGGGACTTCTTTTTGTCAGATAATTTTTTTAATTATTTGTAGGTATTAATTTTTTAGTTTCACAGACCCCATTCCTTTTTTATTTTTTATTGAACATGCCAACTTATTTAAAATGTTACAGCACTACATTCACATTAAATATTAAAATTTAAGGTTAATTAATTAGTCCAATACTGTTAAAAAAGTTAGTAAGAAATTCCTCTTAAATGAATTATTCTCCTACATTTTCTGTTACTTTATGCACCAAATGGTGGTTTATCTAATCAAGATAGTGAAAAAAAGAAAAATATCAAGTATAAGATATGGAACTCTTAACACTGCTCACAGTTAAAAATAAAGTAAAATAATAATGAACCCAACAGTTAACAGGATATTTTGATTTAAATAATGTAAACGACCGCCATTTCAAAATGGTCCAAAAAATAACTAAATGGCCTTTTATGTTGTTAATAGTGTTAATGTAAAGAATTGTGCAAAATTTAAAGTCAGCTGGTCTATTCGTCTTTGGGATATTAAATATTTTGTAATAAAAACAGACATATAGACACTAAACGGAACGAAATTCAATAAAACTGTATCATTTATGTTCTGCTCAACATTAGGTGTAGAATCCGAAAATATATAGCCAGGACACCTTTTCATTTACACCCTGTATGAGTTGAAAAGTTACAAAAGGCAGATTAATTTTTTTTATCTAATGCATTTTCAAAGCTCTTTTGTTAATCTACTTCAGTCAAACACGGGCTTATTTCATTTAGCATAGTACTCGTATAATAATTGAAATGACTAAGTATTTCCTGAACGAATATGTGGATTATAATTGGATGAATTTTTAATTGTAATAGCCCATAAATATAACTTATAGCTTGTAAAAGCTAGTTTGCACCATCTGTACCCAAGGAAAGACCGAACTTCACGATGATCGACCGATGATTGGTGGAGGAATAATCATCCAGAGGTAAACGGCCTTGACAGAAAGTGAAGACATCGGTCGACCTTGACTGGAAGGTGGATTCCTCCTAATACATCAAAACTGAATGTGCATCACTGGAGTTGATAAGACACACCGTTAATCGGCTTACAGTTGACAAGAGTATTGGATTGTGTTGAATCGACCTACTATAAAGCAGATTCACCGTATTATATTTCACATCTTTGGTAGATTCATTGGAAGATGCTTTAAAACTATTTCTCTAAGAGTTTAGACAACATGATAGGAGTAGATTTTTCCCAAGTTAAAGTTTTTATTATTCCAATATAAAATATCAATAGTATATAGCTCTTTTGGATTATAAGTCGTACATTGTCTTACTGCAGTTAATTAAAACAGCAACAAAGTCTCCTTGTAACGTTGTTAATATTTTTAATTATTAATATAGTATCCTGGTAACGATACATATGGTCACTTAATCTAGAGACAACAATGCAATAGATAATTCAATAAATAAGATCATTTATTTTAACATACCTAACATATAACACAATCAAGGTAGTTTGGTTATTTTACAACCAGGACAATTAATCATATGATTACATTATTGCATAGCTGTAATTTTGAATAACAGCTGAGAGTCATTTCCACATTTTACAATCACATTAGGCCTACATCAATTCTGCCAACGAACACATGAGACCAGGTGTTCGTTAAAACCTTTCTTACGTTCAACGTAAAACATTCCTCGCTTATAAATTAAGCTTGTACATTTATGAGAGAGTAGGAGGGTAATAACCTTGTACTTGTATGGGCTGGCGGGTGAGTAATGCCCTTGTACGTGCAAGGGCTGGCGGGTGAGTAATGGTCTTGTACGTGTATGGGCTGGCGGGTGAGTAATGGTCTTGTACGTGTATGGGCTGGCGGGCAAGTAATGCCCTTGTACGTGTATGGGCTGGCGGGAGTGTAATGGTCTTGTACGTGTATGGGCTGGCGGGTGAGTAATGTCCTTGTACGTGCATGGACTGGCGGGTGAGTAATGCCCTTGTACGTGCATGGACTGGCGGGTGGGTAATACCCTTGTACGTGTATGGGCTGGCGGGTGAGTAATGCCCTTGTACGTGTATGGGCTGGCGGGTGAGTAATGCCCTTGTACGTGTATGGGCTGGCGGGTGAGTAATGGTCTTGTACGTGTATGGGCTGGCGGGTGAGTAATGCCCTTGTACGTGTATGGGCTGGCGGGTGAGTAATGGCCTTGTACGTGCATGGACTGGCGGGTGAGTAATGCCCTTGTACGTGCATGGACTGGCGGGTGGGTAATACCCTTGTACGTGTATTGGCTGGCGGGTGGGTAATACCCTTGTACGTGTATGGGCTGGCGGGTGGGAAATACCCTTGTACGTGCATGGACTGGCGGGTGAGTAATGCCCTTGTACATGTATGGACTGGTGGGTGAGTAATGCCCTTGTACGTGTATGGGCTGGCGGGTGAATAATGGTCTTGTACGTGCATGGACTGGCGGGTGAGTAATGGTCTTGTACGTGCATGGACTGGCGGGTGGGTAATACCCTTGTACGTGTATTGGCTGGCGGGTGGGTAATACCCTTGTACGTGTATGGGCTGGCGGGTGGGAAATACCCTTGTACGTGCATGGACTGGTGGGTGAGTAATGCCCTTGTACTTGTATGGACTGGCGGGTGAGTAATGCCCTTGTACGTGTATGGACTGGCGGGTGAGTAATGCCCTTGTACGTGTATGGGCTGGCGGGTGAGTAATGCCCTTGTACGTGCATGGACTGGCGGGTGGGTAATACCCTTGTACGTGTATTGGCTGGCGGGTGGGAAATACCCTTGTACGTGTATGGACTGGCGGGTGGGTAATACTCTTGTACGTGCATGGGCTGGTGGGAGTGAAATGTCTTGTACGTGTATGGGCTGGCGGGAATGTAATGGTCTTGTACGTGTATGGGCTGGCGGGTGGGTAATACCCTTGTACGTGTATTGGCTGGCGGGTGGGAAATACCCTTGTACGTGTATGGGCTGGCGGGAGTGTAATGGTCTTGTACGTGTATGGGCTGGCGGGTGGGTAATACCCTTGTACGTGTATTGGCTGGCGGGTGGGAAATACCCTTGTACGTGCATGGGCTGGCGGTTGAGTAATGCCCTTGTACGTGTATGGACTGGCGGGTGAGTAATGCCCTTGTACGTGTATTGGCTGGCGGGTGGGAAATACCCTTGTATATAGGAAACACCTTTTCTTTGTTTCGCTGGAAAATTGTTTCTTTATTATAATGAAAAACAAATCCTATGTCTATAATTTCACATCAAAACCACCATTACGTCACATAAAAAAAACCTATATACGTACCTACGCCTGAGGTGGGTGGGTCATCACCACCATACGTGCGTGGGTGGATGGGCTAATATAATATAACTCATACCCCACTTTAAAATGGCCTCTGGAGCCCTGAGCTTGGTGAACATGTGAGGTCCTGATTTGAATAAAGCTCCAGTATTGAAATTATTAACTTATTTTACATTTTAAATTTTCTTTCAGGTTTGCTAACAGCCGGTGCTTGATATTAAATTGGTAGAAAGCACAAGTCTGTTATACGTAATGCATCTTGGCAATAGTTAAGTAATAATTTATAATAAATTGTTGTGAACAAAAACTTTTAAAAATGTATTGAATATTGTTTCAATCGAATACTGATCTTTTAATTTCTTATAACAGTATTAAAACTTCCAACCTAAAGCGTGGAGGACAATGTAATGGAAGCGGATACAGTCAGGAGTAAAGAAAGCTATTCTGTTCGGTAAGTTGAGCGCGCCCATTGAAGTAAATATGTCAACTACGGTTTATAGTGCAGTTAACTCAAATAGGAGGCTGTGGAACTAGGATTTCTTCACAACTACTCGGCAACTAGCAGTAGGCCTATATAGGCAATCCACAAAGTAATTGTCAATGCCTTTATTCATATTGACACTAAGTAATTTTCACTGTATAATATTTGTGACCAATAACTTAAACTATATAAAATGAATTATACTTGGTTCTAATTCATGAGAAAAGCAAACAAACAAAACGACACTCGGTTTACAATACTCATACGTCCACACCTTGAAGATTGGTGTCTTAGTAATGAGTGAATTGAGTTATTATTGAACAGAGAACAAGAACATTGACACATAAAATATTTTGCATGCAATCGCTATATTATGGTTTCAAATGAATACATCAGGCTTGCGTGGTCATTGGTAACAATCAGCCGCAATCGATATTTTTCGTTGTAAACTATTTGTACTGTGTGCAAGAACACGACAGAAGGTGTTGCTAGAACAATTAATTTAAAGGTACACACAAGAAATAAATAATAAGAATTACCGTTAAATTGTAAAGCTATAAGACCGCCAAAACACATTAAAATTCGGAGTGATAAAAGAAATACAATTTATATTTTCTATTTTTTTTTTTTTTTTTTTTAATCTGAAACAACGAGTTGGATCATGAAACTCAAACATAGTAACACCTCGGTCCGACTATAATAACAGTATCAAACAGATGTCGAAGGGATCAGCTGGGCTTGTTGTAGCGGGCAGCGGCGAGGGGTGGTTGGCTACACAGAGCACTGAGAGAGTCGCCTTCACTATACAACTGTACTAACAGTTTCCGTCATATGCATTTGGGCAACTAACGAGCATTTAAATAAAACTGTAATTTCATACACTTACAACTAAGTGAAAATTACGACATTTTATGGAGTGGTAGAAAATCTTGTTTGGTAATGATTCTAACAATTTTTAAATATTATTTGCCTCTGTTTTTTATAAAAAAGTGAGGTTTAGCTTAAAAACAAGAAATTTAAGTATACGAAATGTTTTTGGCCTGTTTATTACTTAGCATGAATTATATGTAGTATGAATTGTAGGTTATTAGTTGACATTACCATTGATATTTTTTAAACAATTAAAGGTCAACTGGTTTAGTTGACCTTTAATTGTTTATACAATCGTAGGTATAAAAAGAGAGGGAATAGTCGCGGCACAAGCAGTGGTCCTGCGGCCGGCTGTACAACGGCCCGCGGCACCTGCAGTGGTCCCGCGGCCGGCTGTACAACGGACCGTGACACCTGCAGTGGTCCCGCGGCCGGCTGTACAACGGATCGTGGCACCTTCAGTGGTCCCGCGGCCGGCTGTACAACGGATCGCGGCACTGCAGTGGTCCCGCGGCCGGCTGTACAACGGACCGCGACACATGCAGTGGTCCCGCGGGCGGCTGTACAACGGACCGCGACACATGCAGTGGTCTCGCGGCCGGCTGTACAACGGACCGCGACACATGCAGTGGTCCCGCGGCCGGCTGTACAACGGAACGCGGCATCTGCAGTGGTCCCGTGGCCGGCTGTACAACGGACCGCGACACATGCAGTGGTCCCGCGGCCGGCTGTACAACGGACCGCGACACCTGCAGTGGCCCCGCGGCCGGCTGTACAACGGACTGCGACACCTGCAGTGGTCCCGCGGCCGGCTGTACAACGGACCGCGACACCTGCAGTGGTCCCGCGGCCGGCTGTACAACGGATCGTGGCACCTTCAGTGGTCCCGCGGCCGGCTGTACAACGGATCGCGGCACTGCAATGGTCCCGCGGCCGGCTGTACAACGGACCGCGACACATGCAGTGGTCCCGCGGGCGGCTGTACAACGGACCGCGACACATGCAGTGGTCTCGCGGCCGGCTGTACAACGGACCGCGACACATGCAGTGGTCCCGCGGCCGGCTGTACAACGGACCGCGGCATCTGCAGTGGTCCCGTGGCCGGCTGCACAACGGACCGCGACACATGCAGCGGTCCCGCGGCCGGCTGTACAACGGACCGCGACACATGCAGTGGTCCCGCGGCCGGCTGTACAACGGACCGCGGCACCTGCAGTGGTCCCGCGGCCGGCTGTACAACAGACCGCGACACATGCAGTGGTCCCGCGGCCGGCTGTACAACGGACCGCGACACATGCAGTGGTCCCGCAGCCGGCTGTACAACAGACCGCGACACATGCAGTGGTCCCGCAGCCGGCTGTACAACAGACCGCGACACATGCAGTGGTCCCGCGGCCGGCTGTACAACAGACCACGACACATGCAGTGGTCCCGCAGCCGGCTGTACAACAGGCCGCGACACATGCAGTGGTCCCGCGGCCGGCTGTACAACGGACCGCGACACATGCAGTGGTCCCGCGGCCGGCTGTACAACGGACCGCGGCATCTGCAGTGGTCCCGCGGCCGGCTGTACAACGGACCGCGGTATCTGCAGTGGTCCCGCGGCCGGCTGTAAAACATCGTGGCACCTGCAGTGGTCCCGCGGCCGGCTGTACAACGGATTGCGGCACTGCAGTGGTCCCGCGGCCGGCTGTACAACGGACCGCGACACATGCAGTGGTCCCGCGGCCGGCTGTACAACGGACCGTGGCACCTTCAGTGGTCCCGCGGCCGGCTGTACAACGGACCGCGGTATCTGCAGTGGTCCCGCGGCCGGCTGTAAAACATCGTGGCACCTGCAGTGGTCCCGCGGCCGGCTGTACAACGGACCGCGACACATGCAGCGGTCCCGCGGCCGGCTGTACAACGGACCGCGGCATCTGCAGTGGTCCCGCGGCCGGCTATAAAACGGATCGTGGCACATGCAGTGGTCCCGCGGCCGGCTGTACAACGGATCGCGGCATTGCAGTGGTCCCGCGGCCGGCTGTAAAACGGATCGTGGCACCTTCAGTGGTCCCGCGGCCGGCTGTACAACGGATTGCGGCACTGCAGTGGTCCCGCGGCCGGCTGTACAACGGACCGCGACACATGCAGTGGTCCCGCGGCCGGCTGTACAACGGACCGCGGCACCTTCAGTGGTCCCGCGACCGGCTGTACAACGGATCGCGGCACTGCAGTGGTCCCGTGGCCGGCTGTACAACGGACCGCGACACATGCAGTGGTCCCGCGGCCGGCTGTACAACGGACCGTGACACATGCAGTGGTACTGCGGCCGATATGCAGAAAGGGATTTAGACAGCTTATACAACTAAGTAAATAATCGTTATTTATTAAATAAACAATTATATTTATAAAAAAAATAAATACTACATTTTTTATAACATGTTATACGTTTACCGAAAATAACTCTTTACATTTGAAACAGCTTTAGCTATATTCTGATAAACGTAGTTTCAATCTCAATATCGTAACAAAATGAATAATACATAAATGAAACAATTTTATCAAAAACTATGGTTTTAACTGATTTTTATATGAAACTGTTATAACATATTAATGTTCGGAAAAATGTAAATAATTTTCTTTTGCCAGAGATCATGGCTACGTTTATTACTGAGCAACGATGCTAAGGACATTTTGTCTTTGTTTATTTAACAGATTATTGAAATCCATTTTTTGCACTAAATATGCCATATCAAAATAGTGTTTTCAGTTAAGACAATTGGCTACTTTGTTATATGCTGTTCCATCAAATACTGGTAAATTGGCTACTTTGTTATATACTGTTCCGTCAACTACTGGTAAATTGGCTACTTTGTTATAAACTGTTCCGTAAACTACTGGTAAATTGGCTACTTTGTTATATACTGTTCCGTAAACTACTGGTGAATTATTACTCAAACTAACCTGAAGTTTTGAGTTATCATTTAAGATGTTGAGAACATTTAATTCTTACATTCTTACATATGAGACGCCGACACAACGTTGTGCGTATTTTAAGGCGAATATGAATGGTTTTTTTATGAGTGTAGGATGAGTGTGGATGAGTGTAGTCTGGTTACTAACTGAGTTTAACTGTTCCTCAGAAAGGGCAATTTATTAATAGCCCAACAGCCAGGGCAACTAAGGGACCTACAGTTTTACGTGGAATCCGAACCACGTAGTGCTGGTCTGATTTTCAGCTAATTGACAAGCCTGATGCTCAGTTATCTCCCCCACACAACATCCGCACAATGATTACCACCCAACATGGACACCCCAGACTTCTCTAGTAGTGTCCACGCCGATTGTAATAATAATGACAAGAGGATATATCATTTTATAAATCCTCTTTGATAAATTCTTTTCCCAAGAATTATTAGAAAATACAGAAAATCATAGTCAGTATCATATCAGTCAGTCAGTACAGTTAGTTAATTAGTAGATGTAGGGTTAATTATGACATTATGTAGACCATGTTTGCTCAAAACTTTCCTCAGGAATTTATGTCTTGAGAAAACTATCAGGGTACTGCCCGACTCAGGTTCTGAAGACGGCGTACTACGGAGTCATCTACCCTCATCTCTCCTACGGACTGACCGTGTGGGGTGGATGCTCAAACTCAAACCTCGCAAGAATTTTCATCCTCCAAAAAAGAGCGTTGCGAACAATTGAAAAATTGAAACAAACAGAGTCGTGTAAGCCAGCATTCAAAAATCTGAATTTGTTGACATTACCCTGCCTATACATCTTGGAAACTTGTCTCTTTTTCAAATCAAAATGTCATGCTATAAGAGGTTGCGACATACACTCTTATGACACTAGAGGCAGGGGCGACTACCGTTCTGGGAGGCACATAACGGTAGTTTATGAGCGACTGCCTGTACAGGCAGGAGTAAAATTTGTCAACAAATTGCCAAATTCAATTAAAAGTGCCCCCTCGCTGAAGGCGTTTAAATCTCGTCTAAAAGCAAAGCTGATTGCAGAGGCATTCTACAGCTTAGACGAATTTATGGCAAACAACTGGGAGACCTAGCGAAATTTATTGGGTTAGACTACTGAGTGGGTTTATGAGACGAATGCGTGTATAAATGTGTTTTGTATGTTTGAAAGGGATTTTGATGGAAGAATGAATGGCTAAACAATAGCGAATAGCAATAATGAATAGCTTGACGATTGCAATGCATATTTTTACTATGTTCTACGCAATAAACCATATATTTATTATTTTATTTATTTATTTATTATTATGTTTTACAAAGGTGCATCAAATATAGTGGTCAGGCAATGTAAGTAGTTCAATATAAGCAACACAATAATTCTTTAATACAGTATATGATTATATTATTAATAGTATTTTTCTTATATGATTATTGTATATACAGTAGGCCTATATTTACTCTATTTCAAATAAGATATAAAATATATAATATAAATATTGGTTTACTTTATTTGTTTCTTACGGATAGAATTACACTGTCTTGGACGCGCGAGTGTTACTCACTGCCACTTCTCTATTCCTCTCCCTCTTCTTCCCCCACAATTGCCGAATTCGTGCCTTTATGTTGAGGTTGGTTTTATAAAAGACTTGGTATAACCTGACTTCAGAAGTACAAATAATGTAAAGTAAATGTAAATCTTGTTTAAGTATTCTAATAGTTAAGTATTCACATAATTATCTGGGAACCGAATCACACAAGAGCTGGTGTTCTAACAGATATCAGTCACACAGTAATAGCCAAATATTGAAAGTGATAAGTTCAATAATTCAGGAATACATAGGATTAACTATGTAATTATTGTAATATGTTTTACATAAGTCAGACTGTACATTTTAGCTAAAGATATAAAAACCACGTCTCTGCTTTTAAAAAGAAGAAACCTGAAAGATCTAATGTAGCTAAACACTTTCTGAATTTTACCCACAGTTTGAATAAAATAGATGAAAATGTAGATATTCTAAAAGTTTGTAAGGGTAGGATTATGAATGCTTGGGAAGAGTTACTCTATTTATTTTTAAAGAAAAGTGTAAGGATCGTGATAAACTAATGAATGAACAGGTTAATTTTGATTCCGAAATAGTTTAACAATGTATTTTCAGCGATTAAAAGAACAGAAGTAACAGCCAATATGCATTAGTTAATAATATCATAGCAGCCGCCATTTTGACGATTTCAGCTAATGGGGTCAAATGATCATAGGCCTATAAATTTAGTTGATGAACACCATTTCCATTCTTTTGTGAATCCCTCTGGTGTGAGGAAGGTGAGCGTGGCTCTTCGAAATCGATCACCATAATATATGTGCATTTTGTACTTATATTATAATACATTTGTGCATTTTGTGCTTATATTGTAATATATTTGTGTTGTGTGACGTTTACCTGTGCTGTGTAAATATACATGTGAGTTTACCGAGTCCGAATAGTTTAAACCGAAGTGTTTATCTGTTTAAACACGTCTTGTGGAGCATGTCCCGTTCCCATGGTGGCTGAATACATGAAGATTTATGACATGTTTCTGGTTTCGAGAATCACTACTGATAACACTTCTCACTATCAATTATTGAACTAACAAAACTTCCTGGTTGCTTTGTTGAACTGCTTAACTTGTTCAAGTTTTTCGTTACATAACTTTGTCAGGTTGGGTCGGGCGAATTGTCGGATTATTGTCTCTAAAAAAATTTGGTTATGCTAAGTTTTGACTCAGAAATTAGTGCATATACCTTTATGTTGCTAATATTCTAAGCTTCATAAATCTCGAACAATCTAAAATATCAGTTAATATTTTTAAAATGGCACGTTAAACACTTTACAAGACCGAAAAGGCTCTTTAATTTGGTGTGTTCTAGAAACTGAATGAACACATGCTGCAAAACTATTTGTAACTTTTTCTTTTATGTAAATAAAAAAAACAAAATTAAATTTGTTTTAACAGAAAAAAAAAGAAAAAAAAAACACGAAGGATTGACCAAAATACAAAACTGTTAAATACAAACAATAGGTTCTTGTATTTATAATTTTTAGAGGAACGTGAGGATGTTGTAATGCAATGAGGATTCATATAGGACCACTGACAATTAAAATAAATCTAGAAATTCACGTAACTTTCTATGAATGTGATGAATTATTTTGATGTATTACATAAGACATTAACATTGTGCAGGTATTAATGTCTTACCGTTGCAAAACATGTCAACTGACAAAGGATTGTTAATGCTCTGTTTGCGGTAACCCTCAACCTGGTAAAGAGGTGTATCCATTGTTAATCGCCGCTCTCGTGAAGCAACACGTCCTGTCCTGTCCAGTTGCCTCTCCTTGCTCCAGATAGAAGAGTCCCTGACACCAACACCACCTCTACACGACGTGGCCCATTAGTAACAGGTCTCTGATTTGGGCATGTGCCGTCATGTTTCTTCTTGTGGTAATCATTGAAACCATACAACCTTTTTGGCAATTCTTTAAAAATTACTGTTAGGGAATTTGCACGTCAACCATTCACTTAACCGTTGCCTACTTCTTGGGTCTCGAAATGAACTTTCCCCATTTATGTACAAATGAAACATCTTCATCAATTTTCTCAACCCATTCTCCTAAACCTATTACTAACTTTAGCAATAGGTCTGTACCGGAATATGGATAGTATACATTGTCCACCCTCAGTATCAAACCTTCCTCGACCATAGAGGTTGCCATACATTCAGACCAAGGTATGGCTAAAATATCAACGATTACTTTAAGTTGAACCAAAAACAACGACTTTATTGTTTTAGTATTTCTTCATGAGCTGAAGTTAGGGCTGCAAAGCCCCCTCTATAACTTATTTAACATTTACATACCAAGATTAATGTTAAATCTGCGAACACCAGGCAAAAGGATGCTGGCTCGACTGATTTTGGACGTGCTCGTGGATGCCAGCCAATCAGCTGCTGATCTAGGTACCCGCCGAGATTCTCTCAACAACCCAATTTCTAGAAGATCTACACTTCCGGACGAGTCGTCGCTGCCGTTTTGCCTCCCACATGACAGCTTTGCTGACGCTGTAAAGAGATCTCGCCATAGCACAACAGTACCTAGTGATCAGCTTGAGGTTCCTCTTGACGACTCTTGTACTTCTTTTTTGGGGGACGGTCGATCCCGAGTTCCGACTGCAAAAACGACAATGTCCACCCTCCCATCTCATTTATTAAACCAGTAAACTTTTTCAATCTTCTTCTTCAAAATTGCCAAATAGCCACAAATAAATTAAACTATCTCCAATTGCAATGTGATGAATTGAAACCAGATTTATTTATAGCTTCAGAACATGGGTTTACATCAAACACAATAAGTTATTTTAAGATTCAAAATTATGATCTTGCAAACTCTTTTATAAGATCCAATCACAAAGGAGGTGGTGAGGCTATAGAACCTCACGACTATCTCTGATCTTGCCACAATCACAGTGACAGTTCTGACGTGTGAGAGGTTGTAGAACCTCACGACATCTCTGCCCTTGCCACGATCACAGTGACAGTTCTGACGTGCGAGAGGCTGTAGAACCTCACGGCCATCTCCGACCTTGCACGATCACAGTGACAGTTGTGACGTGCGAGAGGCTATAGAACCTCACGACCATCTCTGCCCTTGCCACGATCACAGTGACAGTTCTGACGTGCGAGAGGCTGTAGAACCTCACGGCCATCTCCGACCTTGCACGATCACAGTGACAGTTCTGACATGCGAGATGCTATAGAACCTCACGACCATTTCTGACCTTGCACGATCACAGTGACAGTTCTGACATGCGAGAGGCTATAGAACCTCACGACCATTTCTGCCCTTGCCACGATCACAGTGACAGTTATGACGTGCGAGAGGCTATAGAACCTCACGACCATCTCTGACCTTCCATGATCACAGTGACAGTTCTGACGTGCGAGAGGCTGTAGAACCTCACGACCTTCTCTGCCCTTGCCACGACCACAGTAATAGTTCTGACGTGCGAGAGGCTGTAGAACCTCACGACCATATCTGACCTTCCACGATCACAGTGACAGTTCTGACATACGAGAGGCTGTAGAACCTCACAACCATCTCTGACCTTGCCACGATCATTGAGACCACAAGCAACTCTCGCCACTGCTGTATTGACTCTACTTCCTTTTCCATCATTCGAGTTTGTAAATGTTTGATGTAATCCTAGTTAGAACATTATCAATAGACAACACTTTATTATTTTTGTAATTTCATTTTTGTAAAAAATGTAAATTGTTACGCTAGTTTTTCTTGTTTGTTTGATTCAATATTTTGGTAGATTTTTAAGAGGGGGGGGGGGAATAATTCCACAAGCAGACGAAATTTTACTGATGTATAAAAATAAAAGCCCAATACCACTGGCTGACCGATCACAGTTTCTCGACAACTATAAGGCTTTGGACCGTGAAAAATGGCACAAATAAATATTTTTTATAAGCTCTAGATCTGTACTAAGGAATGATTCATATAAGGTATCCTGAGGCCGGTCAATGAGAGCCTTCGTTACCATTCACCACACTAATGGAGAGCTTAGGACGGTGTATAAGAGGACTATTTTTGAATCGTGCAATTTGAAGAAAAATAACAAATTACATGAGCGAGGAGACAAAAGCGTAGCCAGTCACGGAGTTGTTTCTTGACGAGTGTCCTGAGTTCTTTGAAACGTAGTGTAGATTACACTAAGGACAATTGTCTAGTACTTTATAAATGTCAAAAATATATTTGTTTTTGCTCTAAATTGATGGAAAATTATCTCTTCCGTTGATGATTGGCCACTGTTTTTCTAAAGTTGAACCCTATTTATATTGAAGAGTTCAGTGTCAACATTACTGCAGCAGCCTAGTGGGAGAGAGTGACTTGCCACGCGTTTGTTTGGCCCACCAGTGAAACTACCCATTGTGTTGCGAGTAAGTGCGCGTCCACAAAGAGCGACCGAGTTCTCATCATTGTCGAAAAGAGTTCTAAGTTCAATATAGAGATTGGTTCTACTTAAACTACCCCAAATGTTGTGACTGAGGCTGATGTGAATATCGCCAACATATGATATGAGAAACTTACTTATCACAAATAAAGAAGGAACATTACAAACACTGCGAGTTGTCAAAGGAAACAAACTATTACACTATAAAGTGTTATCTCTATAAAAAATAAAATATAAAAAATTATTAATATTTTTCCATCGTCACAAATAAAATGTGTTACATGCTATGCTATTTATATTCTGACCAAGAGGCTGTCTGTCGGCCATGGTCGAGGTCTCTGCAGACTCTTAATGATAACATTTTATGAAATAAAGAAAGTAAGCATAAACTGAATTGGAATATTTGAATTATTGAAAAGACACCACAAAACTTTTCAACGACGTCAACCTAAACTCATTTTTTGTTTAATGTTTCCATTTATGTCCAGCATTTATGAATGTATGCTTTATACATACATATAAAAATATATATAATCCAAATTTTTTAAAATACTAATGCCTTTTTTTATTAATTTACCGGGAATTAAAAGCACACATTATTTGAACTAATAAATTGCATGGGTGTTGCTGAATAGCTATAATTTTACTGATTGTGCTAGTAAAAATAAAGGCCGATCGAACAATTTCAACCAATCATTTACAATATTGATATAAAAACGGTAATGTTCAATTTGTATTTATTTATTGTAGGTTATATATGCCTGAAAGTAACTATTTTCAGATCGATTTATTTGCTAAGGCATGCTGAGTGAAAAGAATAATATTAAAAAAAAAATAATTATTACAATCAACAAAATATATTAACTACCATCCCTAATAATTATTGTTATAGTTAGAGAAGACAGTGGGCGTAGTGAGTCATGTTGCGCAAACACCAGGGGCAATGTTTGAACTTGTACTATACAGCCACAGAGAAGACGGAAACAGAGGTCGCATCCATTTGTGCACTAAATTTGTGTGGAGTAGTTCGCCGGGCACATGGAAGGGGTCTTCCCGCCCAAACCTTATAGCTTACATTTAATATTTATTACTACAGATTTAGAAAGACGTATATCAGTTGTAATCTATTCACACTGCCACTGAGGCGGTCACTGTGGCCATAATGAAGCGGGCTCTATTTCTTTTTTCTCTGTAACAGCACTAAGTTCTTCGATTCAGTATAAGAAATATCAACAAATAATTTGTTTGTTATAGATACAAATTGTACTCACCAACTCACATGGGCCTGCTTTGTTATTCAACGAATTAAGTACCGACCGTTAGCTCAGTGGGGGATTAGAACCTTGCCCTCCGCAGTCTGAAGTCTTCCATTGAGCCATCAATTCGGCAAAGATAATTAATAATAATACTTAAAAAATCAATTACTAGATAATCAGTTTGTTGTATTTTCTGTTTTAACATTTAAAATAAAGATTTTAAATTTTTATTCATGTTCTTTGAGTGTCGAATAAGTAAATAGCTAACTAAGTGGTTATCCAGATACAATGACCCGAGGGCCGAACAACATAGCAAGAAAGATTACGAGAATTGGATACGGTACGCCAGTGAGGAGGTCACGGTTGACAAATCATCTTCCGCAAAACCTGTAGAGTTATTGAGCTTTGGGCAGTGATTCGTGACCTATCAGATAGGGTAATGCTGCAAAACAGGCTGTTGAACATTGTGCGCTTTCAAGAAAGTAAAGTAAAAATAGTGGGTAATATCCTTACTTTGGAATTACATCAAGTATAGTCACGAATTACATCAAGTATAGTCACGAATTACATCAAGTATAGTCACGAATTACATCAAGTATAGTCACGAATTACATCAAGTATAGTCACGAATTACATCAAGTATAGTCACGAATTACATCAAGTATAGTCACGAATTACATCAATTATAGTCACGAATTACATCAAGTATAGTCACGAATTACATCAAGTATAGTCACGAATTACATCAAGTATAGTCACGAATTACATCAAGTATAGTCACGAATTACATCAAGTATAGTCACGAATTACATCAAGTATAGTCTCGAATCAAGCGAAAAGTTTATGTGCACTTGGAACTCATTTGATACTTTCCAATAAACAACTGGAGATCTTGACTCTGGCACATCCTCTTGCTCACTCACTAACGACTACAATATCGACTCCGGTTCCTAAGTAACGTGCAATGCTTTTATACTGTAAGTATAAGAAATTATAATATCCATAATGTGCTATAGATACGCATCAAAATAAACACTTTTAACAAATCGCCTATATTGAACAAATCGCCTATATTGAACAAATCGTTTCATAATCATGAGTTACAATAACATTTTGAGTGCCTGAAATTTAGTCATAAACCCTAAGTAAATGGCGCGTGGAGGAGAGATAATGTTTATTTCTCACACCACAGTTCTCCTCCATTGACAGTGGGCTACAAAATTACAGTTACGTAAAAAACATATTAAATCAATGATGGTAAAATATTTTAACTATGGTTTGAACAAATTTAATTATGTTGGTGAAACTAGCAATTACTCTATCATTTAAATCGTTAAGAATATTTCAATTCAACTCAATTGATTAAACAATACAATAGAACATCCAAAGTAAACAATGTGGCAAGTGGGATCGTTGTTGTAAAGGCAGATCTGTGGAAATCTAGCAGTGACTGTACTAAGTACTAAAAATATATTACAGTTACGTAAAAAACATATTAAATCAATGATGGTAAAATATTTTAACTATGGTTTGAACAAATTTAATTATGTTGGTGAAACTAGCAATTACTCTATCATTTAAATCGTTAAGAATATTTCAATTCAACTCAATTGATTAAACAATACAATAGAACATCCAAAGTAAACAATGTGGCAAGTGGGATCGTTGTTGTAAAGGCAGATCTGTGGAAATCTAGCAGTGACTGTACTAAGTACTAAAAATATATTACAGTGCGTAGTGGGGAGCAAATTCTGTTGCGCATGCGCTGTTCGCAGGCCATTAGCCATGGGTCGGATACTATTCTGAGTTGTTTTACCAAAAGTGATGAATTCATATTTTACTTCTGATGAAATCAATGAGAGTTCCAATGTTGGGTGGCAAAATGAAACCGGAACTTGGACAATGGAAGTGTGTTTCTTCAATTCATATCCTGCATGTCATCCTGTCCTCTTTCCGTTATAAGAAATATCCTCCAACAGTTCACTATTTGCTTGTCAGCATAGCAAAACAAAAAGTCTGAGGCTACTAAAACACGCCTAAAATCAATATAAAAGGAAGAAAAGATTAAGGAAAGAAAATATGCATAACCTGGTGTATAGACCTATTTCACCGCTATACATGGTACATTTGGGTTAACCTTATCAATGTCTCAAAGAGGCTTGCCAACTGAAAAGAAACAAGAAACAGCGTTTTGTTATTATATGTACTTTCTTGTTTAATCATTTCTGTTGGATTATAATTTATTCCAAAATATTAAAATACCCAAGGATAATATGAATTGAAAAAATTATTTACACATTATTAGGATTCTAATGTTTTCTATAACAACTGACTTCTCTTAGGAATAGTATAACAAAGTTATAAACGTAGGCCCATTTGGTGTCTAGTAAATTTTGTGAAATAAAGGTTTCCACTAAATTGTACTTATAAAGTTTAACAGTATAATAATCCTTAGTTTGCTAGCAAAAAAAATTTACAGTTTTTTTATTGGCTGCAAAATATACTATATAATATAAAAGCAAAAGATACAATACTAATATAAAAGAAAAATAGTAGTAGTGAAAATCAATATAACACATGATGTATCTATTCATTAACAAAGAAGAAAATCATAATAATTGTAAAAACCGTTTTATATAAATATTCCATACAAACAATTAGTATAACTTGTATAATAATTTTGATCTTTTAAACACAGTCAATGCTGTTTTAAAACTATCCCCAAGGAGTTATCCAACAAATACCCAAGGTTCGTCACAAGTAATTTTCAAACTAGGCATTATATCTTTTAAAAAAATAGGCTTCTCTCGGAAACATGAACTTGAACCACATTGCATCTTTAATTCCCAATAACAGTAGTGTTTTAGCAACACCTAAAGAGATTTCATTTTAAAAATACACCTGAAATGAATATGTTATGTATCAATTAAAATTATAATTGTTTATTAGTAACATTATTCTAGAAATGAGTACACTTAAATTATAAAGAGCAATGAAATCTGAAATTAATGGTATTATGAACCAATTATGTCGTGGTTTTTTTTCAGGGTCCAAAACTTGACTGACTTTGGAAATGAAGTAAATTCTTCTTATTTTTAAGTTAAAGGGAAGAAATTGTAAGCAAATATTTTACGTCTTTATAGAAGTACAGGTTACTACTTACGAGAGGAGGAGCCGGAGGAGATAAGGACCACTGATAACAGGGCCTGGTACACCCTCATCTGAAACATATAATTTCAAATTGAAACACTTATAAGGTCTAAAACGTCAATCACCTTCTGAGTAGAATATCGCCTGTATTATAATTTTGTACTTCTAAAATTTAAGTTGTCATTTATTTTAGGGTTGCCTTAAGTTCTAAATACTGTGAAATTGTCAAATATTAAATCATAGATACCCTAATATTTTTAAATCAAGGAAAGTTTCAGCAGTTTATATTGACCAAAAAAATGTAATACTGCATACAGTATAAATAGAATACTGATTGTTTTATGAAGTGGTATCCAAGTGGATTGCTGTTTCGAAAATTAAGGCAATATTCATAATTCAGGGGGTTTCCATAAATTGTACGATATTTTAGGATACTATTGCTGAGTTGAGTTAATTAAATAAGCCATTTCTCATCAAATCCATCTTGGGTTAACTTCTTTACAGTAAACATTTATTTTACAGGAATCGCTTATAATACAAACGTTTCGGCGGTGTATGTTTAATGCAACTAATGGAAATTTAGGTGGAAAATGGCAAATGATAAGTCATGCGATTGTTGGAGGGGGTTGTTGATGATGTTTGGGCTGTGTAAATGTGGTCGCTTCATCACACTACGCCGTTGTCTTGTGCAACCTGACCGAGTCTGGGGACGCTTCACCGTCACGTAGACCACTAGCCACTACAGATGTTGTTGGCGAGTGAGCTCAGTGTGAAAGTGACTGACTCTCACACCTCACCTTATCTTGTGTAACCTGACCGAGCCTGGGCACTCTTCACCGTCACTTGAACCACTAGCAACTACAGTTGTTGTTGGCGAGTGAGCTAAGTGTGAAAGTGAGTGACTCTAACACCTCACCATTGTATTGTGTAACCTGACCGAGCCTGGGCATGCTTCACCGTCACTTGAACCACTAGCCACTGCAGGATATGTTGTTGGCGAGTGAGCTCAGTGTGAAAGTGAGTGACTCTCACACCTCACCATTGTCTTGTGTAACCTGACCGAGCCTGGGCATGCTTCACCGTCACTTGAACCACTAGCCACTGCAGGATATGTTGTTGGCGAGTGAGCTCAGTGTGAAAGTGACTGACTTTCACACCTCACCTTATCTTGTGTAACCTGACCGAGCCTGGGCACTCTTCACCGTCACTTGAACCACTAGCAACTACAGTTGTTGTTGGCGAGTGAGCTAAGTGTGAAAGTGAGTGACTCTAACACCTCACCATTGTATTGTGTAACCTGACCGAGCCTGGGCATGCTTCACCGTCACTTGAACCACTAGCCACTGCAGGATATGTTGTTGGCGAGTGAGCTCAGTGTGAAAGTGAGTGACTCTCACACCTCACCATTGTCTTGTGTAACCTGACCGAGCCTGGGCATGCTTCACCGTCACTTGAACCACTAGCAACTACAGTTGTTGTTCGCGAGTGAGCTCAGTGTGAAAGTGAGTGACTCTCACACCTAACCATTGTCTTGTGTAACCTGACCGAGCCTGGGCACTCTCCACCGTCACTTGAACCACTAGCCACTGCAGGATATGTTGTTGGCGAGTGAGCTCAGTGTGAAAGTGAGTGAAACTCACACCTCACCATTGTCTTGTGTAACCTGACCGAGCCTGGGCATGCTTCACCGTCACTTGAACCACTAGCAACTACAGTTGTTGTTGGCGAGTGAGCTCAGTGTGAAAGTGAGTGACTCTCACACCTCACCATTGTCTTGTGTAACCTGACCGAGCCTGGGCATGCTTCACTGTCACTTGAACCACTAGCAACTACAGTTGTTGTTCGCGAGTGAGCTCAGTGTGAAAGTGAGTGACTCTCACACCTAACCATTGTCTTGTGTAACCTGACCGAGCCTGGGCACTCTCCACCGTCACTTGAACCACTAGCCACTACAGATGTTGTTGGCGAGTGAGCTCAGTGTGAAAGTGACTGACTCTAACACCTCACCATTATCTTGTGTAACCTGACCGAGCCTGGGCACTCTTCACCGTCACTTGAACCACTAGCAACTACAGTTGTTGTTGGCGAGTGAGCTCAGTGTGAAAGTGAGTGACTCTCACACCTCACCATTGTATTGTGTAACCTGACCGAGCCTGGGCATGCTTCACCGTCACTTGAACCACTAGCCACTGCAGGATATGTTGTTGGCGAGTGAGCTCAGTGTGAAAGTGAGTGACTCTCACACCTCACCATTGTCTTGTGTAACGTGACCGAGCCTGGGCACGCTTCACCGTCACTTGAACCACTAGCCACTGCAGGATATGTTGTTGGTGAATGAGCTCAGTGTGAAAGTGACTGACTCTCACACCTCACCATTGTCTTGTGTAACCTGACCGAGCCTGGGCATGCTTCACCGTCACTTGAACCACTAGCAACTACAGTTGTTGTTCGCGAGTGAGCTCAGTGTGAAAGTGACTGACTCTCACACCTAACCATTGTCTTGTGTAACCTGACCGAGCCTGGGCACGCTTCACCGTCACTTGAACCACTAGCCACTGCAGGATATGTTGTTGGCGAGTGAGCTCAGTGTGAAAGTGAGTGACTCTCACACCTCACCATTGTCTTGTGTAACCTGACCGAGCCTGGGCATGCTTCACCGTCACTTGAACCACTAGCAACTACAGTTGTTGTTGGCGAGTGAGCTCAGTGTGAAAGTGAGTGACTCTCACACCTCACCATTGTATTGTGTAACCTGACCGAGCCTGGGCATGCTTCACCGTCACTTGAACCACTAGCCACTGCAGGATATGTTGTTGGTGAATGAGCTTAGTGTGAAAGTGAGTGATTCTCACACCTCACCATTGTCTTGTGTAACCTGACCGAGCCTGGGCACGCTTCACCGTCACTTGAACCACTAGCCACTGCAGGATATGTTGTTGGCGAGTGAGCTCAGTGTGAAAGTGAGTGACTCTCACACCTCACCATTGTCTTGTGTAACCTGACCGAGCCTGGGCACGCTTCACCGTCACTTGAACCACTAGCCACTGCAGGATATGTTGTTGGCGAGTGAGCTCAGTGTGAAAGTGAGTGACTCTCACACCTAACCATTGTCTTGTGTAACCTGACCGAGCCTGGGCATGCTTCACCGTCACTTGAACCACTAGCCACTGCAAGATATGTTGTTGGCGAGTGAGCTCAGTGTGAAAGTGAGTGACTCTCACACCTCACCATTGTCTTGTGTAACCTGACCGAGCCTGGGCATGCTTCACCGTCACTTGAACCACTAGCCACTGCAGGATATGTTATTGGTGAATGAGCTAAGTGTGAAATATATTGACTCATCACACTTCACCATTGTCTTGTGTAACCTGATCGATGCTGGGCACGCTCCTTCATCACGTGGACAATTAGCAATTCTTACTGTTGCTGATAGTAAGGGGATTGTAGTTGGTGCGTGGGCTCAGTGTGAAATCTGTCGACTCACCAAATCTCAGCGTGTCTTGTGTAACCTGATCGCACTTGACTATTAGCCATTGAACTAGGTGTACCTAGTTGTTATCACAGTGACGCTGGTTATGGGCTTATTCATGTATGAATGATAGGAAACCAGTGATATCTAACGGTAAATAAATTACGTATTGATGGTGATTACCAGGGGTTCACTTTAATTTAGGTTGTAGTTTATTCCCAATGGCTCATTTTAAAACAATTTTTACAAGTTACTTTGCCTTCATGAACCAATACTCAACATCTTGAAATAAAATATATGTATCCATTTAAACTCAACCTTCTCCTTTCTCCCACACAATCAGGACAAAAGACCATGTGTGGAGGAAAACTGGAGGATAATAAGAAGATTGTGAACACATATGCTATTTTAAAAACTGTATAAAAAAATAAAATGAGTAAGTAGAAGAAAGACTCTTTCCGTATCTTTAACACTGAAGCGAGAAAAACTGCAAAATATTCACGGTCCCAGTTCACCTTCCCTCTGCCGGCCGGTGCAGGAACTGCGGACCTTGGACAGTGAGTCAACTAAGCTGATGTAAGAAGGAAGGAATGCTATTAAGGGGGACCTGGAGCTATGGAGTCTGTATGTATAGCCTAATTATTTTCTCAAACACGCTTTGTGGTTGTTCAAAGACTGAAATAAAACCCATAATCTCACGAATGACTCACGAATTCCTGAAGACTCAGTTCAAGGCCAAACTAGGATAAATTTAAATGTATCTAAAAGCTTATTTCGAAGTGTTGTGAGATCAATAAACAACAACTCTTAAAAGAAGTTAATGTGAAAACTTTCTGAGAAATCAATATTCAAACAAAAATTCAATTGTCAATATTTTAAATGGTTTTATATATATATATATATATATATATATATATATATATAATATATATATATATATATATATATATATGTATATATATATATATATATTTTATATTGTGCAAAGATAAGGACCGAGGCCTCTATCGGAGTATTTCAATTATGTATCACATCAACATAATGATATTAAGTTTCTCCAAAATAATTCATGAAGAAACCTAGTTGTTTAACTTTTGTTCAAGAAGACGAAATAGATTATGAAGAGCCAAATCTCCGAGTGTTCTTAAATCTTAGATTTCATTAAGCATTTTGATGGTGAAACTGAAGTTACCATGAGAGGGCAATTATCGTTTTCAGTAACCTAAATCAATCCATTGGTCTAATATCCGGAATAAATACCATAACACACACGTATCTTCTCATACGTATAAGTAATAAACTTGAGATGTGACACTTTTATGTAACTTAAAATTACTGTTATTTGCTCATCAATTACTTGTGCTTCGTAGCAACAAACTAAGAACGCATAGTAAAGCATATATTGTCGAATTTAAAGTAATTCTTCAAATATAATTTACGTCGAAAGCAATCTCTCTTTCTCGTGGATAGCGATAACATGTATGGTGTATCAAGTCTCACTATTGTTATCTTTGCGTGTCAAAGTTACGTGTATCTGAGGGGCGTTGTACATCACTTGACGCGTTAACGTAACGACCATCCAGATGTAAATCAGACTCAACAATTTGTATATATAAATTAGTTCATACTTTAAGGCTACTGTTATAATAAATACACTAATAATTTTAATTATGTACCGTTTATTCATTTTTTATAATAAAACACGACCGGTTTCAGCTCTTAGGCCATCTTCAGAGTGTAAAAACATATAACCTACAATAAATGAACAATTATAAAAATATAACATATGGTTAATTTAGTGTGTGGGTAAGTTGAATCTTTTTTACTGTTATGGCTGTTTATTTCTCTTATTTTTTCATATATATGATTTTTTTTAATGTTGATTTATTATGTATTTATTTTGATCATGTATTTAGTATGTTCTGTGGTTCTTTGTAATTGTTTGTGTATATGTTTAAATTTTCTTTGGAATCCATTTTTTCTCCTTTCTTTTCAAATTCTAGAACTGTAACATTTTGCATTCTGTTTTATTTAATTAACTAATAATGAAAATAAAAATAATAAATATGAAAAATATAAGGGATATATGAAGTAAAATGCTCAGAGTGCAATTCTTTTTACATATGACAAACTGGAAGAACATTTAATTCACGATCCGAAGAACAGCCTGTTAGCCTGTTAGCCTGTTTGCCTCCACTACAAAGCGGCCGTCCTCACGCAATGGGCACCTCTTCTAATACAGAGACGCCACCATCCAGCCCAACCACCCTTCCATACGAGACCTTCGCCGAAGCAGTCAGACAGAACTTATCATATAGACATTTTATTAATTGTGATAGTAGTGTAGATCCCAACCCCAGTAAAACAAATAGAAAAATTTTTTAGGGACACCTCTTCAAACTTCCGAGCTAAATTAATCGACTCAAGCCACATGTCTTCAAAATTCGCTATTCAGACAAAAACAATAAAAAATAATAGAATCATTTTGCTACATCAAAATTCACAAATAGCAACCAACAAATTAGACGAACTAACTTTGTTAAATGATGAACTGGAGCTTGATGTGCTCCTTTTAACAGAGCACGGTTTCAATGAAAACAATATTAACCATTTCAAAATTAAAAATCTTGAACAAGCCAATTCATATTGCAGAGGCATCCATCGAGGTGGAGGAGTTGCAATATTTGTTAAACGTGGCATAAACTTCACCCCAATGATGTTGAAGAATATAATAGAAAAAGATCTGGAAGCCACCGGAATTAAATTAAAAACAAAGAATTCCCAACTTACAGTCATTGGGGTTTACAGGTCGCCTAGTAGAAATTTAGAAAACTTCTTTTCAAGTTTTCATACCATCCTTAAATCAATTACTAAGAAACATTCAAAATTCATAATAATGGGAGATTTTAACATTGACGTGCTTGATGTTAGTAGCCACATAGCAAAACGATTATCAGATCTATTAACGTCTTTTGGTCTAAAGTGGTCCGTTAATGAGCCCACGAGAGTCACCACCGTTTCAAAAACTGCAATAGATAACATCATTACAAACGTATCAGATATAAAAGTAAGTGTGGTCAACACAGCAATCGCAGATCACTACGGCCAACAAGCCATTATTAGTAATTGTAAACCGGCAAGGGAGAATATATCAAAAAGAACAATAAGGGACACTAGGCACGAACATCTGTTGCACTTGTTATCTGCGTTGCAAATGGAGAGATGGAATTTTCTCAATTCAAATGATCCTGTCGAGTTACAATTTGAAAAGTTTCAAAACTGTTTAAACTATCATTTTAATGTGAAATGCCCAGCAAAGACAATAAAATTAACACAAAAAAACAATAAATGTAAATGGATCACCAAAGGTATACTCATTTCAAGGGAAAAAATAAAATTGTATTCAAAAATATCACATGACACAACAAATTTGAATTTCAAAATCTTTTTAATAACTATAAAAAAGTGTATAAAAAAGTAATTAGGGCGGCAAAAGCCTACGATGTCAATAAAGCCATTATATCTTCAAAAAATATTTCAAAAACCGCCTGGTCGATTATTGATAATAAAGTTTCACGAAAAGACAAACAAATCCAACTTGAAATTTGTAAGGAACATATTTGTGATGGCCAAAGAATTTCGGAAGAGTTCAATTCCTTCTTTTCTTCGATAGGAATTAATCAGGGACCACACTCATAGCGAGGCCAGACTCCTGTCCCCTTAAGACGGAGTCCAGCAGCCTCTATGGTATTGGCCCCAGTTACGGAACAGGAGATTGAGAAAGTAATTAGAGAACTGGCACCTAAAAAGTCAAGTGATGTGAATTTCATGTCTACATTGCTTCTAAAAAATGCTCAACCCATATTTATAAACCTCTGGAACATCTGATAAATCTCTCTTTTTCAACAGGAAATTTTCCTTCCATATTAAAAACTGCAAAGGTGACACCAATTTTCAAAAAAAGGGGATCCAGCATCAATTCAAAATTACCAGCCTGTTTCAATTTTGCCAATAATAAGTAAAGTATTTGAGAAGCTATACTTATCCCGTATAGCTTCTTAGAAAATTACAATCTCATTTCGAAGGATCAATTTGGATTCAGAAAGGCTCGATCAACAATCGATGCAGTCGTGAATTTGGTTGAGAAAATTGTAGAGAGATTGGAGAATAGAAAGGCCACACTTAGTGTGTTTCTGGACCTCTCCAAGGCCTTTGACTGTGTTGACCACACAATTCTTCTTAAGAAAATGCATAGTCACGGAATCCGCGGAATTCCACTCGAGTGGCTTGAGTCATATCTTAAAAATATATCACAAATTGTTCAAATATATGATGTACGGTCCGGATCTAAAAACCTAAAGTATGGAGTCCCGCAGGGATAAATTCTTAGCCCCCTCCTATTTTTGATCTATGTAAACGAAATTGGTTCATCACTGCAGCATGGGTCACTCGTGCAGTACGCTGATGACACGACTGTCTCTTTCTCAGAAAATTCAAATGAGCAATTGGAAGTGCGGGCTTTTGTTGAAATAAATAATTGCATTCAGCACTTCCAACAACTCAATCTTAATATCAATCCAGAAAAATCAGCATGTATACAGTTTTGTTTGCGGGCGTCGGACTCGGAGGGAGGTCCGACGGTCATAATAAATGAAACTGAAATTAAAGACAAAAATTCAACTAAATTCCTTGGAATGCACCTAGATCGAGGGCTGACTTGGAATGTCCACGTCGAAAATTTGTGTAAAAAGTTATCATCAGGCATTTATGCTTTGAGAAATTTAGCTAAATTCTGCCCAACTCAGTTACTGATGACGGCTTATTACGGGTTGATCTACCCTCATATTACCTATGGATTAGTGCTATGGGGAAGATGTTCCAACACTAACTTTGACAGAATATTTAGAATTCAAGAAATGGCAGTTAGAATCATCCTAAAAATGAATTTCAGAGAGTCGTGCAGGCCAAAATTCAAAGAGTTAAATATATTGCCTTGCCTTTACACCTTGCCTCTACATTCTTGAGACTGCTACATATGGTAGGTACAAGACTACTATCACAAGAGGCAGAGATATACATACATACGACACTAGAGGCAGGGACAACTACCGAACTGGTCGTCATAGAACGGTAGTCTATGAACGCCTGCCTTCACAGATGGGCGTTCGTATAGTCAACAAGTTACCAGAATTTATCAAAAGTGCTACAACGCCCAAGACGTTCAAGAGTCGTCTCAAGAAGTTTCTTTCAAAACAAGCATTTTATAGTATAGACGAATTCTTTGCACATAACTAGGAGGGGGAAAATCAATAACACAAGTGAAGTTGAAGAGGTTCAATTGGCGATGAGTGGGAATTTGGGTGTCTGTCAATATATGTATGTTTGAAAGGGTGAATTGTTAGAATGGATGGCAAATTATTAAAAAATATGACTTTTGCAATACAATGTTTATAATTGTCCTAATGCAATAAAAGTTTTATTATTATTATTATAACACATACAAGCAACAAAAATAAAAAAAACTCTACAACTCAAATCAAACTTTGTAGAACATATTCTCCAGTCAAATCAAGTTACCAAAATATCAATAAAAATGTTACAATTCTAGAATTTGAAAAGAAAGGAGAAAAAATGAATTCCAAAGAAAATTTATACATATACATAAACAATTACAATGAACCACAGAACATACTAAATACACAAATCAACATGAAAAATCCTATATATAAGAGAAATTAAAAAACATAGCAGTAAAAAAAAAATCAACTTACCCACACACTAAATTAATCATATGTTATTTACATATGTTTTATTTTTATAATTGTTCATTTATTGTAGATTATAGATTTGTGCACTCTGAAGATGGCCTAAGAGCCGAAACCGGTCGTGTTTTATAATAAAAAATGAATAAAGGGTACTTAATTAAAATTTTGATATAGTTTTTACTTTTCCAAATGAAATCAGTTAAGGGAAAGAGGTGGTATTCTCACAACTTATTCGGATTTATATTAGTCAAGTTACTTAACGGATCAATCGGTTTGCGGTAAATGCTTACACTTCGGCGCCAGATGAATGTTGTATTGCGCGAACTAGAAGGCATGTCCAGAACTGAGCAGAACTAACTGTAAAATGTACATGCGACGAGTAAGTGATCAGATTCCATCATTTATCTGTTCAAAAGGATCCATACATAACTTGAGATAGGTCGTATTAGCTACATTACGACCATACAAATATTGACATTTTGTATTTATTTCATTTCCGCCATGTAACTTATATTTTCAACAAACACAAATCTAGAAGGAAGAATTAAAATATATTTAATTGCATAAAATGTATCCTTATTTCTTTTTCCATCAAAGTAACCAGTTTATTATACTACGAAATTAAATTATTATTTTAGTTAAAATGCATCAGCAAGAGGACGTACAAATCCCCTCAGTTGATAAAATATTAACAGAGGTGTTAGGGTTGTTTTGATGATATTTCACGCTACACAAGTAACGTATTATCAAAAGAATAGCTACAAAATTATATTTGTTTATCTTTAATTTATCAAACACAGGAAGAAATAATAAATCTTTGAAGTTTTCTCCTTTAGTAAAAGTTAATTTAAAATAAAATAGACCTTCAACGAAATAAAAATATTAAGTTCTTATGAAAATACTTCATTTAAAATTAAAAACCAAACTTAAAAACTTTTCTCAAATAATGGAATAAAATAAAATAAACTTTCAATGTATCAAATAGTAATAATAATTTAATATCTTATTATATACTAGATTAAATTCTTTTCTATAATTCTGTGCTGTTATGATTCTCAATGTATGATTTTATTTGCGATTCTGCCTCAGGAATCTGCAAAACAAAATAACCAATAGTTATTTTGATTTTTAAATTTGATTTTTTTATACAGTATTACTAAAACCTGACTTCTGACAAAATTTAATGAAATGTCTCTTGAAGAGCGGTACTTAAAATAACAATAAAAACTAAACAATATTTTCTAGGTTTTGGCGTGAACAGCTAAAAGGGCAGGGGATAGAGCTAACAACGAGAATCTATGAGCCAAGAACAAAATTCGAACTTACGTTGCTTCCAGAAAACAGTCGTTTTAAATCTAAAGGCGCCACCCAACACGTAAACGGCACACAATCAAAAAACACTCACTCACACTGCGCGGCACAGCACAACTTCTCAAAGCTTCTCGAGGGAAAATTGCCGAACTCTGAACTGTAGCGGAAGAACAGTTCAGCAAAAGGCGGCGGCGAAAACAGGCCGAGAAAACCGTTGGACCAGTATTTACGTAGACTACCCCACTGTATGAACAAAAGGGATGAGAACCAATCAGGGAGCTTCGGGGAGGAAGCAAACGTAACAACGTCACCAAAACCTGTAAATTGCAGAAAACATGTCGATCTGACTCGGTAGGAAATGATATTTTTGTAACAAATATTGGTTATTTTATTTCTAATGGGAAAAATCTACTTTTTTATTTGAGGGGCTAAGATTCTTATTTTTTATGAAAAGCTGCAACATTTTGATTGAAACTTTATTAAGTTTGACCTGATTTTCTATTGCAATGTTTTAATTTTTCTAATTTTTTTAAATGTATAATCTAATTTTTCTGATGTAACAAAACATTGTTACAACAAGGAGGATTTCAGGTTTTTAAATGTGTATTTTAATTCAAGATTTTGTTGTAAAGTGTCAGATATTCTAGGGAATGTGCAATACTGTACAGTGGATTACACCGCCTGTTTCTCCACAAGAACATGGCAATATTAAAGTTTAAAATTTCATTAAATTGCCAATATTAAAGTTTATCTAGCAATATGAACACCATAAAACCTCTGTACGATGTTGCTTGAAAATTCTTTCCTTTTCCCACTTAATCTTTTTCCTTTCTATCGTGTTTGCCAGTTTGCCAGGCGACACGGGTTCGGGAACTAATAATTAATTGTTACCGCGTCATAGACCCGTTTAGCTTAGGCGTTGGTGTGAGGAATGGCGGAATTAACATCGCAACTCCGTTCAGCCATGCGGTCTCCGATAAAGAAAGTTTTATCACTTCTCCGCCGACCAGTATAAATGTCATTTAACTATTATTATGAGTATCATGTATAGTACGTGTATTATGGCTATCACTTCACTCTCTACTACTGTATTTTGTGGCTTTTCCAAACCCGCTTACTTCCTCTTTGGGCTTTGGCCTCGGCTTAATACTGATGCTTCTTAATGGTTCCACTTGTATGGTTTAGTGAGCTCGGTTCGTTGAACCTGTATTTTATAACGAAGCACTTTATCCTACCTATCTCAATGATTACAATTTAATTCTTGCGTATTAAATGAGGGAAATTACTCTGCTTTTATTTGATTAACTCAATTATTGACTAATATTAAACTAAAATAACAATATAGCTTTAATAACTTTATTTTTTGTCTACTTAATGTAATATATTTACACATATTCATTAAGTCATCAGATTATTTCCCAATTAACGTATTTGAGGCCACAACTACCAAATTAAACATTAATTGCGACTGATGCGATGCAGTGTGTATGTTTCATAATATATCTATCTTTTACAGCTTTACTGTTATCTCGGGTGAAGTTGGTACTACTGTCACTGTCAGTTGAAGTTGGTACACGCAGTCAGCTGTCGAGGCTCTTCAACTAACTGTGCACTATTGCATCATTGTCATTACCCCATCCCAAATCAACCGATAGTCTCAGTTAGCTGCGCTCTCATTGGATTGTCGCTAAATATTGTGACAAATTGTGTCGCTTCTGTTGCAGAAAGACGCAAACAAAATCTTTTCATATTCGAGCTTTAATCATTAGATTTTAACTTTAATTATAATTTCAACATTGTCGACATATTTTATCTCAATTAAATAAATAGATCACCAGATCAATTACATGTATAACATGTTCTTGGCGATAAATTAATGAATTGTCAAGTATAACAGACTAATAAGGTCCACTAATGATAAAATCAACACATAGGTAAAAATACATTGAAAGTGATAGTTAAAACTAATTACAGATGTTGTTATCTAGATGAAAGGTCCCATTTTTAACTACAAATTACATAATTATTAATTGATAAAGGGATTTTTTTAATTTCTGAATATTTTTATAAATTCAAATCCTGTTGTAAAATCATGTTACCATGTTGGAGTTTAGGGGTGTGTCTCATGTTTTCATAGAAGTAGATTTCCTGACAAACATGACATTTGATGTCAACTTGAAAAAAGACACATTAATATTTAAAGCGTTTATTCTATTTTCTATTCTCTGCTTATTCTTGTAAGGCTTTCTATTTAATAGCATATTATTAAAATTAAGAGTCAAAACCAACTCATTCGGATTTTCATTGATATTTGAAATCGCCGTAAATGAGGAAGGCATCCTTAAAATTTTGATTAAATAAAAAATTTGCATCGAGATGTTTACTTTTATTTTTATTCATTTTGACCAATTAGCTGGAAGTCCATATTTTACTTTCGGTTCTAAATAATATATATATATATATGCCTCACTTACAGACTAATCCACGTATATATGCCTCACTTACAGACTGATCCACGTATACAAATTCAAACATAGCTATACATGAGCAAGCAATGAACGTGAAATGAAAGAAAATATTCCAGCAACCAGCATGAAAATTGCAATATATAAAAATGCAACTTAGTCATTCCAATCTGTTTTTACGAGATTCAAGGACCAAAAAACAAAGGTGTGTAGAGTATAAAAGGAACAATGAAAAACAGTCAAGAAGATTTGCTTGACCAGGAGGGGAAATCAACTTAGTTGTATTGTGAAGTAATCTGAAGTACCTTGCTTAAACATTCCTGTTTGGCTCGGTAAAATCAAATTGATTTGACATGGGTGTGGATTCGGAGTAAGTTTGGATGGTACTGATGAGTTCGGTTGTTACCACAGAGCACATAATAAGGATAGAGTCGTCGCTACCACTGTACAACTAACATTACGGCAGTTGAGGCAAATTCGGCTATATGTATTTGGGCAACTTGCTCAGTTTGGTCATCAGGCGAGTGAAAATATTTAGTGTGCGCGAGTCTAACGATCCTTAAAAATTATTCGGCTCTGTTTAACTATAATAATACAAAAAAGTCAGGTTTAGCTCGAACATTTGAATTAAGGTACACGACATTTTGAGTGTGCCTAAATTTTTTTTTATCATTTGGTCAGCTACATTTGACCTGTGAATGAATTGTAGATAAATAGATGAAACTAAAAAAAATTACGAGTCAACTGTTTTAGTTATAATCGTAGCTATAAGAAAAGAGAGAATAGTCGCGGTACCTGTAGTGGTCCCGCGGGCGGCTGTACAACGGACCGCGACACCTGTAGCAGTTCTGCGGCCGGCTGTACAACGGACCGCGACACATGCAGTGGTCCCGCGGCCGGCTGTACAACGGACCGCGGTACCTGCACTGGTCCCGCGACCGGCTGTACAACGGACCGCGACACCTGCAGTGGTCCCACGCCCGGCTGTACAAAGGACCGGGGCACCTGCAGTGGTCCCGTGGCCGGCTGTACTATGGATCGCGGCACCTGCAGTGGTCCCACGGCCTGTTCTACAACGTACCGCGACACCTGCAGTGGTCCCGCGGCCGGCTGTACAACGGACTGCGACACCTGCAGTAGTCCCGCGGCCGGCTGTACAACGGACCGCGGAAACTGTAGTGGTCCCGTGGCCCGCTGTACAACGGAGAGTGGCACCTACAGTGGTCCCGCGGCAGGCTGTACAATGGACCACGGCACCTGCACTGGTCCCGCGGCGGGCTGTACAACGGACCGCGGAAACTGTAGTGGTCCCGCGCCAGGCTGTACAAAGGACCACGGCACCTGCAGTGGTCCCGCGGCCGGCTGTACAAAGGACCACGGCACCTGCAGTGGTCCCGTGTCGGTTGTACAACGGATCGCGACACCTGCAGTGGTCCCGCGGCCGGCTGTACAACGGACCGTAGGACCTACAGTGGTCCCGCGGCCGGCTGTACAACGGACCGCGGTACCTACAGTGGTCCCGGGGCCGGCTGTATAACGGACTGCGGCACCTGCACTGGTCCCGTGGCCGGCTGTACAACGGACCGCGACACCTGCAGTGGTCCCGCGGCCGGCTGTACAACGGACCGTGGAAACTGTAGTGGTCTCGTGGCCCACTGTACAACGACCCGTGGCACCTAAAGTGGTCCCGCGGCCGGCTGTACAACGGACCGTGGCACCTGCAGTGGTCCCGTGGCCGGCTGTACAACGGATCGCGGTACCTGCAGTGGTCCCGTGGCCGGCAGTACTATGGATCGTGGCCCCTGCAGTGGTCTCGCAGCCGGCTGTACAACGGACCGCGGCGCCTGCAGTGGTCTTGCGGCTGGCTGTATAACGGACCGCGGCCCCTGCAGTGGTCCCGCAGCCGGCTGTACAACGGACCGCGGCACCTGCAGTGGTCTCGCGGCCGGCTGTACAACGGACTGCGGCCCCTACAGTGGTCCCGCAGCCGGCTGTACAACGGACCGCGGCACCTGCAGTAGTCCCGCGGCCCGCTGTACATCAGACAATACAAGGGAATTGTCAGAAAGGATTTAGTCATCTTACACAACTAAGTAAATAATCGTTATTTGTTAAATTACCAACTATACTTTTAAAATAATATAAACTAGGGGACACCCGTGCAAGCGATCATTTGATAGAGATCATATCATAATTTGTTTATTACTTAGCAACGATCCTAAGAACAATTTTGTGTGTAAATTTAACATATTTAATATAAACTTTGTTCACCATTCAATTGATCCGTGTTTTTTTTATGTTTCATAGTTAATCTATTAATAGTTATATTACTAACAGTATATTTCTTTAGTGAAGTTTAGATAGAGTTGATATTGGCCACTTACTGTAATATGTTCAAATTATTAAATTTTCAATAAAACCAATAATTAAAATTTCAACACACACACACACACACACACACACACACACACACACACACACACACACACACACACACACACACACACACACACACACACACACACACACACACACACACACACACACACACACACACACACACACACACACACACACACACACACACACACACACACACACACACACACACACACACACACACACACACACACACACACACACACGCACGCACGCACGCACGCACGCACGCACGCACGCACGCACGCACGCACGCGCGCGCGCGCACGCACGCACACGCACGCACGCACGCGCACGCACGCACGCACGCACGCACGCACGCACGCACGCACGCACGCACGCACGCACGCACGCACGCACGCACGCACGCACGCACGCACGCACGCACACACACACACACACACACACACACACACACACACACACACACACACACACACACACACACGCGCACACACACACGCACACACACATATATATATTTTACATGTAAATAAATAAATAAAAAAATAAGTATCTTTCTTATTTATTTACAATGCTACAAAAAATCAACAAGCAAATAAAATTAGCACTTAATAATAATAATCAATTTAGCAGCAAATAAAAGATTGGACGGTCATTGTACATACGGTGGGCCGATATACTCTGATTTAAACAATATATAAAACTTATGATATAAATATTAGCCATTGGATTATATCGATAAATATGTACAGTCTTGTGTATTAAAAATAAGTTAACAATAACGATTTTGCACTTTAATTTTGTCATAAGTGATTTAATAAGTATTAGAAAAGTCTTATTTAACCCTGAAATGTAATAAATATTTTTTCACTACACTACTAGAGTTCAGCTGTTTTCGTTATGTGTTTACAACCTGCGAAACATCATATTTTCAACAGCTGTCTATTGTTTACTACCGAAAGTAACATTGTTTACAACCGAAAATTTTCCACAGTCAACAACCCCTGTTGTTATTCCGTAGTGTAGTGAACAGTATCGTTCTTTTCCATTCTTCTCGACTTCTCGACCATTTGAAGTGCTCGACAAGTCTCGCACTTCAAACATATGGTCTCGAACATGCAAAACCCCACTTTCCACTCTTGTTATGAAATATACTATTTATATTTAAGAGGCCCCGTAATCCCTGAAAAACCCATACACTTCGTAATCTATTGGCAACGAACATACTTTTAGGTATATTTTCCAAGGTCAAAGGTACGTAATGTGTAGAAAATAATATATTATTCAGTACTTATGACAGTTCTTCAAGCAACAGAATAAATATCGGTTGTGTGATTATACAGATAGGCCTATGCTAATGGCCTATTAACATACACATTGAGAAAGCTTTTAATACATTTTTACAAATATATTATTATACCATGCGTAATTGCTTGTGCAGAGTAGATTATACTATGGTTATTTTGCTTGGGCGGAACTTTTGAAACCAATCTGAGGACCTTAATAATTCAACAAAAGAAATTTATAAGAATAATTAAAAATAAAAGCAGAATGGAACCATCACGCCCATTGTTTGTTGTCTAAATATCTTGCGTTTAAAATATATGTTCATACACAAAGTGGTAACTTGCCAGTAGTACATAATGTATTTAAGTGTAAATTAATGAGGAAAGAGGATATATTAGTTCCTAAACCTAATTTGACCTTCTTTACAAAGTGTTATTGCGTTTTTGAAACCAAAAATTATTAATTCAATTTGTGAGCCTATTAAAAAATGTAAATATCTTTAAAATGTTTCAATTAAATTAAAATCTTGGCTCTTAAAGCATGAATGCATTGATTTTCTGAAAAATATACAAATGTAACAAATAATTATTTTTAAACTAATGAACTTTAATCGTGTAGGTGGGATTTAAATGTATTTCAAACTATTGTCTTGCGCTTTAAAGTTGTTTCATATTTTGAAGTAACCTCAACACAGGCTCTGCCTAATGAGGCCCTATATTTTTTGAAAATTAGTTCTCTATATGAGTTTAAAACATATTATTATATTACACATATCTGTGCAATAATAATGATAAAATAATTAAGTGTACTGTATGGTAAGTATACTATATAATGTAACACTAATTTATTTTCTTGTGTACTGTGTTTAACATTTATTGTTGTATATATTAATGTTTAAAACATATATTATGCATATACATATTTGTACAATCTTGTATCTTTCAAAAAATAAAACATATTCTATTCTAATGGGTAATGCCTTCTACTCTTCCTTTTTGGAAGCACCCTAAAGCTACACAAGATCATGGAATTATAATGCAAATTAAAGCTACGGCAACAAATGCAACAGAAAGCACGTGGTGCTACAACTCCTTCAGCAGTGGTTTCAGTGGTTGTAGCGCGCGGGACAAGAGCCGGCCACCATATTGCATTGGTCGGTGCTCTGACGGCTGGCTTTAAATAGTGGGCCCTCAGTCTCTATTCTTATTCTGTGCTCTGTGGATGTTACTGATTTTACCCCTAATGGGGTGTGAGTCCGGATCCATCGCGGTCCAAAACCACATTACTTTATGGGGTGTAAGTAGAAGTACTCACCACTAGGTTACCAAAATAACTAAGTATTATTTTATATACATTGATTTTATACACAAATAGATTTCCCATCCAATGTTAAATTTTGAGTGTCAAAATATCAGCTGTTTTGTGGTCCATTGTGGAGCGCTAGTGTAGTTCCATGTAAATGTAATGCAGTTTAAACCAGCTGTGGTTGCAGGGCACTAACTAACAAAATTACACGCACAAATATTCCTATTAGATGGAATATCAATTGTAGGTGTATATAATCAAAGGTATTATAATTGTGTTATTATTTAAGTAATACTTAAGCATTTAATGTTATAAGCAAAAATGTAACAGAATAGACTATTTCAATTCTATTTTAAAAACAAAACATGTAATTTTTTATAACCTGAGTGTCGTTCAACTGTTAAAAAAGTATCAAACAGAAAGACACTTTATCTCGACAATGCCCACATTCTCACGTCAAACCATGAGGAATTCTGTTCACCACAACAAAAGGTGGAATCCGTGTGACAATTCACTGGAACTGTGCAAGCGAGGAAAATCCAATTCAATATGAACGTCTAGTTTATTTGTACTGTCGTTAAAAAAGTCATAAATAGGCTCCTTCCAGTACCTATCTTTTCATTGAACTCTAGAGTTATCTCATTGTAAGTTATATTATTGATGTTGTATCAGTATTAGAAAAACTTATATTGTAAACATAGTAATAGTAATTCTATCAATTAGGAGTTTTACATAACTAAATTCAATTCTGAGGTAAAAGTGAGTATTCTACGTTTATTAATTATGATGTAGTCAATAAACATTTATTTCATTATGCATGGTAAGATGTTATGAGTTAGTGAATATTTTTATAGTAACCACTATAAAATTAATATTATTTATTATATTAAATAATATTAATTTTATTAATATTATTTAATATAATAAATATTAAAGAATTAATCACTATTAAAAAAATTAATATAAATTTATTTTTAATCCTGAAAATGTCCTTACTTGCCTTACATTTGAAGACCTTCTAAGGAAGAAGGCATACATACATATAACAATTCAGGCCTAATTGTTTAGTTGTTTTTACTATCCAAATAAAAAAAATTAAAATGATTTTGAAATAAAATAAACCCCCAAAAGTAATCTTTAGTTTTTTAGTAGACTTTTGAATGTGTTCTTAACCAATGTACATTTTACTTTAAAAAAAATAAATAAATAAATAACGAACAACAACTTATTTTAAAAAATAGAACCTAAAATATTAAAATAATTAAAGATTTAATTAAAATTAAAAATATAGAATGAGTAAAAAGAAGTTAAACGGACATGTAACACCTATTGGTAGGAATAAAATACAAATGAACAAAACAAACTTATAGTATAAGTACAGGATATCTGTATTTAACATCTGTACATTTTATACTTACATTACAATAAGTTTTTATGTCGTCCAACGTTCACTTGTATGCTAATATGCTATATTTAGTTACATTTATTTAACGAATTAGTAACAACACTAAAAACTGTTATTCTCTATTTCACTAATAAATTGCCTTTAACTTTAAAAGTACTTTTTTTAAGTGGACACTCCGGTATTGTAGCTTACCTGGACATACCTGCTTGCCATAGCAACAGAGAATCACTGCTAGGTGACCTTAGGTCCATCCTCGTCGCTTTCCCACACACTCGACATGAAGTAGTGTATTACCATATCAAAGTGATTCCTTAACTAACAAGCCAAACAATGTGATGGACCCATCATTATGGTCGTCAATTAATTGTTGAATATGTATCAGTTCAGGATCAAGGATGGAAACTCAAATCTCCATTTCACATATGATTATCTAACATGAAACTCTTTACAACAAATTTATGACATGCCAAGAATACTTATCAAGTTCTTGGAGTACGTTAATGAAGTTAACTATTACCTATCAAAATGTAGATCAAAGTTAGGTATTAATGAAATAAATTGTCTAGAACTAATTCCTCGTACAACAACCCAGCCTGAATGTTGTGCTGAAGTATGTGTGGCTTTGTCGAACACTTTTAGAGGCAGATGCTCGACTAAAAGGGCGATGAGGGCCATCAGTGGTTCTCTCATTGCAACCACAGACAGTAAAGAGATATATTGCTTTATTCTGTACTGCAACTCCTCTTCTATGGAGACCAGTGCTGAGCAAAATAGCTGCTCCTGAAGTTCACTACATAAGGAAGAAGATATTCTCCAAAATGCTTGCCTCTCTTGAAAGATTTTTCCACATTGTGATGTGCGACTAAATCTAGAAAACCATATCTCCGACTATATCATGTATCCCACCAAAGACTGTCATATGAGGAATGAACATTCCTCGTGAAAACCGCAAAAGTCTTACATGCATATAGTAGTTGAAACGACCATTATTCATTCTTGTCTTGGGTGAGTGGAAGGGCTAAAATACTTTACGTGTATATATATTGATCAGGAGTGTCATGAGTTGTTCGTGTGTTGGGTGAGTGGAAGAGCCAAAATACTTTTACGTGTATTATAGTGATTAGGAATGCCATGAGTTGTTCGGGTCTTGGGTGAGTGGAAGAGCCATAATACTTTATGTGTATATATAGTGATTAGGAGTGCCATGAGTTGTTCGGGTCTTGGGTGAGTGGAAGAGCCATAATACTTTATGTGTATATATAGTGATTAGGAGTGCCATGAGTTGTTCCGTGTTTTGGCTAAGTTGAAGAGCCGTGACACTTTTACAAAAATACAGAGCAGAGCGGACAACAACAACGCGCTACTAGCCTAGCTGCGTATTTTCGGCTGGTCAATGGTGGTGCAGTGACACGGAGCGATAAAACAATAGGGGTGGCCAGCCGTCGAGGAGCGGTGAAAGTCCACATTCCAATCCCTTCCGCTGCAAATTAGCCCTTCAACGAAATGAACAACACATTGGACTGCCCCAACATAATCGCATATGGTATATATTCAAAATCAAATCAATCAAAATCATTTATTTGTAGTTTGACAATTTAAAAACTGTATTACAAAAGTCATATAATTACAATAATTATGTATTCATCATATATATGTTGATAGTGTATGTTAACTCATTTTAACTGAATAATATAATTACAATATGTACTACATTGGCGTTATTATTAAATATACTACATAAATAAAAGCAAAATCAGTCACCTGACAAATACTCCTCCACCGAGTAAAAGGTTCCTTGAACTAGGTATTTCTTTAGGAAAGCTTTAAATTTTCTGGGGCTTATTAGACTGGGGGGGTATTAGACATTTTAATCTTAATTGAATACCAAACTGCGTTATAATACCAAACTGGGCTATAAATAAGCACCTCACTCGTTGATTAAAATTTGTGCAAAGGCCCACCCGCCCACCCATACACGTACAGTGTTATTAACCCACCCGCCCACCCACACACGTACAGTGTTATTCGAAGGAGTTTAATCAAATTTGGCAATTTATTAAACAATTTTGGCCCAATATTTTGAGGTAGGTAAGACGCAATTTGAAGCCGATGCTGTGCCGGTCTGTGCTGATGTCGTTGCCGTGTATTATGAGTATGCACATCTGCTCCTACTTGAAAAATACCGAATTTAAATTCAATGATATTGGTAGTTTGGTGAATTATTTTGTTTAAAAAAACTTTCCATCAACTAACCAACAGAAAGATTGTATTATGTACTAATTTTTAATTTTATGTTATGTTTATTATTACGGTTTAATCTGAGTAAATTATTTCATTGTTATGTTTGCAGTTAAGATTAAACTAACTTAATTTTTAGTTAAGAGAAGAGCAACTTCTTCTCCGATAAATCTTCATTTTTCTTCTTTAAATAACTATATACATTGTAAATAATACTTCGCGTATGACTATGAATAACAGGCATTTTTTTATTTGATTTACTAGTAGGCTACTACTACCCGGCTGCACATTCATTATGCTCCAGAAACTATATACACTATGCACTAAACGATTACGACACTAAACACTCATTTACAAAACTAAAAAATTAAAACTAAAATAAATTTCGTGACACTAAACCTTAAAGCTAATGTTTTTAGAACCACGCGTAGTATTCTGTCAGCTAGCGAACCTCGTGAGAAACTGCAGGGGATGACTGAGCTGTCACGTGCCAGCGCATGCGCATTGGCGACGTCGTCCACTGCGCACACATCGGAACGATTTTTCACAAGATGATTTACCTGTACGTGTGTAGAATAGTGATAGGAAATGCCATGGGTTGTTCCGTGTCTTGGGTAGTTAGGAGTGCCATTACATTTATTTGAGTCTTTAGTTCTGAATAAAGTCTGTTGTTGAATCAATACGAATTGATTCCAATGCAATACAATCCAACCAAGGATCATCTGTGAGCATTGTTCAACAACAAATATTTAACCGACGGAGTTTATACAATTCTACATTTATTTATGTTTTAATAATGTAGTATATAATCTGTCATAGTAAAAGCCCACCGAAGTAGATTTCGATAGTAATATTATTATGTAAATCCATCGTAACGCCTTTCTTCAGAGGTCAAAAACAATGTCCGATTAAGTTTTAAACCCAAAAATTTTGAGAAACAAATACAGAACAAAACTAATTTTCCGTGATAGAAAAAAAGAATGGTGGTGGATTCCACACAAACATCTATTCACTGGGAACAATTATTACGTAATAACTCACTGTAACTGTTTGGACCTCCACCGAACAAGGCCACTAATTTTCGGAGATCGTGCAGATGATTCTGTGGGGAGGGAAGACATAGGATATCCCACCATTGTTCTTTGCTAAGTACAATGAGTGTGAACAAAGTGATCCCGTCGTTTGCAAATACATATTTATAATAAAAAGTTATACAAATATTAGAGATATATGTAAGTATATGCAATGGGCAATGAATTGCTTTATATATATATATATATATATATATATATATATATATATATATATATATATATAATTATATATATCAAAAATCTAAAAGATAACTCCAAGATTGGAAACTTATGGACATATTTGCAAAGTAATTGTACTCATCTCCAGGATAACTGGAGAAAATATTCGATTTATGCATACACACTTATGTTAAGATGTCTATACACCATTTTTTTATGTATACATCTACATAACAAATTGCTGCAGGTGTTATATGTGCGGGCACGCGCGTAACTAGGTAACTGCAGGTCAGATCACCTATCTAACAAGAGAATTGGAGGTAAAATCACGTATGCACCCATCTAACAAGAGAATTCCAGGTCAGTTCCTTATCTGAGCATCTATCTAACTGCAGGTATTATCAGGTGTGTTACCCATATAACTGCAGGCACTATCATCTGTGTGCACCAATTTAACAAAAAAATCATGAGTCAGTTCCTTATGTGTGCACCCATCTAACTGCAGGTACTACCATGTGGGTGCACCTATCCAACAAGAGAATTGGAGGTCAGTTCCTTATGTGTGCACCCATCTAACTGCAGGCACTATCATCTGTGTGCACCAATATAACAAAAGAATTATGAGTCAGTTCCTTATGTGTGTACCCATCTAACTGCATGTATTATCAGGTGTGTGCACCCATCTAACTGCAGGCACTATCATCTGTGTGCACCAATATAACAAAAGAATTATGAGTTAGTTCCTTATGTGTGTACCCATCTAACTGCATGTATTATCAGGTGTGTGCACCCATCTAACTGCAGGCACTACCATCTGTGTGCACCAATTTAACAAAAGAATTATGAGTCAGTTCCTTATGTGTGCACCCATCTAACTGCAGGTACTACCATGTGGGTGCACCTATCCAACAAGAGAATTGGAGGTCAGTTCCTTATGTGTGCACCCATATAACTACAGGTAGATCTACTAGTTCAAGGTATGTTCCTGATTTGCACTTTTGAGCATTAATTTATAAAAGTTTAATTGAAGTTCATGTTTAAATGTAAAAATTTGTTACACGCCTTAAATCTGCAAATATAGTGATAAAAAAAGTATTATAAATACTAGAAATACAGGTGATTGATATGAGTTCATATCAAATCAAAGAACATGCCCAGTTTCCTAATGGTTTTATATAACAGTTGAAAATTAAATGGAATAAAATAAGGAAATTTTATCCCAAATATAAAGACAAGGGAATAAACTATGATTAGAGTTTTTTTCATTTCCATAAAATGTAAACAATATGGATACTTTTACAAGTAGAATAAATATATAGCATGAGTTATTCAAAATTTGACTAATGTTAATGTTAGATTGAATGCTTACTTAAGTGGCAGCTGGGTTAGTCAGTCTATGGAAACTCTAAGTTTATAATATAATACTAATACTTATAAGAAAACGTATACAAGTTTTTACGCTTCAGCATAGTGAATTTCACAGAAATGTATGAATTCACTTAAGTCCTTGAATGAAATATTGGGTGCAAGAAATGAACACTAATCGTTGTGTTTGAGGAAACAAGAGATATTTTGCATTGAATTTTGGCTTAAGTGAATACAATTCTCTCAATGTAATCATTCGCGAAAGAATGTTCTTTAGTGATATTAATTATCAGGATCTAGGGATGTGCCTTACGAATGCGTCAGGAGCCCGAAATGATCGGGAGCCCGAGATAATCAGGAGCCCGAGGTGATCAGGAGCCCGAACTGATCGGGAGCCCGAGGTGATCAGGAGCCCGAGATGATCGGGAACCCGAAATGATCAGGAGCCCGAAATGATCGGGAGCCCGAGATGATCAGGAGACCGAGGTGATCAGGAGCCCGAGGTGATCAGGAGCCCGAGATAATCAGGAGTCCGAAATGATTAGGAGCCCGAGATGATCGGGAGTGATTTTTTACAGATTTAGTACATATTTGTTGGGAGGGAATTGATAGAGTAAAAATTAACTATCACATGCTGAGGAGGTGTTAATAGCCAGCCGGTGAAACTTTAGATATTGGATGGGCTGTATGGACCTACTAGTGCAGGGTGAACGATAAACCATATGGCTGAGGAATTACGGATTCTAGTCCATCACAATGAACGGATGAAAAAGAAATCCTCTCTGTAAGGCAATCAATCTTTGAGCGTTCGAACAATTGGATGGAAACGTGTAAAACAGCTACACCTTTGCCCCCCCCCCCCCCGGAAAGAGACACCCAGCACAGCGACAGTGGTGTCAGAAGGATATGACGCAAGGTTGACAGAGTTGAGGCTTTGTCCTGCCTGCCATCCCCCGGGAGTGTGACCAATCCCGCGTGCTGGGCTTCCGGGCAGCAATCAGAATTGGGATCCGGGGCGGTGGGTCGCTGACCCTTCCAACCACGTGGGTCTGCTGAAGAAAGCTGATAGCGTTCTCTCTTCATAAATTTCAGGAGGTATAACCCCTAAAAAGTCTCGCTCATTTATAGTTTTATTCCTTCTATATGACCACATTGATCTCTGACACGACAAACAAGTACTGCAGTGATGGTTGCATATTGTTTTAGAAAATACGTTGATCATTATTTAATGTTACCAAAGTAATCAATTTGTTTCTGCTAGTTACCATATATCCACACAAATTAACTTAAAAACAGAATTTAAAATAAGAAGATAATAAAACATTTTTGAACGCAAGAACTAATTTCTTTTTAACAGAGTGATGAACTATTACAAGAATGAAACTTTAAATTAGCAGTGTAATTATCAAATCCAACAGCCCTAACACTATTCACACTTATAAAAACTGCTCTTTTTTAGTAAGCATTAAAATTACTATTCTTAATTTCTCAAGAAAGGTTTTTGTCAAAATAAATACATTGTATTATACAAGTAGCCCTAAGCACTTACCTAATTAAAAAAATTAACTTATTTGTGAAATATTAATGTTGGACTAATATTTTATTTTAATTTGCCCTAGTTCAAGTCTTAAAAATCTCAATTTTAAAGTAAAATGCGTACTTATCGATCCACACACAAAACTACTCAAACGCAACCAACCTGTGAACGGTACATGGAAAATGGCTAATGACTACATTTCTCCATTAACCCCATTAAGATAAAAAGTAATCGTAACTGCAGCTATTGGTTGTTCTGATCAACGTAACTGTCGTTACGGAGACCAGGCAAACGATCATAGTCATGATATGTCTCCATAACTCCCCTTATTGCTGTATGTTCTCCAGTGAATAGATAGATATAAACACTAGTCAGTCGTAACTGCAGCTATTGGTAGTTATGATCAACGTAACTGTCGTTACGAGGACCAGGCATACGATCATAGTCATGATATGTCTCCATAACTCCCCTTATTGCTGTATGTTCTCCAGTGAATAGATAGATATAAACACTAGTCAGTCGTAACTGCAGCTATTAATAGTTATGATCAACGTAACTGTCGTTACGGGGACCAGGCATACGATCATAATCACGATATGTCTCCTAAACTCTCCTTATTGTTGTATGTTCTCCAGTGAATAGATAGATATAAACACTAGTCAGTCGTAACTGCAGCTATTGGTAGTTATGATCAACGTAACTGTCGTTACGAGGACCAGGCATACGATCATAGTCATGATACGTCTCCATAACTCTCCTTATTGCTGTATGTTCTCCAGTGAATAGATAGATATAAACACTAGTCAGTCATAACTGCAGCTATTAATAGTTATGATCAACGTAACTGTCGTTACGGGGACCAGGCATACGATCATACTCATGATACGTCTCCATAACTCTCCTTATTGCTGTATGTTCTCCAGTGAATAGATAGATATAAACACTAGTCAGTCATAACTGCAGCTATTAATAGTTATGATCAACGTAACTGTCGTTACGGGGACCATGCATACGATCATACTCATGATATGTCTCCATAACTCTCCTTATTGCTGTATGTTCTCCAGTGAATAGATAGATATAAACACTAGTCAGTCATAACTGCAGCTATTAATAGTTATGATCAACGTAACTGTTGTTACGGGGACCAGGCATACGATCATACTCATGATATGTCTCCATAACTCTCCTTATTGCTGTATGTTCTCCAGTGAATAGATATATATATAAACACTAGTCAGTCATAACTGCAGCTATTAATAGTTATGATCAACGTAACTGTCGTTACGGGGACCAGGCATACGATCATACTCATGATATGTCTCCATAACTCTCCTTATTGCTGTATGTTCTCCAGTGAATAGATAGATATAAACACTAGTCAGTCATAACTACAGCTATTAATAGTTATGATCAACGTAACTGTCGTTACGGGGACCAGGCATACGATCATACTCATGATATGTCTCCATAACTCTCCTTATTGCTGTATGTTCTCCAGTGAATAGATAGATATAAACACTAGTCAGTCATAACTGCAGCTATTAATAGTTATGATCAACATAACTGTCGTTACGGGGACCATGCATACGATCATACTCATGATATGTCTCCATAACTCTCCTTATTGCTGTATGTTCTCCAGTGAATAGATAGATATAAACACTAGTCAGTCATAACTACAGCTATTAATAGTTATGATCAACGTAACTGTCGTTACGGGGACCAGGCATACGATCATACTCATGATATGTCTCCATAACTCTCCTTATTGCTGTATGTTCTCCAGTGAATAGATAGATATAAACACTAGTCAGTCATAACTGCAGCTATTAATAGTTATGATCAACATAACTGTCGTTACGGGGACCATGCATACGATCATACTCATGATATGTCTCCATAACTCTCCTTATTGCAGTAGTTGGCACTTTTCTCAAATAAATAGATACACTTATCGTAGCTGCAACTATAGTCCGAATAAAATAACTTTGGTACTGGTGGAACGGCCACGCGCCTCTGGTCTGAAATCCAAAACTCTGAGTTTTAATTTGCTGTCAAACTTAAAATAAGTAAGCAATAATTTTCAAAGTAACTGTATAGTGTCCAACAATGTATATTCTTTAAGAAAAAATATTCTGGAGATGTTGCTTAAAATAATTTGCTTTTTATTTTACACGTTTTATTAGTGGAATTACGCGTGAGTCGTCATTAACCTGTAACTGTAGTGAGAATAATAATAATAAAATAATTTCTCGTGAATGGATGACATTTTGATTCATTGTGATCAGTTTGGTGTAAGTATGATTTAATAATTCAAACAAGTTCGTAATTTTTTTTATAAACCCTTGCAAACTCGGACACGACAAAAGCCACACAAAATTTCTTTGAGCAAACATTAACTGTTTTATTTATGCATTACTAAAGTAATTCTGTGGCACTAATAAAACACGCAGAAAAATAATGAAGATTTGACGAAGTATCTCCATAATTCGTTTATATCCAGGCTGTGTCGGACGCGTAAGGTATACTCTGCTCAAGGGAAAGAATAGACCGGATATTCAGCCCAAGCGTAAAAAACACAAAAAACCTTAGTTATTAAGATAATTCGCATACAGTTATGACTGATTGTTCATAAGTGACAAAAATGTCGTTGAATGTGATACCTATAGTTAGCTAGACAGTATCATTGAATGATATCTATAGGTGGACATAGAAAGTGTTCCTAATTAAGACACATAACAAATAATCAGTCATAGATAACTACTACCAGCGTATGAATAAAACAATATTCAGTAGCTGAATGATCTGTTATAACTTCTTATCCAATATAATGGAGCTGGACTTTCTCGTTGAAGATTTGTCGATAAGTTAATGTACCTAATGATATACACAAGACACACGCAAGGAAAAGGACGGATGTTGGGAAATATGATTTGTCCTGTCTGGAAGACAGCATCTGCGGATCAATTTCCATTTCCACAGGGTGGTGGAATATATAAAGGTGTTTTATTTAAACTTTCTGTTCATAATATCAAGTTTCATTAGCATGTGAGATGTAGTGTTATATAAATGTGGCCACTTTCCCGTGACGGCTGATGATTGCACGAAGCCAACCCCGGATAGCGTGGGTTAAGATTGTTGTGTAATTAGAGTTGGGGCTGCGGAATTCCACTGGAAGTGGTATTCAGCCTTAAGGCTCACGCCTCCACTATCCAGCCTTAACGTGCATCCCTCCTCTTTTCAGCCTTAAGGCTAATTCATCCACTATTCAGCCTTATGGCTCACGCCTTCAAGAGCCAACCTTAGGATTAATTCCTTCACTAGCCTTAATATTTACGTCTCCACTATTCAGCTCTATGGCACATTCTTCTTCTTCCACAATCCATCTTAAAGGCTCACTCATTTACTGTATTTTTTTAGTCCATTTACGCCAGTGGTATTTTTTACTTATTCTACAAGCATTGTTATGGGACAACGGCCCAAACCCATCAAGCAAATTTTGAGTGTATCTCCCGGGATTTGGACCCATGAGCCTTTGCATATGAAGCAGAAGTGCTAACCACTAAGCCAGCAAGAGAACTTAAGGTTTACTCCCTTCTATCCATCCTAAAGGTCCTTATATTAAACATTGTAAATATATCCATAAAAATGATATTTCATTTCAGAGTTAACTAATTTAATTTATATAAAATATGTAAATTGTTGTACCAACTGTCAAACATTTTTAGAATATTTGTATATTGATTAAGATACAAACAATATAAATGAGGTAGTCTTTATATAAACGAATGTCGTTACGGGGATCAAGCATACGATCATACTCATAGCTTATCCTTTCCAAATATGTGCTTATTATTTCCATACAATGTACAGTATTTTACTGTACGATATACAGCTGAATTTTGTAGTGTATAGCGATGCTTTAAAATTACAAAAATAAGTGACGTTACTCTATTGGTGTAATTTCTTAGTACCTTGAGTATTGGTTAGAAAGATTGGCTCGGCAGTCCCAACATTATATTGTTACTTATCACTGTTTAATAATTTAACTCTAGCATTAAACAGACAAATATTCGACAAATGTTACGTTACGAAAATTAACTATCAAAGTATCCACTCTATTGTACTAAATCAACTTTCGCTACTCGCTACTAGTTCTCAAGTTGTCCTTCCACAGACAAGTTTTAATCGCCTCTTTTACGAGCGGGTTAAACGTCCTTCACATTACGGTACTGTTCCAATAAAACTGTATATGTATTAAAGCTCTGGATCTTTGTTGTCAGAATGGACAGTGCTGAAAACGTCTTTAGTTTACGAGTTCGGGTAAACTTTAGTTTTAGTTTGACAAGCTTAATAAACCCGAAAAAGAACACGATAGTTACTTTGAAAAAAAAAAAGTAAAATGTCACGCGTTTGTGAACAATTATGATGCTTTCGTTCATTCATTTCAATAGTTATATTTCACTTTCATATACCGTTTGAATAAAATGTGACATGTGAAATGTCAATTTGCAAAGCAAATTAAGTAATTCTGTCAAAAAATATGTTTTTTGCTCAAGAGACTATTGTCATTGAGAAAGCTAGAGTAAATACAAAATTGAATTGTTTCATAATAATGCATAGCCTAATTTTGAATTCCTATTTGAAGGAGTAAAATACTTTAAGGAGCAATAAAATATTACTTCAAGTTATAAATGCAGAGTTTTTATCCTACTTATCAGGAGACCTCTCCAATTTATGTATACACTATGTAGGTACATATTATTGTTAACATGCTTTGCAATTTCTTTTTCGCAGCATAATTTTCTAAATAAAGTATCTGACAAGTTTTTAAGTAAAACTATAACGGATGACTGAAACTATCCGCCAGAAAATAACTATTATCGGGACAGCTGATTCCGAGTTACGTAACTTGGCTGCTGAGGCAGTGATAATGAGGAGTTCCCGCGCCCCAAGGCTAATGGTGAAAGCTCTACTACCGGCCATTGTATGAACTACTATTCTCATGTGCAATACTACGCACAATTAGCGTCTCCGGACACAGATAGACCTACATACAGACACCCTCTCAGGATGCCTATCAAGACTTAGACACACTAATATGTACTGTTCTCATGTGCAATACTACGCACAATTCGCGTCTCCGGACACAGACCTATATACAGACACCCTCCAAGGATGGCTATCAAGACTTAGACACACTAATATGTACTGTTCTCATGTGCAATACTACGCACATTCGCGTCTCCGGACACAGATAGACCTACATACAGACACCCTCTCAGGATGGCTATCAAGACTTAGACACACTAATATGTACTGTTCTCATGTGCAATACTACGCACAATTCGCGTCTCCGGACACAGATAGACCTACATACAGACACCCTCCCAGGATGGCTATCATGACTCAGACAAACTAATATGTACTGTTACGGATCACGGCAGCCACCATCGGCACCGCCTAGGTTATTGCGCCCCCATCCTTGCGCGGGTAACCGCCCGCGGGTCCAATCAAGGTCTTCAAGGAAGGACTAGAATGGCAGATCATTTCGTGTCTTCCAGTTTGCGAACTGTCCATTTTGCGAACAAATGGGGGGAGGGGTTGGGATCCTGAGTCAGGTAGCTTCCAGTTTGTGAACATGTCTGATGGCCGATGGACTCCTGGCCACCTGCGACCTTCGCTCACCCATCCCTTCTCGCAGCTGTTTAAGTGATGAGTCACCTATTGACGTTATCACTACACTGGTTAACTTTTTTGTGCGGCTCGGAATTTTTAACTTATTAATATATTTCTGAAAATTGTAGAACAAATAATAAAAATGATACCAAACATGATGGTAATAATTAAATAAACGACTTATGCAATCTCATTTTTAGGTATCACTCTAACCTTTAATTTCTAAAAGGAAATTAATCAAAACAAGAGTTATATGTAGCATATATTATTTATTTAATTTGTAAAATGACTAAAAATTGATATACCACTTGTAAAACGAATTTGTGGATTACTAAAGGATGTTGTAAATGACAATTAACTGTAATTTCAACTGTTGCTGTGGCAAATCAGTAGCGGACATATTTATAAAATTGTCAAACAACTCAAAACAAAACCAAACAAACTAAAAAACAAACTACAAACAATAAGCAACAAACTACAAAACAAAGTAAAAAACTTATATAAGTTACTCTTAGTTTAATATGCTACATGTATACGAACAAGAAATAATTCAAATGTTCAAAAATAAAATAAATATTCGTAAATTAAACTGTACATAATTCCAAATGTATTCCTACATTGTAAATCTATTTACATGTTTACAAGTTGTTCACTGATTTAAGTATACATTCTTTCAAGTTTATATCAAGTGAAGTAGGCTACAATTTTATATACACAGCGGTCACTCCTAGTCGTTGAGAAGTTGAGTGCAATCGTGGCAGTCGTGAACTGTAGCTCTGTAAAACATCGAAAAAACTGTGTATAGTGGTCCTATATTAATTTCTTAATATAGAAATTAAAACGTGTTAGCTAATTATGAGGTTGCATAAATCATTTTTATAGTTAATACCATCGTGTTAGGTATTATTTTTCTTATACTTTTCAGGGATATATAAATAAGTTAAAAATTCCGAGCCACACAAAAAAGTTAACCAGCACAGTGGTAACGCCAATAGATGACTCATCACTGGAACAGCTGCGCGAGGGATGAGCGATCGAAGGACGGCCCGGGCCGGTCGAAGGTTATAGCCCAGGGGCTATCGGCCAAGTTTGTGTATACAGAGAATAACTCCAACCTATTCCAAGAAACTAATCAGCGTGATATAATTCATAGTGACTATTTATTATCAAATATTTTAGTTAAAATTACTACAACAAAATAAATACAATCCTATAAAAACAAATATTTATTCAGACATATAGAATATGATGAAGCTGGTATAATGAAACAATTAGATCGTGGCAATATATTTATAATTAAATAAAACTCACTAACAATATTACAAGTACAATGGAACTACTCAGTCTAGTTTTAAAATGTAAAACGTTTTGTTTAATATTTTTCCCACGTTACGATCTTCGTCCTAGTTTTGAAAATTTGGATTTTCTGTCATCAATTTTTGATGTATTTTCTATTAGCCCCTTCTAATTTTAGATCTATCCTAATGACTTTATGGTTTGACACCTCATGCTCCAACTTCAAAATGTTATTAAATCTTTAATTCTTGGATGAGGTTTTCCCAGTAGACTGTTCATTTTGTGATGCCAATCTTCGACAGCATTGTTTGTGCGATGTCGTCGGTAATAGCAATTCCACATCTGTTAAACTAAAATTATTGTAACAAAATTAAATAAATCTACTGTTGTCACAGAAATTATGAGCAAGTTTCAAGTTTTTTTATTGAAAAAAAAATATATATATATAATAGACCCATTAACTACGTATCAATTGATAGGCCATCATTGCGTGAATTTTAATGTATATAAATTGGTTCAAGAAATTATTTCTAAATCTGAAGTTGAGCAAGTTTACGTGACAGCGTTCATTACTTCGATAGTAACAGTATAAATATATGAAATATAATTTACTATAATACTGTCAGCGCATAAATTATGTGCACCCAAGTTTGAAGGTAGTAATCCTTCGACTTATAGTACAATTTATGAAGATTTAAATGTTATCGAAGTTGGAACAAAAAAGTACAGGAATTTTAACTAGTTTTCACTGTACATCAAATTTACACCGTTGTTACTAAAAACCCCGTTAATTTATCACATTCATACTTTATGCGTGGTTGATAGGAACGTTTCCTATAACTTTGATTAGTTTTAGAACTGTAACTTTTCAAGAAAAAAAGTCTTATCAATTCCCAGACAAAACGTATTCTTAGGTTCTAGATTGTAAAATTAATTACTTGGTCAGGTTATAATCATGAAATGTATTACAATGAATATTTCAATGGAAATACCACAATATCTGTAGCAGGTAGCATATTCATCTACCCCCTCTTCTATTTCTTACAACGGAGGTCATTTCGACAAGGGTCATTTATTTGTGTACGCAAACAGGAAATAAGTAAATAAGTGTGGCCCATTTTCCACAATCATTTCAGCACATTTTAAAATTTGCTCGCAAACTGGAAAATTGTGTATATTCGGGTATATTCGTCTGTTCACAAACTGAACGATTTTACCCTTGTTCGCAAACTGAAGGATTTTACCCTTGTTCGCAAACTGGAGACAACCGAGCATTCGCCTGTAGGTGAATCGAGGCCCTTCCTATGGAATCGAGAACTTCTAGAATCTTCTCCAAGTTCACCATCGCCAGTTCAAGAATCTTCTAGGCTTCCACATTTGGTCATATAAAGACACCCTTCGACAACCTGACAGTCACTGAAGAGTCAATGTGTGAAGAGTTAGTGACAGTCAGTAAAAGCCAGTGAAGAGTTAGTGAGTGACAGAGTCAGCCCCAGTGGATGTAACAGTGACAGTCTAATTACAGTGGCAGTATACCGCAAAGTGTCGGAATTTAGAACTTGCAAATAAAAGTAACAATTAGTAGCCAGAAGTGGAATCGCCTTATTTATTTAGGACCCTGTTGGACCGTAACAATGCATTTTACGGTGATCTGATAGTGTATTCGTTCTAGAACCTACACTTTTGCATTTTCATTTCATTTCTACCATTAAAAAGATTTACAACGCCTGAGTGCTTTTTTATGATCAATTATATTTATATGGGAGATCCTCTTTACCAGAGTAACAAATAGAATGGCTAAAATAGCCACCCCTCGGTACGTCAATGTGCCTGAGATTAGCCAATACGGTGATGGAGGAAGTTGACTGCTGGCTGGGCCTTAGGTAACATTGCCACCCCTCGGTACATCAATGTGCCTGAGATTAGCCAATACGGTGATGGAGGAAGTTGACTGCTGGCTGGGCCTTAGGTAACATTGCCACCTTTCGCACGAGCGGACATGATTGAGGTTAACTGGATTTTTTATCAGTTAGTTGGAGACAAGTATAAACCATTCTAACGAGTCTGATGTATTTACTTTCAAAAGTCGTCTCTCGGCCATACAATCACGCAGTTGCTCAAATAGATAGTACTAACTCGCAAGTTTTCCTTAAATTAAACACCATCATGTTCTCTCTTATAACTTTGAGAAGTTTTTCTTAATCGTGTATTCAAGTAAATGATTGATATGCTCAAAAACTGCCTTGTTCAGTTGGTCGTGTTGTTATCTTTGTCAAATATTCAAAAGAATGATTTGATACTTTGAAAAAGCTCCTAAAACATTTGACATATATCATGGTTTGAAAAACACGCACTTTATTCAGCCTGTTATTCACTATCACCAATTTGTGCAGCATATATAATATCGTCACTAGCCTGCACAATTCACTGGACAGTCCAAGCCATGCCACAACTCACTGCCCAGTAGAATTTTTTAGCATGTCACGCGTTCTAGAAAAAAGGATTTACAAAAAAAGAAAAAAATATATATATACATACATATTTAGCCTGTCGATTTTTACTAGTATACACAATTCACTAAGCTAATTTATGCAGTTTACTGAACAATCTTCATTTGCATGCATGGTTTACTGAACAAACGAATTTATTCACCCTGTTCATCTCTATAACCCTTATTAAGTAAAAAAAATGATCGCATCTTGTCGTATATGGGCCGTTCGCTTTTCTTTGCTACATTCTGTCTGTACCTCAAGTATATTCCATTGCGGAGTCTGACACTATTGTGTGGAAATGACAAGAATGAGAGAGAATATACACGACTCTGTGAGAGAGATTACCGGTGGATCACTTACAGGTAAATCATCTTGTGAAAAATCGTTCCGATGTGTGCGCAGTGGACGACGTCACCAATGCGCATGCGCTGGCACGTGACAGCTCAGTCATTCCCTGCAGTTTCTCGTAAAGTTCGCTAGCTGACAGAGTACTACGCGTGGTTCTAAAAACATTAGCTTTAACGTTTAGTGTCTAAATTTATTTTAGTTTAAATTTTTTAGTTTTGTAAATAAATGTTTAGTGTCGTAATCGTTTAGTGCATAGTGTATATAGTTTCTGGAGCATAATGAATGTGCAGCCGGGTAGTAGTACTAGTAAATCAAATAAAAAAAGACCTGTTATTCATAGTCACACGCGAAGTATTATTTACAATGTATATAGTTATTAAAGAAGAAAAATGAAGATTTATCGGAGAAGAAGTTGCTCTCAGAAGTGGCAGAAGCATGTGGAATATCCCATAGTTCTGCATATAAAATCGTCAAGGAAGCTGCCCAGTCACCTGGACAAAAAAAAGAAGTTCATAACGCCAAGGAAAAACAGACCTAAGAAAAGTCCAATAACGGGTTTGGACAATTTTGATTGCACATAATACAATCTTTCTGTTGGTTAATTGATGGAAAGTTTTTTTTCAACAAAATAATTCATCCAAATTTACATTATCATTGAATATATACCATATGCGATTATGTTGGGGCAGTCCAATGTGTTGTTCATTTCGTAGAAGGGCTAATTTGCAGCGGAAGGGATTGGAATGTAGACTTTCACCGCTCTTCGACGGCTGGCCACCCCTATTCTTTTCTAAGGTTATTGCTCCGTGTCACTGCACCACCATTGAAAGCCGGAAATACGCAGCCAGGCTAGTAGTAGCCCGTTGTTGTCCGCTCTGCTCCTCACTCCCCACCCCAGACACTACTCCCGCCACGCAACCTGCGCTAGGCGATTTTTGTTAAAGTGATTCTACTGTAATGAAGAATGTGATGTGTAGGAAGTGAGATAAATTCGACGAGTCTAGGATTTACTAAATAAGAGGTGGTTTCAAGCCGAAATGTCAGCTTCGAGACAAGGTTGGGGCGGGTGATGTCGAGAAGTGGTTTAATCTGGACAAGAACATAATGGGACTCACTAAGGTAACCTGACAGGTAAATGTCAACCAAGTGACGTAGTAACTGGTTCTTAAAAAACATGAGATAAATAGCTAGGCAACAAAAAGGAAACTACATTAGAATGCTGTGTATTACATTGGATTGCGAGAATATTATTAATTGTACGGATACAGAGCATTTGCAATTGCATATCAGGATGTGTCTTACTAGTTTTAATTTGCAGAGAAACATTTCTTGAATAAAATTTGGACTCAGATGTAGACTTTTTAACACTAAAATAAGACATTAAGGCCCTTCTCGATTTGTTCCATTGCGAATTGTTTTACGAATATCATATATCATTAATTAGGAAATTTGTTAGCAAAACAAATTTAATTATTGAAAAGAACACGTACTTAAAGTAAGTACCGCACGTAAAATACACGTACTTAAAGTAAGTACCGCACGTAAAATACACGAACTTAAAGTAAGTACCGCACGTAAAATACACGTACTTAAAGTAAGTACCGTACGCAAAATACACGTACTTAAAGTAAGTACCGCACGCAAAATACACGTACTTAAAGTAAGTACCGCGCGTAAAATATACGTACTTAAAGTAAGTACCGCACGTAAAATACACGTACTTAAAGTATTCACGACAATTTAAAGTAGGTAGAAGGGTAATCAAGCATGGTGTATGTAAATATGGCAGTATCTTGGTTATTCAATATTTATTTACAATCTGTTCATACAATTTGAACGTTAAATATCAGGAGATCTCATCAGGTTAATTACCTGCATATATTTTCAAAGTGTCCGACCCAACCGCCCACACAAGTACAGTGGATCATCTTGAAATGTTGAGATTTACTTATTGTTCAAATTGTATGAGCAGATTCTAAATAAAAATAAATGTTAAAAAAAACTTTTGTAGATAATATATCTGTTTGTTCATCATACGCCTTTACATTTAACTCCTGGGGCCTGTTTCACGAAAGTTACAAGTTACATATTCATTATTTCACTAGTACAGGTAGCTGTAGTTACAATTTCACAATTGCAGGTGTTTCTTAAAAGCACTTCTTACTTTTATAATAAAAAGTCACAGTTGTGACTAATTGTCACAAGTCAGCTGATTACTGTAACAAGTTTATTTTAATGATTACTTTTACATTTGGAATTCTACGTTGCAACTAACTGAATTAATAATAATAATTGATTAGAATTTTTTTACTATCCTAAAAAGGAAGGCAAAATTAATTTTTTTAAAGAATTTATGGTTCGCGAAGATTTATTATTTGGATTATAATGAAACACGTCAACTAAAGTTGACAAAGTAAAAGAATGGAAAGTTGTACATGACAAAGCGTTAGCTTTAGGCTCGGTCCTGGCCAATAAAGATTATGTGTACACAAGAGACACACACTGGCAAAATTTGAAGAAGTACAATGTGGTTTTAAGCGCGAATTGGTAAAGAATATATAATATATTGGGGGAAAACTTGGCGTAGTTATATGGAACAGGGGCCTTGCTGATTTTTTGGCTTACATTTTTTTCATACTAGATACATAGCTAATAAACAAGTACATGATAGTTTTTTATTTCAGTGGAAAAGCCAAATATATTTATCAATTTAAAAAAAAAAACTATTTTTAAAAATAACGAAACTTTTAGTTATGCGCATGTTCATATATCAAACATTTAGACCCCACGTTTTACACGTTTTTTATGCAAGCCTACCTAGAGTTATACCTCATTTTAAAGGTGTTTGTACAGTACTAAAGTACAAAACTGAGGTCAAAATAATGGCCCAATCAGAAAATACAGCCTCTCAAAGAATTTAATGTCATAAAATAACTAATACTTCTTAGTTATACAGTTATTTATTTATCCCTGTTATTGAGCATTTTGTTGATTGTTTACAATAGTAACTAAAGGCTACGTTATAAAAATAACTATTATTTAACAAAAATAAAAATAATAAAACACTTTAGACAGTAAGTATAAGAATAGTTCGTAAAAATAGTTTACGAACATTATTATACTCATTTGCTACGCATTTTTTGTTTTAAAATTATTTAATTTCTTATATTTTGTCAGTAAAATTATAGCTGCAAGAAGTAATAGACAAGTAGAAGTATTAGTTGTATGACGTTGGTTCTTTGATAGGCTGTATTTTCTGATTGGATCATTCTTTTGACCTCATATTTGCACTGTTGTATTGTGCATAGGCTGACCTTTAAAATGAGATATTACTCTAGGTAGGCTAATATTAAAATGTTTAAGACTTCCTCCGTGAGCCATCCCCTGGCTATGCAAAAAACGAATAAAATATGTCTAACTGTTTGTTAGACGTGTACACAACTACAAAGTTTCGGAAATATTTTTTTTAAATTCGAGAATTGAATTGTGTGCCATTTATGGCCCAAACATTATGAGTGAAGGTGTAGTTCGTCAGTGGGTACGGTTTTTTAAAAATGGTAGAACAAACATTCACGATGAAGAAAGGAGTGGTAGGCCTTCTCTTGTCAGTAATGACCTTCTGAGCAAAGTGAACGAAAAGGTTCGTGAGAATCGTCGATTCACGATCTCGGAACTTTCTGACCACTGTCCTGACGTTTCTCGAAGCCTCTTTCACGAGATAGTGAAAGAAAAACTGGGGTACCACAAGTTTTGTGTTCGTTGGGTACCGAAACTGCTCTCCGCGACCATAAGACAAAAAGAATGTCGTCTGCCATTGATTTTTCTCTTTCGTTACGACTTGGAAGAAGCAGATTTTTTAAACAGAATCGTTACCGGTGATGAGACTTGGATGGCCTACGTGAATGCTGAGACAAAACAGCAATCAATGCAATGGGGTCATACCGCTTCTCCAAACAAGCCAAAGAAAGCCCGTCAAACATTGTCAGCAAGGAAGCTCATGGCAAAGGTTTTCTAGGATTCCAAGAGCATTTTGCTCATTGAATGTCTGGAACGTGGCACGACCATTACGTCTGAAGTGTACTGTGAAACGTTAAAACGGCTGAGAAGAGCGATTCAAAACAAGCGTTGTGGCCTCCTGACATCTGGTGTTGTGTTTTTGCATGACAACGCTGGACCTCACACTGCTCGGAGAACAAGTGAACTTTTGAAAAAGTTTAATTGGGACGTTTTGATCAGTCAACTTAATTGGGACTTGGCTCAAAGTGATTTTCACTTGTTTCCGTACATGAAGTCGTGGCTTGCCTCGCAGCGGTTCGACAGTGACGAAGAGCTACAAAACGCAGTGACAGGTTGGCTCCACTCACAGGCGGCAGATTTTTGTAAGGAGGGAATTGATAAGACTGTCAAAAGATATGACAAGTGATTAAATCGATTTGGTGACTATGTGGAAAAATAAAGTAAAGTTGTAGTTTTAAGATGTATATAATAAAATTGTTCTATCTTCACTGGATTAATTTTTATTTCAAAACGGAGGTTACTTTCTGGATTACCCTCGTAGTTTTAAAGTTAATAAATATATTCCATACCTTTGCCCAACCCCATATACAGTGATAATTGCAACACGATTTATCTGCACATAATTTAATAAAGCAAAGAAATTTAGTATTTTTACAATACTTGAGTAAAAATGAGAAAAAAAACAAGCCCAAAAGAATAAAAACATTGTAATAAGTTATCTAAAAATTTACCAATATTTCAACATAGGTTAAAAATAGTTTAACATTTAAGAAGTGTAGACATGTAACTTGTAACAATGTATAAAACACAGTATAAAACAATTGGCGAAATTGTACTTGTGAATCAGTAAATTATTACTGGTTACTACTACACTTGTAACTTTGTGTTTGTGAAACACCTGTAACTGATATTTTTACAGGTTTGTAAAAATTTACTGGTGAATATATAACTTGTAACTTTCGTGAAATAGGCCCCTGGCAGCAGTTTCCACAAGACTTTGAAAATATATATCAATTTTCACATATTTCCTTTATTTTATCTCCTATTCGTTGCTTATTCAACTACTCATGCCTAAAACTACAAAATAAGATGAGATAAGCATGATTCATATTATCCTGTTTATTTCTGTTTGTGATACTCTTAGATGAATTCAGTTTATAAAACGCCACAGCTGAACTGTTCTCTATTTACAAGAAGTAGTGTAGTGTTGATAGACTGGTGGGCGGGCATCAAATGAATGAGATCAGCCATTTTGTACTTAATGGAAATAATGTTATCTAAGTTTTATCATTGACATAAGTAGGTTGAGAGGGAAGTGGATAATCTAGCTTGCTAGAAGAGACATTAATCTAGCAGGCTGCTAACAAAGAGACGAGTATGACTCGAGTTCCGGCGGAAGTGAAGAATTGTTACGTTTACTCGCCAATTAGCTCGGATTTGTGTAGATTTCATTCAGCGTGCGTGCATAGAAGAGTTACGTTCCAGTTACGTAACTAGTGTGGCTGAATCACCGGAGCATGGCCATTTGTTCTTGTAGTGGAACTGTGCCCACTGCAGGTAACTATTACCTTTGGATAACCACCAACATGGCTTCAGATGATTTAAATCTGTAAACATATCTAAATTCAGCAATTTACAGGATTCATAATTGTGTCATGGGTAAATATCATGACACAATTGTGTAGTTATACATTCTATTCATGTCCAATCGTGCAACACTATATTGAGAGAACAAAACGTTGCCTTCTTTTTCGGACTTAATCCAAAAGCAACTTACAGTAATATAATTAATTTAGGACAGAACGGACATGTGACTGAGTTCAGAAAGTTTACTGTATGGCCTCATTATGTTACTATATTATGAAAATATCTAAACAAGTAAATAGTTAACCTTTTAGAACTAAAATTGTTTTGAAATATGCAATGATGTGTTTTGTATTGGAAATATATTAATATTCACAATATTTTGATTTCGCCGTATTCTATACACATTATCTAACGGTTCGGCAATTGATACACTATACTTCAAGTGAACATCACTGACCGTCGTAGAACTCTTATTTAGGAAATATATAATCCGTGTGCACTTGCTTACCTCCCTTCGGGTGCCTTTCCAGGTGGTGGCGGATAGGGGAGTGCTCACTAGATATAGCGGGTACTCATAAAAACTGAATTCATATTATTAACATTTACGCAAATATTAACACACAACAATGGAATATAAAATGAGCAATCAAGAGGGCCCCATTTTAAATATTTAGGCGAAACTCTCAAGAACAAATGAAAATAGTAGCACAGAATATGAGACAACAGAAAGTTTCAAAAGCCATCTTCAGAACGTGAAACATCTACAAAAAATACATTTCATTAAACACTAAGATCACACATAACACAGTAGTGAAACCAGAAGCACTACGTGCACGTGAGACACACGAAAAGAGATTTGGAAAATATTCTGAAGGAGGAAAGAAAAATCGTAAGTAAAATTTAAGGCCCAAGATAAATAGAGGAAGGATACAGACTACATTCCAGAATTTCTGAACGTTAATCTTATCTTCCTGCCGACACCAAGAAAAGAAGATTACATTATACAGACACGTCCATAGGCTACCCGAAACCAGGATCGCTAAGCGAGTCCTCACGTATATTCAGAAAGTGAAAACAACGAATCCCTGGATAACCAAAGTCAGAGAAGATACAATGAAAAGCGTAGCTAAACAATACAGTCATTGGTTTAGATTAATGAGTTGTAATGAAGCGAGAGAATAGAAGATAAAAAACAAGGGAAAAATGGACGGATAAAAGAAAAAAAGAACCACAGGCAGAAAGTGTTAAAATTATGGGGAAAAAGAAGAAAAGTCAAAGGTGCTTTGCGTGATCCAACTGAGTTTATTCCCATAAAGTATAGTTAGTAAGTAGAACATCCATCCAAGCGAGGTTAATCGATCATTATCAAAGAGAGGTTTTGTAATAATTCCTTTTGAACCGTTAAAAGCTCTCATATTCATGGTTTTGAATCCAAACCATATTTTAGTACTTAGATCTGTCATCATCTTAGATTTAACGTGAAACACACACAAGTGCTTGAAATCAGCCTCTAAAAGTGCTTAAAAGCCATTTAAGGTCCTTATTGTAGCTAATTTGCCGTTTGATGTATTTGAAATCAGAAGACCTAATAAAATGTAAATATTAATAGTAATTCAAGTTCCCACTTTGATTTATTACTATTTATTTACGAACCATATTTATTACATTTAATCGTACATTATTTGATTACCTTTGATTACCTTTGATTACCTCCTCTGATGAGAGTAAATGTAATATGTCCTTGGGGAATCACTCTGCTCTGATGAGAGTAAATGTAATATGTCCTTGGGGAATCACTCTGCTCTGATGAGAGTAAATGTAATATGTCCTTGGGGAATCACTTTGCTCTGATGAGAGTAAATGTAATATGTCCTTGGGGAATAAATCTGCTCTGATGAGAGTAAATGTAATATGTCCTTGGGGAATCACTCTGCTCTGATGAGAGTAAATGTAATATGTCCTTGGGGAATCACTCTGCTCTGATGAGAGTAAATGTAATATGTCCTTCGGGAATCACTCTGCTCTGATGAGAGTAAATGTAATATGTCCTTGGGGAATCACTCTGCTCTGATGAGAGTAAATGTAGTTTACTGAAATCAATTACATAATATTAGGGAATGTTGTATTATATTGTAATTTGTTGTATATGTGTTGAGCTCAGTATATTCACATTGAAGGAATGACCTCTCAATGGTCATCATTGAGTTTTGGTCGAGTTGAGCTTTGGGCCAGCCGGTGGCCGAGCGGTCTAAGGCGTCAGGACTTTGAGCTTGGGTTAGAGATAGCGGTAGTTCGAATCCGGCCTAGACTGGAAGATTTATCAGTAATATTCACCTTCTACTGTACTGGTTCGCCCCCTTACTCTGTCTGAATAAGTTCCTCGCACAGATCAATAGTCTATGAGGAATATGCAGAGTTAGGTTAAGAAGGAGGATCGGCCTCTCCTTTATAAAAAAAGTTATGAACTTTGCCTTAAGAAGAAAGTGTTAATAGATAGTGAGTGCCTTGCTTCATAGATAAAAACTAGATATAGCTACCGTATACTATACCGTTGCCCAAGCCATTGGGTTGTTAGTACTTGTCCCTTTATCGGGGTAGTGGAAAAGTAGCCCCTGGAAAAGTACCCCCCCCCTACCTACGTTACTTTGACGTCACGAAAACGTTATTTGGACAGCTGACGAAACTGGTGTCCGCGACTGGAAAAGTAACCCTCTCCCCCGCGACCGATCTAGTAAACTCGCTGAATGTAATGATATAGTCTAATATAAATTTATAATCAAATATGGTAAATTTTGATCGGATTTATAGCCTTTGGAAAAGTACCCCCCGTCCGGCTGTACTTACGGAAAAGTAGCCCCTGGAAAAGTACCCCTCTCCGGGCTGGCTCAGCCTTGCGACTGCCGCAACAAGTTGCAGGCGTTTGAAAACTACTGGTTGTGGACTGAAGTTTCGAAGGTCTATAATTTATTTATCTAAAGTACACACATCAAAAATGTGGGTAAATCTACATAAATTAATTTCACTATTAAATATTGATCATACGTATAAATACTTTATACAGTGACACAGAAAACAGAACCGGTATCTTCGTACCGAGTGTTTCATGTTTTTTATCAATGCGTCATCTTCATGCATTTACCTTTCTCTATTTATTCGATAGTGACACAATTTTTATACAGAGTAAAATACATGTCATTAAATATTTTGTACTTTCAGAATTTTATATTTACGACAAGTACTCTGGTTTGTTTTTTAAAGAAAACGTTTGTTTTATTCAATATAGTCGTTAAACTGCGTTCTTAGTCGTAATAATCACGAAATGCATATGTTATTATACACACGACATTACTATGGAAAAATGCAATTACATATATTTCAGTTTACATTTTTATTACAGATTGCGTAAGGAACACGTCAAACACCGAATCAGCATGGCTACAGAATTTCACACAAAACTGATAAGAACTTTTTTAACAAACAACATTCCGAATATTATTTTACTGTTGATATTGTATCTCGGTTTGAATTCAAAAGGACACCTTGTTGTTTTTAATAAGTTTTTTAATTCATCGCAACGACTGTCTTAGTAAGAAAAAAAAAGAAAGAAAAACAATGTATACGAAACTTTTTAACACAAATTATTCTGTGCGTTGAATATTTTCACTTATATAATATTACAGTATCAAACTGAATTGCACTTATTTTATTGTACTTTTAAGAAGACTTGAAAAATGTCTGAACATATGTCATGATATTTTGTAGGAATAATAGGATGGAATGTAATCAAAGAACTTATGCAAATTGTGGTGTTATATGTCAAGTCTTTTTCCTTGGATTTCGGAATATCAGCCAATTATGAATAATTTATATTGGGTGGTAAATTACAATTAAAATCTTTATGTTAAAGCGAGTTAAATTCGCAAGTCCGATGTAAAAAATAAATAACAATTTATATTAAACCGTAATAACATTTTCGGAATTTTTAAAACAACTTTTTATATTGGATGAACATAAAGATTTAGGTACTATTCCCAAGTGCATGAAGATGAAACGAATGGACTGTTTTTTTTAAATATGGTATGTAGGTATCTTTAAAAAATATCTCCGGATCATTTATTTAATTTTTTGAACATATTAATTTTTTCTGATTTTATACCCCAAAATACATTAATTTGCATTTTCCTCATAAACTGCTCTAAATATTTTCATTAAATTTGCACAAAATATGTATTTTAAAACTTCAAATAATATGGTGTCACATTTTTGATTGTGATTCTTTTTTCTTTGACTATTAAATGATATAAACTTAAATAGTAACAATTTATGTCTACGTTTATTTAAGTCTTCAATCACAATAAAAACCACTATCGTATATTAATATGACACTATTGAATATAGCAATAAGTGTGATTCAATTATATGATATTATATAATTAAATTATTTAGATTTATCAATCCAATTATAGAACTGAAATTTAATAGAGAAGGGCTTATAATGACAATAAATTATTTATCACTAGCATAATTTTGACGTTACGTCTAATTTCACTTAGGCCTATCATCTAATATCATGAGAGGCATTTCAAAAGCTTTGCAGTATAATTCTCTTGATAGTATCGATTCCATATATTATGAAATTTAGCCTCAATTTAAGTTAATTAGTATTAGCCTACTAAATTGCCATAAATCAATTTTAACTATTTAAACAACAGCCGTGGGCTAATTAACTAAATTATTACAGAACTAATAATGCTTAACTAATTTTCATAAGATAGACCACTTTTAACGTTATTGAATGATAATAAACTAATTACATAGTTTATCAGTTTTATATATAAAAAAGAAAATGTTATGTTTTCTGAATTGTAACGAATGTTCAGGTTATTTACAATTCATAATAAACCAACGGACACAGAATAGAACATATATTATGTCTATTCCATATTCTGAAGCATCAAATACAAAATGCAAACGCCTTCAATATTCCTGATACAGTCCGGCCAACAGCCTTGGGGTGGGGGTACTTTTCCAGTCAGCACAAATCCACCCAGTACGGTCCTAATTCTTGCATTATCATCTTAATTTATTACGTACCATTCAATGATAATAAAATACCATTTAATAGTTTCAAAATGAATAAACAGCTGAAATCTCACTGTGAGGAGTGTTCGCGACTGGAAAATTACCCCTCAGCTGTGACGCAAAGTGACGTATGCCTTCACTGGGGGGCGGGTTACTTTTCTAGGGGCTACTTTTCATGCGCCCCCCTTTATCTGAATAAATTGGTCTCAGTTAGTAGCCACACAACACTACAATCTAAAGCATCCTACATTTCCGTTTTTCTTATGTTTCCTTAAAATAATCAAAAGTGTGTTAGTTTTAAAAAGTAGTAAAAAGGTTTTCATTTATTTGTTTAGTTGAATTGGTTGGAATAAAGTATTTTTGCTACTTCATATGCGTATTGCAAGTTTGATTTTCAGAACATCCTTATTTGGTACCGCATGTGTCTAACATATCTCAGTAGTGCATCTTATTTAAACACCAACACACGCAATGAGACAAAAACAGGCTGTAGTAAGTCACAATAAATCAAATGAGACAAAAAACAGTCTGTAGTAAGTCACAATAAATCAAATGAGACAAAAAACAGTCTGTAGTAAGTCACAATAAATCAAATGAGACAAAAAACAGTCTGTAGTAAGTCACAATAAATCAAATGAGACAAAACAGGCTGTAGTGTCACAATAAATCAAATGAGACAAAACAGGCTGTAGTAAGTCACAATAAATCAAATGAGACAAAAAAATGAGACAAAAACAGGCTGTGCTGTAGTAAGTCACAATAAATCAATTGAGACAACAGGCTGTAGTAAGTCACAATAAATCAAATGAGACAAAAACAGGATGTGCTGTAGTAAGTCACAATAAATCAATTGAGACAACAGGCTGTAGTAAGTCACAATAAATCAAATGAGACAAAAAACAGTCTGTAGTAAGTCACAATAAATCAAACGAGACAAAAACAGGCTGTGCTGTAGTAAGTCACAATAAATCAATTGAGACAACAGGCTGTAGTAAGTTACAATAAATCAAATGAGACAAAAAAACAGTCTGTAGTAAGTCACAATAAATCAAATGAGACAAAACAGGCTGTAATAAGTCACAATAAATCAAATGAGACAAAAAACAGTCTGTAGTAAGTCACAATAAATCAAATGAGACAAAAACAGGCTGTAGTAAGTCACAATAAATCAAATGAGACAAAAAACAGTCTGTAGTAAGTCACATTAAAACAAATGAGACAAAAACAGGCTGTAGTAAGTCACAATAAATCAAATGAGACAAAACAGGCTGTAGTAAGTCACAATAAATCAAATGAGACAAAAACAGGCTGTAGTAAGTCACAATAAATCAAATGAGACAAAACAGTCTGTAGTGTCACAATAAATCAAATGAGACAAAACAGGCTGTAGTAAGTCACAATAAATCAAATGAGACAAAACAGTCTGTTGTAAGTCACAATAAATCAAATGAGACAAAACAGTCTGTAGTAAGTCACAATAAATCAAATGAGACAAAACAGGCTGTAGTGTCACAATAAATCAAATGAGACAAAACAGGCTGTAGTGTCACAATAAATCAAATGAGACAAAAACAGGCTGTGCTGTAGTAAGTCACAATAAATCAAATGAGACAACAGGCTGTAGTAAGTCACAATAAATCAAATGAGACAACAGGCTGTAGTAAGTTACAATAAATCAAATGAGACAAAAAACAGTCTGTAGTAAGTCACAATAAATCAAATGAGACAAAACAGGCTGTAATAAGTCACAATAAATCAAATGAGACAAAAAAAGGCTGTAGTAAGTCACAATAAATCAAATGAGACAAAAAAAAAAAAAACAGTCTGTAGTAAGTCACAATAAATCAAATGAGACAACAACAGGCTGTAGTAAGTCACAATAAATCAAATGAGACAAAACAGTCTGTAGTATGTCACAATAAATCAAATGAGACAAAACAGTCTGTAGTAAGTCACAATAAATCAAATGAGACAAAACAGGCTGTAGTAAGTCACAATAAATCAAATGCTACATAGAATGCACGTTATCTGTATTTAGATTTGGCTATAGATATTAAAAAAAGCCAAGTTCTTTACTTGGTATTGAGTAATTTCAAAGTACATTTGATTATTATTTAAGAGAGTATTATAATAGTAAAACATATAATTGTATTGTTGTACAGTGGAATCGTTATTGTTGTACAGTGGAATCGTTATTGTTGTACAGTGGAATCGTTATTGTTGTACAGTGGAATCGTTATTTTTATATACAATGTAGGGAAAGTTAGATGTAGGGAAACATTTTTAGATAGATGAAATGTTGACAACCTAGACCACCCCAGAAGCGCTTCCATTCTGAGAGGAGTTATTTCATAATTTGCAAGTTTACCTCCTGGCTTCCAGCGTTACGTAATATATTTGCTAATGGTGAAATTAGGAGATATGAGGCTTTCACATTTACGTGGTGACCTCTGCCTTGTCTTTGGGAACAGAGAAACACCTGACCTGTTGCCAAATGCCACGAGAGAAGAATTGAAACCCAACTCCATGTGAAGCCGGTATGGCAAGAATGGAGATTCACCAGTCAACCATTCTTGTTCATTTTGAACTTTGCAGACGTGTTTGAATGAATTTTTACGTATTTGAATGAATGTGTCTAACAATCACTGGTAACAAACAACAACCACTAAAAGCAGATTTTCACTATCGAGTCAATTATTGTTAATTGACAACTTTATATCGGGATATACACGTATTTAATATGTGAAATCATAATTCCTAATTTGTGAGTTGAAAGAATGTATTTCACTTTATTCTCAGCCGAACAAGCACGACATTCTTTAAATTTGTACTTAATTAAAAGTCCAAAGCTCCGTTTGAACTGTTAATAGTATTTAATCTTCACGAGTAATTGGCATTCTTCAATATTTTTGGTTACAGCCACTTGGCATAACATAACATATCTCTACATTCAATTGCAAATGCTGTATATATACAATTAAAGCTAAACCTCAGACGTAAGGCTTATTGTTCAGCTCAGTTCTCATCACTGCTACTAAATAACTTCCTCGCTCATCGCAACTGTACCGTGAAGACCAGAAGACAATAGTCCGAACAACGGAAGTGTCATCGACTTTCTACCCATGGCCTCACTGTCACCGGTGATGAAACATTAGTAACCGGCGTGACCAACCGTCACACGCGGGTTATAGACAACACAATACTTTACATTGCACCGAGCGTGTTATTGTTATTTCAAAAGTGCTTTTGCAACAAGTTCATGTTTTGACACGCCAACTCAGTGTACTCTCCTGCAGAGAAAGCGCTTTACTTAACATGCATTTATCGAGTTTCTTTTCGTAGTGAAACAAAATATTTAGTTCCTTTTTACAGTGAATCAACATTTTTGGGTCAGATATCTCCAAAGTATTGATAAATGTTCGATACATCTGTGTTCTCTTTTCGAGTGTTGTGGCTGTCGTTACAAATCCAGAATAATTCGGTTCGCTTCGTTTGATATTTTATTTACGCTCTCTCAATGCATCGAGTTTGGGGAAAGATTTTTTTGCGTGGACATTTTTTAAGAGAGTTTTGAAACTGTTATTTCTTAGGATGTTCACTGTATTCTGATATTGGGTAACCAATTTAATTTTTGTCAATTTGATAAAGCATGAGAACATAGTTGTCTAACAATTTTGTCTGGATTTTTTTAACAATTTTTTTAACGCCGTGGTGGGGGTTAAAAAATTCAATTTTTTTATTATTATCTTAAAAAACTCTCCATTTCATCCTGTTTAAGAAAATATATAACACTTGGTACTTTCCTTGCTTTGTATGGTTAAAAAAAATAAAAACAAGAATGGCGTTGATGTATTCAGCACAAACTTTCAAGTGATGAAAAACCACAACACGAGCTTTGTCCTTTTGGAAATGAGTCTTGGTGTAAGTATAAGGCACAAGAACAAAATATAGAATATAAACATAAAAACTCTCTACCTGAAGAAGTAATGAATGTAATAAAGCCAGTTTACAAAGATTTGTCGGATCCAAAATGTTTTAAAACGTTGTTTGCACGGAAAGACTCAAAATCCGAATGAGAGCTTTAATAATGTGATTTGGAGTAGGGTTCCAAAAACTACATTTGTAGGTCTTAAAACTCTTCAGATTGGAGTAAATGACTCCATTATAAGCTTCAATGAGGGTGCCATTGGTAAAGCTAATGTGTTTGAAAGATTGGGAATAACACCTGGGAAGTTTATGATTTAAGGACTGAAGAACATTGATGAAAATAGAATAAAAAAAGCAAATAAAGAGGTTCAAGAGGAAAATAAGAAAAAAAGGGTTAGGAGAAGGTTGCTCAAGAGAAGAAAAGAAGATAATGATTGTCAGGATTATGTTCCAGGAGGTTTTTAGTGTGTGTTTGCTAGTTTAGACTTTAAATGGATTTTCCCGAAAGTTACTTTTTTCAGTGTTTAGGTACCATTTTCTCCCGAACTATTGGGCCTACAGACTTCAAAATTTATACTCATAATTTACACTAATTACTGAGTAATTTACTCCATTTTTATAAAATTATATTAAGTTTTAAGTAGTCTACAAAAATTTTGAACTTTAAAATTAAAGATATTTTATAGTATAAAAAAGAAATTTTTTTCCCTAAATAATTGTTGTAGCTAAATACTTCATAATGGAGTACTTCATTAACCAACATGAACACAATAAGAAAAAAAAATCATCACCCTAGTTTTTATAGGTTATAAGAAACTTGTACCTAAATAGTAACATGTTTTCCCATTTAAATAGCATTGGAGGCCTCGCCACGGCGTGCTCCCCTTAAATAATAGTTTTGTCTGCACATTTTTGAGAATAGTTTAAATTCCAGAGGATCCCCATTGATCCTTATTTAAATTTTATTTTTTGCTGTCAAAATGTCAGTACTTGTGTTGTTCGCACTTTACGTGAAAACCATTTCCAAGAAACGTTTTTCTTTATTCTTTAAATTCACGAGAAAAACTGTTGAGATATTATGACTCCACTTGCATGGTAGGCATACTATGTTATTTTTATGGACAGTGTTTTGGTAAGGTAATTGTTTACTTTATACAAACTCTTCATATGACTTTTTAAGCCATTTTTACTTTACATTTTGACATTTTAAATAAGTAAACTAGGGAGGGCACACTGTAATCCAAAATTTATTTTTCTATATACAGCACGATCTAACCAATTTCGTTTACAATATTATACCTTTGTATAAACATGGTTTGATATCTAGAATATAATATTAAAACGTATAATACTGTTGACTGCCTCTAACTAAATGTGTTTTGGTATTTTCATAGAATATCTTTTAATTTATCACTTTTGATTATTAAATGGCCTACATTAATTTTGAAACCTCGCCTTCCAATAGTTTTTAGTATTTAATTATAAGCACATTGCATAGAGGATTTTTAATTTGGGAAAATCTTGTTAAAAAGAGATCAAAGTGATCCTTATCTAAATGTTATGTCTGTAGTCACCATGTCAGCAACCCTTGCGTTGTTCCTTACAGACGAAAATAATAGTGATAATGAATATACTGTATTTAAATTACAGGTGGGATATGAAACAGAAGCACAGGAGGGTATTTTATGCCCATATTGATAGTTAATTATATTGTTACAAATGATAGAAGACATGATGATGGAAGGGGAAGGAACATTATGGGGATACGAGCGTGATTTGTAATAGACCCATTCACCTACCCTACGTGCAAACACAGTTGACAAAAATCCCACCTATAATACAACATGTCATCATATTGATTATTTTATTCCTAGGGGACCACTCTATTTGTTTTTAAAGAAATGCTTTAGTATAATCCTTGATTATATACCTCACAATGGATATTTTAGGAATAAATAGAAATATTTATGGCTGGTGTCAGTAATTTTTTTAGTTAGTGAGGCCCACAACCACAGCTGGTTTAAACTGCATTACATTTTACATGGGACCTCACTAGCGCTCCACAATGGACCACAAAAACAGCCGATGTTTTAAGACTCAAAATTTAACATTGGATAGGAAATATATTTGTGCTTAAAATCAATGGTATAGCATATCTCAGTATTTATTAAAAATGTGTGCTTGTAGACAAAATTTTAAATTGTTTACCTATATTAAATTTAAAAAATAGTTACAAATATTATCTACTGAAATAATAATGGTAATAAAAAGTATAACTCCTCGATTAACAAATGATGGAGCAAACCTTTAAAAACATAATGGAAAACACAAATATTATTTAGTTTATTTCTTCATCAGATTTTTAACTTAATGAAAAAATCCAGTAGGACTTGTTAAAGTAACCTTTGAAGAAGATAAGTGCAATACATCGTAGCGACAAATCTTCCACTAATGGTGACAGTGAAACTGTTTATATGACCTTGTGAATTGTATTGTTGTGCAACTGGTATTTAGAGAACAAACACACATGTAGTAACGGACAACTTCCTCTTGCCTCCACACCTACACCTAGCGGTCAGAACGTCACCGTTTCAGTGAACAAACACACCTGTAGTAACGTACGACTTCCTCTTGCCTCCACACCTACACCTAGCGGTCAGGACGTCACCGTTTCAGTGAACAAACACACATGTAGTAACGTACGACTTCCTCTTGCCTCCACACCTACACCTAGCGGTCAGGACGTCACCGTTTCAGTGAACAAACACACATGTAGTAACGTACAACTTCCTCTTGCCTCCACACCTACACCTACCGGACAGAATGTCACCGTTTCAGTGAACAAACACACCTGTAGTAACGTACGACTTCCTCTTGCCTCCACACCTACACCTAGCGGTCAGAACGTCACCGTTTCAGTGAACAAACACACCTGCAGTAACGTACGACTTCCTCTTGCCTCCACACCTATACCTAGCTGTCAGGACGTCACCGTTTCAGGGAACAAACACACCTGTAGTAACGGACGACTCCCTCTACCTCCACACCTACACCTAGCGGTCAGGACGTCACCTTTTCAGTGAACAAACAACGCTGCAGTAAAAAAAATGATGACGACAATAAACGATTTGTCGTATTGAAAAATTACTACCATTTTCCGTCCCAGAATTGAGACGATCTACTACTTTGTTTCTACGATTGTTTGCTCTATCTTGCCTTCTTCGCCCTTACGTAGAGCTAGATTTGTTGTGCGTGATACTCAACACAGCTACTTTACCACTGAAAGCAGACTTATATGCTTTTCTGAACAAACCAACTTTTACAGATTGAAATAGTTTTTCTCATAGGTAACAAAGTGTTATAGTCATTAAAAGGAAGTCTACTTTTAGAGGGCACAAAGTAGGGCAATCGTGCCTGGATCAGTATTGTTCGGTTGTTTTCCTTACGATATAACGATTGGTGTAATTCGACAGATTTTTCTTTCTTTCTTCAAAACTTGTTTGTTTTATAATCTTATAATTTTATAATCTTACAAAACAAACAAGTTTTGAAGAAAGAAAGAAAAATCTGTCGAATTACACCAATCGTTATATCGTAAGGAAAATAACCGAACAATACTGATCCAGGCACGATTGCCCTAATTTGTGCCCTCTAAAATTAGACTTCCTTTTAATGACTATAACACTTTGTTACCTATGAGAAAAACTATTTCAATCGGAAAATTGCAAATATAATTAATTTTCAGCCATGGCCTGCTAATAGGGCATTATTGAACATGGCGATTCAGGCTAATTGAGGCACAATTGCGCTTTCTAATACTAGACTTACTTTTACTGTCTATATAACTTTGCTTTGTAGGAGAGCAACTAATTTCAATCGGAAAATTTCAAGACTGAATTGAATATAGCCATTACCTGTTCATAGAACATGGCTAAACAAGAAACCAGGTATTTCACTGATTCAGACACAATTGCCCTACTTTGTGGCCTCTAAAAGTAGACTTATAACATTTTATATGTTATAAAGCTGTTGTATTTATGCGAAAAACGTATTTCAATCGGAAAATTGCAAATTTGATTAGAATATAGCTATGGCCTGCTCATTGGACACTGTTAGATTCAAAAGCAATGTTCTCGAGTCTGAACCACTGCTACAAAATAAATACTCATCCGATTCCGTTGTGTTGTACACGAAAATTTTGCTTATTTAATTTTACACAATTTCATATAACATATTTATTGAAGGCATTTAGAATTTTTTATATCAGGTAGAATACAAACAACAAAACACGAAATTTAAAACTTTTGGAGTAAAGCTCAACTTAAAAAATTTCTAAAACAAAAAGTACAAAAGATAAGTGAGTTAAACTTTAATCACATGTGAAGAGGGTTGCTTTTTGTAGTCTGTACAAATTCTTGAATTTTTACTCTTTTACAAAATGTTCCGTTGTAGTTTTTGTAAACCCTTGCAATCTTAAAAATGGCTGATCATACAAACTCCAAAACGGTTCAAAAATACCGTATTGAAAGATAAAGTAAGATTATAAAATGGTAAATGCGATAAAAAAATCGTACGATTTTATATCACATGATAATTCAAAAACCATCGATGTGCCGTAACACGCGCGACCAGCCAAGCCACCGGATGCGGTGTTGCCACGTCATGCAGCTGGACTTTAACCTTGTATTAGGGGACTTATTAGCTATGAATGACAGGTAGACATGTTACAAGTAAAGGCTGATGAATCACTCACAGTTACTAGAAATGTGATATGTACATCTTACAAATCACCAATATCATTTTCACGATATTGGATAATTTGTGGCTATCATTTTCACGTTACATTCAGCTTGTTACATGTATACACACAAGCTGTACTTGTAACATACTGTATATAAAAGTTTACAAAAATTTACATAATTGTAAATCCTGTAAATAAGTTATTTTTTAGTTTGATAATCATTTTAGAGATATAACATTTTAAAACCTGTAGTGTGAGGTCCAAAGTCCTCATGACAAAAGATGATTAAAAGAATGGTTTAGATTTAGATATAAAACATGATTGATTAACTGTTCAATACTTCCACAGTAATAAACCTTTCGTGCACTGTTTAAATACGAGTACTTCACGCGCACGATTCGGCAACGCCGAAATACTCAGTCGAAACTAGTTTTAAAGTGCTGACCCTCCGGATTTACTTACACATAAGCGCATAGCGATGTTTGTTGAATTATCATGTGATATAAAATCGCAATTTTTTATCGCACTTACCGTTTTATAATCTTACTTTATTTTTCTATCAGGTATTTTTGAACCGTTTTGGAAGTGTTTATGATCAGCCATATTTCAAATTGCAAGGGTTTACAAAAATTACAACAGAACATTTTTAGAGGAGAGTAAAAATTCTAGAATTTAAACAGACTACAAAAAAGCAACCTTCTTCACATGTGGTTAAAGTTTCATTGACTTATCTCTAGTACCTTTTGGTTTAGACATTTGTAAAGTTGAGCTTCACTCCAAAAGTGCTAAAATTTCATGTTTTTTGTATTCCACCTGCTTTAAAAAACTCTTAGTCTTAAAAAAATGTGTAAGTTATATTAAATTACGTAGAATTAAATAAGCTAAATTTTGATGTACAACCCAACGAAATCAGATGAGTATTTCTTTTCTAGCAGAGGTTCAAACTCGAGTACATTGCTTTTTGAATCCGACAGTAAACACGATGAGAAACTCGATACTTCTCTGATTAGGGCACAAATGTGTTAATTTGTGACCTCTAAAATTAGACTTACAGACTTTTATAGAATATAAAACTTTGTATCCAGGATGAAAAATTACTGCTCATGGGACATGGCAAACCCTACCTTTTTGACTTACTTCTGCACTCTGATCACTCAGCAGTATTTAGGTATTGACACAGTGTATGAACCTGAAATTCAAATGTACTATCTCTTTCTGGTGTAAATAATCAATACGGCTGGCGTTAAAAAAGTAGCCATTTAAGTGGTTTTCATTGTAAAATGATTAAGGTCATTTCCATTAACTCTGTCACGAGTGCGTTACTTTTCAACCTCATTAAGTACACTTACAGAGTTATCTAGACTATAAAACTTTTTTACCTGGGAGAACGGCTGCAGGCCGAGCTTTTATGTTGATGTGATGGGTTAGAGAGAACCACGGGGGAGGGCTGAGCAAGTATAAAGTACTAACCCGTAGCGAAGCACGGACAATCGGCTAGTAAATATACAGGGTGTTTGAAAAGTATGGGGGAAAAAATAAACAAAAAAGTCCCAAAGAAGATATTTTATCTCGCTTAGTTTGGTGTCTGTCTGTTTGTGTGTTAAAAAAAAAAACCATATCTCCTAAACGGTATTAGCTATAGTTTTGAAACTTGACAAGAATATAGCTTTATACCCCATAATACACTCTAAGAATATAAAACAATATTTTACCCTTTTCAAAATGGCGGCCGTTTAAAAATTGTAATGCTAAATTTCATGAAAACCAAATAAAAAACAAAAAAATGTTACAATACTTAATATTTATCTAAAAACAAGGAAATATTTTGGTACCTCGTTTGTTACAATCAGATGGTAAATAACTGAGACAAGGTAATTTTTCTGATTGTGTGCAAAATGTTTTTGCAACTTTCTTATACTTGTGTCTATTGACTTAAAACCATCAGTCAAATTTTGCTCATAATCAGAAAAATTACATGTTCTCAGTTATTTACTGTTCGATTATAACAAATTAAGTACCATAATATTTGCCTCTTTCTAAGCTAAATATTAGGTTTAGTGACAAATTTTGTTTTTGATTTGGTTTTTATGAAATTTAGCATTAAAACTTTTAAACGGCCGCCATTTTGAAATAGGTAAAAGTAATATTTTATATTTTTAGATTATAATAGATGGTGTGAAGTTAAATAGTTGTGTCAAGTTTCAAAATTACAGCTAATACCATTAATGAGATATGGTATTGTTTTTAAAATCACACATACAGATAAACATACGCCAAACTAAGCGAGATAAGACACATCTTCATAGGTACATTTTTTGTTTATTTTTATCTATTTAATCAATTCCTGAAGGTTTGACCATACTTTTTAAACACCCTGCATAAATGTACATATGCAATCATTGGGAAAAAACACACACGCACGCCCGCGCGCGCCGCGCGCGCGCGATAGGAAAGGATATTGCATCTTCGCCCCAGATATGTACAATACATGCAAAATTAGATGTATTGTAAAAACTCTGCATTAAAAAAAATAGTTAGTAAAGGTAAACATTCATAAAATTAATTACAAATATAACAACTTAAGTATTCTAATATAAAGAATCAGGCTGTATAATACAGATATATTTTAAAGTATTGAATCAAAATATGTAATGTAATAACCCCATAAAAAAGAAAAAAGTTTAATATGCAATTCAAATAACAACAAATTTGTAAAAAAGTGAAGCTGTCAGTTCCGGTTTAAGGGGTAAGTAAAGTATGCGGCCACGTAGGGCGCCAGGAAAAAGGGGCTCTTGGTTTAATACTGCCTAAAAGCTGAGTATTAACTTTAACTTTATTCAGTTAAAAAAAAATCATTAACTTTCCCAAGTATGCTAATAATGACTAGTGGAAGTAGCAGTATTGTATATATGAATGTAACCTAATACGAATTTGATAATTTAAAATGATTATAATAGTTTGTTGTACATAGTTTAATTTAATAAAAATTGCCTATTTGTCTGTATATGGACTTAAATTCCCAATTTGTAGTTAATCAAATGGTCTTTATATTCAGTAGCTATGTGACTTGATTGGACCACTTTTAAGCTACAAATAAAAACCACGTGTTTGTTTGTACATGTGATGTGTTTTGTAATGGTTTGGCCAAGGAGAACGAATCCTGATTTGCTTGATTTAACTTCGGCCCTGACATTTACTCATCTCACTTCCTCTTTCATCAATTCTTGCTGGAACAGGATCCCGTAATTCTTGCTGGAACAAGATCCCGTAATTCTTGCTGGAACAAGATCCCGTAATTCCTGCTTGTAATTAAGTATCCCGTACAACTTCCCTGTCACAGTTGACGGCCACATTTACAAAATTGAAATGCTTCAAATATTTTGTTCTATTAATTAAAAATTGCTCTATGTGAGTTCACATTTTACACAGAGAAGTCGAGTAGGTGAACGTTCACTTCAGCGCCGTATAAATAAAGGTGGGCTTCTATTGATTTTCCCTAGCACAGTTTCTAAAATTTCATTTTTTTAAATCTCTTTTCAGAAAACACCCACCTACCCTACATACATGACTCGTAAGAACACAAATCCTTGTAGAAATATAAAACACATAGAATCAATATTCCATCCATGCCTTTACTATATTATAATTTTAGATAGGCCTAAATTACTAAGTCTTGAAATGAAAACCTAGTAATTTATAGTAAAAGCTCTAATTATGTATAATATAAGGTTTAGATTATGATTTAATTGATTGTAGAATTAATTAATTGGATCAACAAGACTCAGTTGATTTTTCCCTTGACTAGTTATGTACAGTTCCCTTTACTACAGTTAAAATGTACAGGGTACGGCAGCGTAACTTCCTTTTCTAAAAACTTAATAAAACCCATTGTATGAATCATAGTACTTGTATTACTTTTAACTATGTTGACACATCTAAAGTTTTGATTTACATGATTTTGAAGATCAAATCGGGTAGGTGACGTCCCCTACTCTCCCTCCATACACTGAGTAAACCGATTTATGGCATCCATTTTCCTCAACCATGAAGCACATTTTCATTTGTGTGGATCTATCATCAAAAAAATATGCGCTACTGGGTTGACACCAATCCACCAAACCGAAAGTCACAGTAAGGTGGGACCAATAATTTCTTCAGCTGGAATTATTAGTCAATGGTTCTTTGAGGAAAATGAAGTCACAATGACAGTGACTTCGGACCGGCATGTAAACATGTTGCAGGAATTCTTTTCAACAAGGCTGCATGAGTTGGACTTGGGAGACACGTGCTTCCAACAAGACGGTGCAACGGCACACACTTCAATAGCAGCTATGGCTGTTTTGAGGAAACACTCCCCAGAGCGCCTCATCTCAAATTAGAGGCAATTTGGATAACGCTCTTCCGTATTTATGTGAACCGTCCAAGGACCTTACAAGATTTTCAGACCAAAATCCAAGAAGAAATTACTAAAATAACACCTGGCAAGAGTCAGGACGAACGCTAGAAATCGGTTTACTCAGTGTATGGAGAATGAGGGACGTCATCTACCCGATTTGATCTCCAAAACTAGATTATAAAAAATAAATAAAATATTCCGATTCATATAATGGGTTTTATTGAATTTTTAGAAAAGGAAGTTATGCTGCCACACCTCGTAGTGTATGATGACTGTGAAATGCGTGCACGTTATGTACGTAACTCATCGACCGAATAGGTAAGAGCGTTAGTTATTATGTGGAATATGGAAAGGGTGGGTTTTTTTAAATAGATGGCATAGTTTTTAAGTTGTATTTACCGTGAGTAAACCAAAGGTAAATCTAATTTCTACCCCCCCCCTTATTAATTAGATTTATCTCTCCATACTTATCCACAGTTATATATAACTTATCATCGTAACAGCATTTGAATAACTTTTATTTGTTGCTATTAGTAAATTAATAATAAGGAGGTGAGACATGTCAACAGCTACATAAGAAGGCGGAAAAGGTATGAATGGAGAGCTGCTGCCAGCCAACTTCAGGGTTGAAACAAAAGAAGAAGAAAATCAATAATCACCATCAGTAGTTGTCAATTTCGTGACAGGTTAATTATGTTACAACGAATTTCCTATTTATGAACAATCAGTTTAAATCTACATTTGAAGTATCATTTTACAAGAACAATTAAATTTAAAAATCTACCAATTTATTGAAAGTATACTATACTCATTCATCTTATTCCCATAATGCAAATATGCTAACAACTTGATACAGACCTATAAAGTTACAAACATCTATTCGCAAATACATCAATATATTAACACGAAACTGAAGTATCACGCACTCTCACCCTGTTATTAAAGTTCCATTTAACATTGGACAGACACATTCTTGGCTGAAAGTATTCTCAGCTCATTAAGGATGTTAAATTCGGATTCACAACATGCAATCAATGCGTTATCTCCTTCGATAAATTTAAGACATCCAGAATTAATGAGGTCGGAAGGACTTATTAAATTCACCGAAATCCCAAATCATGTCGAAATTTCGAAAATTGGTTCCCCAGTTGGACCTGGCAACCTTGCCATTTACATTTCTCGGCCTGTGGCTAATACTCCTCGTCATCCTCATGATTGTGAGCCATTCTAGAACCAAGGTAAACCGCCGGGTCTTCGTGAGGGTTAAGGGTACGCAACACGCCTTCAGTACGTCAGGCCGTTTAAGTCTCCAAGCCTACTTTAAATACTCATAGAAGACGTTTATTTCAAATGTGCATTTTTAGTCGCAAGAAAGTTTGATTCAGTATAAATATGAAAAGTAATTCCCTGCCGATATCTTTTTATACAAATTGTAGTATCCACGAGTCATAACTAAAACTAATTTTACTAAAATAAAATTCCGCTGTTGTATCCATCTTATTTCAAAACATTGTCATCAATAGGATATTTGGCTGTCCCATTTTGAACTGCTCCAAATTTCAATAAAAAATTCCTTATTTATCTTTGAATATGTCGTATTTATTTATTTTGTATTAGTACTTTGAAATAATAATATCATATATATATATCTAAAAGTAGTCTATTCGTTTTGTATAAAAAATACGCCAGCTGTTCAAGTTGTTTGTATGTTTATTGTTGTGTATTGACTAGAATGGTTATTGGTTGTCATATATGTATGATTGTTAAAGAAAATTATTCATTCGATAAAATTCTATTCTATTTAAAGTCAAGTAGCCCACGTACCCCACGAACAAATTTTGTTTGGAAATATTCTGAAAGTGGGTTATCGTACGTTATATATTTTTTTATGAGGAAAACCAGTTTAGATTTAATAGTGATTTTCTAATGAAATATTTACAGGGACAATCCAAGACTACATATTATTTTTATTGGGAACCCCTGGTTAAACTGCAGTCCTTCCAGAAATAAACCTTATGAACCACCCATATCAAGTCTTTGTATAACTATGAGATACTGGTTGAAATTACCCCTAATATAGGCTAACATTCATTTGCTGAGCATTCTTTCAATTCAATAGTCGATTACCACCAACACCACGATTACCACCACACTCAGATATTAGGATACTCATTTATTTCAACACAATCCCTTAAAGAGGAAACCTTCCATTCTACTGCTTACTGAACTAACAGCTCGTGAAGTTCTTGCCCGACGATAGGACTGGTTGACCCATTTTCGCGTGTCATGGAATGCCGCACGGTGCGTGTGTTGTATGTAGTGTTGGCAACATTGCTTAATTCAACGTGGAGGTCAAGGTCATGTTGGATAACTCCAAGCAGCGGCAGAGAAAGCTTCCACTTTCTCCCACACCACTTCCGCATTCATCTATTAAAACACGCGACATGCCGACTTCATGTTGACTTGTAAAGCTGGATGTTGATCCATATTGAAATTGCCACTAATAAATCCAAATAAGAACCAAATGAGGACTCACAGAGCAGGTGGATGATATGTCAATTGGTATAAATACCACTCTCTTGATCAACAAAACTATTTTAAAAGCTTTTTAAAGTCCTAAACACTAGACTTCGTGCTTTCAAATCAGGTAAATATACTTTCGGAAAATTATAATCATCAAGTGGGGCAGTTTTCCAATTATTCTACTAAATTTCAAAAGATTTTAAGACTTATCCCAGATACAAATTGAACCAAAAACTGTCCTTAACCACTCTAACAGCAATGATAAGTAGATAATTTCTTCCCTATCATACATTCCATTCCTTAGGAACGCGTGAAATTACAGTAAATGTACTTGTATATATTATTTGATATTACTATATCCAAAAGTTAACTTTTTATTGTTCAGTTAGGTACATAATTACTGTTTTTAAATATTTACACAGCAGCTTCTCATTTTAATAGCTGTGAACTGTGATTTTGTAATGATCAAGTTATAAGATAGCTTGAGATTTATAGGTCTTCAAATTAACAAATTGTCTTTGTACAAATATTTGCAGTATATATTGCACTATGATGTTGACACCCTCCTACTCATAGAATCCGTGCCAAGAAGATCGGATATTAAAAAGGACACTCACCTCACCTTAAACGGAATTTTAAGATTAACAATTAATTTCATTGGGGAACCGTTCAATTCAACAAATCTTTGACTTTGACTTTATTTATACAATGCACAGTAAATTACAATAAATAGTGTCAAAGCAAATTCATACAGTCTCATATAAAATAGTATAAATTTAAAATAAATATTATTAACATATTAAAACTATTTATATTCTAAAGTAACAAACTCTGATCCAAACTTTGCGACAATTAATTAATAAATATCTCACCATCTATCATTATTTTTAAATTCTTCAAATGAATACAGTGATAGACCAATTAAATATTCTTTAAACTATTTAACAAATTTTGACTTGTCTTGAATACGTTTTATGTCTTCTGAATTGTGACTGAAAAACTGTACACCCATGTGGGATGTTTTCTTTAAAAAAATCAAGTCTGTGTGACTCCACAATGATTTGACTTCTAGTATTATAGTGAATTTCAGATTCATTATCCAGAGGTAGATGACAATCTTTTACATGTTTGACAGTCTCAAATATGTACAAGCTGTACAGTATACTGTTGGAATTTGTAATTATTTGAAGACCTCTTTTACGGAGTCTCTTCTATTAATGTTCATCATGATTCTAACTGCTCTCTTTTGCATTAATAATACTGTTTGTAAGTTTTGTTTCTTAGTACCTCCATAAATACTAATGCTATAGGATATATAAGAATAAATAAAAGGAAAATATATCATTTGTAAGGTTTTCAAGGTACACAGACTTTTCATTATATTAAGAACATAAACACCAGATGATATCTTTTTTAAAATTATTCAATGTGGCAGTCTCAACTTAAATTCTGATCAATAAATAGACCTTAAGAATTTGATACTGTTCACCTGTTCCAGAATTTCATTGTAAATTTTAACTGTTGGGTGATTATTTGCTCTCCATTGTTTAGTTGAAAAATCAATATAATTTCTCTTGTTTGAATTCAAAAGGAGGTTCAAACTTTCAAAAAACTATTTAGGCATGGAAAGAGTAATAAAAGATGACACTTCAATTTCTTCTTTATTACTTATTATTTACGGACCGAGCTCTGTTTTACTTTAAAATAACATTCATAATAATTTATTTAATTAATAAAAGATATTGTATTTTTATCAATAATTTTATTTGTCGTTTTGAAATAAACGACAAATAAAATTATAAGAAACTGTGCTTATAATTTCTTATCTACTTCTTAACCATCCCCTCGAAAACAATAATTAAAATATTTATAAACTAACACATTTAATAGATCATAGCTAAATACTAATACTTGTCTTTATATTACATTAAAATTAAATAAATAATATTCCTCAACATTGTTTAGTCTCCAGAGAAACTTTCTCCCGTTACATTTCTATTCAATCGCGCTCATAGGATTGTTGCGCCCATATATAATGTAAGAGGTTACCTAACCTCTAGAGCAGGTGCAAGATAGACATTAGGATTAATTAACATTCCCCATCGGGCCACGCATATCAGTTTCTCCCATCTGTGGTGCAACCATGCAGATATGTGTAAATTTTAGGTTTAAGATTCAAAACTGGATTTCTCTTTTGGTTAAAGTATACATTTATAAGTTTAAATGCATAGCTATTTTTTATTTTTTTAAATTTTATTTGTGTACACTGAATGATTGAGCATGCGTCGGACAGTATGAGCGTATTATAGCAATTGTATATATAGCATATATAATTTATTATAATGCCAAACAAAATATGTTATTTGATATATATTTAAACTTCTTCACTTGAGGTATTCATTTTATCCCACTACAACCATCGAGTAGTCCATCGCATAGATTTAGCAAAATTCCGAGATCTAATATGTGTGTGTGTGCACGCGCGGGTGGTAAGGTTAGTAGCACTATACATGTGTGGGTGGGTCGGAGGGCTAGTGGCATTGCACGTGTCTAGGTGGGTGGTAAGGCTATTAGCACTGTACATGTGTGGGTAGGTCGGAGGGCTAGTGGCATTGCACGTGTCTAGGTGGGTGGTAAGGCTATTAGCACTGTACATGTGTGGGTAGGTCGGAGGGCTAGTGGCATTGCACGTGTCTAGGTGGGTGGTAAGGCTATTAGCACTGTACATGTGTGGGTAGGTCGGAGGGCTAGTGGCATTGCACGTGTCTAGGTGGGTGGTAAGGCTATTAGCACTGTACATGTGTGGGTAGGTCGGAGGGCTAGTGGCATTGCACGTGTCTAGGTGGGTGGTAAGGCTATTAGCACTATATATGTGTGGGTGGGTCGGAGGGCTAGTGGCATTGCACGTGTCTAGGTGGGTGGTAAGGCTATTAGCACTGTACATGTGTGGGTGGGTCACAGGGCTAGTGGCATTGCACGTGTGTGGGTGGGTGGTAAGGCTATTAGCATTGTACATGTGTGGGTGGGTCGGATGGCTAGTGGCATTGCACGTGTGTGGGTGGGTGGTAAAGCTATTAGCACTGTACATGTGTGGGTAGGTCGGAGGGCTAGTGACTTTGCACGTGTGTGGGTTGGTGGTAAGGCTATTAGCACTATACATGTGTGGGTAGGTCGGAGGACTAGTGGCATTGCACGTGTGTGGGTGGGTGGTAAAGCTATTAGCACTGTACATGTGTGGGTAGGTCGGAGGACTAGTGACTTTGCACGTGTGTGGGTTGGTGGTAAGGCTATTAGCACTGTACATGTGTGGGTAGGTCGGAGGGCTAGTGGCATTGCACGTGTGTGGGTGGGTGGTAAAGCTATTAGCACTGTACATGTGTGGGTAGGTCGGAGGACTAGTGATATTGCACGTGTGTGGGTGGGTGGTAAGGCTATTAGCACTGTACATGTGTGGGTAGGTCGGAGGACTAGTGATATTGCACGTGTGTGGGTGGGTGGTAAGGCTATTAGCACTTTACATGTGTGGGTAGGTCGGAGGACTAGTGATATTGCACGTGTGTGGGTGGGTGGTAAAGCTATTAGCACTGTACATGTGTGGGTAGGTCGGAGGGCTAGTGGCATTGCACGTGTGTGGGTTGGTGGTAAGGCTATTAGCACTGTACATGTGTGGGTAGGTCGGAGGACTAGTGATATTGCACGTGTGTGGGTGGGTGGTAAGGCTATTAGCACTATACATGTGTGGGTAGGTCGGAGGACTAGTGATATTGCACGTGTGTGGGTGGGTGGTAAGGCTATTAGCACTGTACATGTGTGGGTAGGTCGGAGGGCTAGTGGCATTGCACGTGTGTGGGTTGGTGGTAAGGCTATTAGCACTGTACATGTGTGGGTAGGTCGGAGGACTAGTGATATTGCACGTGTGTGGGTGGGTGGTAAGGCTATTAGCACTGTACATGTGTGGGTAGGTCGGAGGGCTAATGATATTGCACGTGTGTGGGTGGGTGGTAAGGCTATTAGCACTGTACATGTGTGGGTAGGTCGGAGGGCTAGTGATATTGCACGTGTGTGGGTGGGTGGTAAGGCTATTAGCACTGTACATGTGTGGGTAGGTCAGAGGGCTAGTGATATTGCACGTGTGTGGGTGGGTGGGAAGGCTATTAGCACTGTACATGTGTGGGTAGGTCGGAGGACTAGTGATATTGCACGTGTGTGGGTGGGTGGTAAAGCTATTAGCACTGTACATGTGTGGGTAGGTCGGAGGGCTAGTGATATTGCACGTGTGTGGGTGGGTGGTAAGGCTATTAGCACTGTACATGTGTGGGTAGGTCGGAGGACTAGTGATATTGCACGTGTGTGGGTGGGTGGTAAAGCTATTAGCACTGTACATGTGTGGGTAGGTCGGAGGGCTAGTGATATTGCACGTGTGTGGGTGGGTGGTAAGGCTATTAGCACTGTACATGTGTGGGTAGGTCGGAGGGCTAGTGATATTGCACGTGTGTGGGTGGGTGGTAAGGCTATTAGCACTGTACATGTGTGGGTAGGTCGGAGGACTAGTGATATTGCACGTGTGTGGGTGGGTGGTAAGGCTATTAGCACTGTACATGTGTGGGTAGGTCGGAGGGCTAGTGATATTGCACGTGTGTGGGTGGGTGGTAAGGCTATTAGCACTGTACATGTGTGGGTAGGTCGGAGGACTAGTGATATTACACGTGTGTGGGTGGGTGGTAAGGCTATTAGCACTGTACATGTGTTGGTAGGTCGGAGGGCTAGTGATATTGCACGTGTGTGGGTGGGTGGTAAGGCTATTAGCACTGTACATGTGTGGGTAGGTCGGAGGACTAGTGATATTGCACGTGTGTGGGTGGGTGGTAAGGCTATTAGCACTGTACATGTGTGGGTAGGTCGGAGGGCTAGTAATATTGCACGTGTGTGGGTGGGTGGTAAGGCTATTAGCACTGTACATGTGTGGGTAGGTCGGAGGACTAGTGATATTGCACGTGTGTGGGTGGGTGGTAAGGCTATTAGCACTGTACATGTGTGGGTAGGTCGGAGGGCTAGTGGCATTGCACGTGTGTGGGTTGGTGGTAAGGCTATTAGCACTGTACATGTGTGGGTAGGTCGGAGGACTAGTGATATTGCACGTGTGTGGGTGGGTGGTAAGGCTATTAGCACTGTACATGTGTGGGTAGGTCGGAGGACTAGTGATATTGCACGTGTGTGGGTGGGTGGTAAGGCTATTAGCACTGTACATGTGTGGGTAGGTCGGAGGACTAGTGATATTGCACGTGTGTGGGTGGGTGGTAAGGCTATTAGCACTGTACATGTGTGGGTAGGTCGGAGGGCTAGTGGCATTGCACGTGTGTGGGTTGGTGGTAAGGCTATTAGCACTGTACATGTGTGGGTAGGTCGGAGGACTAGTGATATTGCACGTGTGTGGGTGGGTGGTAAGGCTATTAGCACTGTACATGTGTGGGTAGGTCGGAGGGCTAGTGATATTGCACGTGTGTGGGTGGGTGGTAAGGCTATTAGCACTGTACATGTGTGGGTAGGTCGGAGGGCTAGTGATATTGCACGTGTGTGGGTGGGTGGTAAGGCTAATAGCAATGTACATGTGTGGGTAGGTCGGAGGACTAGTGATATTACACGTGTGTGGGTGGGTGGTAAGGCTATTAGCACTGTACATGTGTGGGTAGGTCGGAGGACTAGTGATATTGCACGTGTGTGGGTGGGTGGTAAGGCTATTAGCACTGTACATGTGTGGGTAGGTCGGAGGGCTAGTGATATTGCACGTGTGTGGGTGGGTGGTAAGGCTATTAGCACTGTACATGTGTGGGTAGGTCGGAGGGCTAGTGGCATTCCACGTGTGTGGGTTGGTGGTAAGGCTATTAGCACTGTACATGTGTGGGTAGGTCGGAGGACTAGTGATATTGCACGTGTGTGGGTTGGTGGTAAGGCTATTAGCACTGTACATGTGTGGGTAGGTCGGAGGACTAGTGATATTGCACGTGTGTGGGTTGGTGGTAAGGCTATTAGCACTATACTTGTGTGGGTAGGTCGGAGGACTAGTGATATTGCACGTGTGTGGGTGGGTGGTAAGGCTATTAGCACTGTACATGTGTGGGTAGGTCGGAGGACTAGTGATATTGCACGTGTGTGGGTGGGTGGTAAGGCTATTAGCACTGTACATGTGTGGGTAGGTCGGAGGGCTAGTGGCATTGCACGTGTGTGGGTTGGTGGTAAGGCTATTAGCACTGTACATGTGTGGGTAGGTCGGAGGGCTAGTGATATTGCACGTGTGTGGGTTGGTGGTAAAGCTATTAGCACTGTACATGTGTGGGTAGGTCGGAGGACTAGTGGCATTGCACGTGTGTGGGTTGGTGGTAAAGCTATTACCACTGTACATGTGTGGGTAGGTCGGAGGGCTAGTGATATTGCACGTGTGTGGGTGGGTGGTAAGGCTATTAGCACTGTACATGTGTGGGTAGGTCGGAGGACTAGTGATATTGCACGTGTGTGGGTGGGTGGTAAGGCTATTAGCACTGTACATGTGTGGGTAGGTCGGAGGGCTAGTGATATTGCACGTGTGTGGGTGGTTGGTAAGGCTATTAGCACTGTACATGTGTGGGTAGGTCGGAGGACTAGTGATATTGCACGTGTGTGGGTGGGTGGTAAGGCTATTAGCACTGTACATGTGTGGGTAGGTCGGAGGGCTAGTGATATTGCACGTGTGTGGGTTGGTGGTAAAGCTATTAGCACTGTACATGTGTGGGTAGGTCGGAGGACTAGTGGCATTGCACGTGTGTGGGTTGGTGGTAAAGCTATTACCACTGTACATGTGTGGGTAGGTCGGAGGGCTAGTGGCATTGCACGTGTGTGGGTTGGTGGTAGGGCTATTAGCACTGTACATGTGTGGGTAGGTCGGAGGACTAGTGATATTGCACGTGTGTGGGTTGGTGGTAAGGCTATTAGCACTATACATGTGTGGGTAGGTCGGAGGACTAGTGATATTGCACGTGTGTGGGTGGGTGGTAAGGCTATTAGCACTGTACATGTGTGGGTAGGTCGGAGGGCTATTGATATTGCACGTGTGTAGGTGGGTGGTAAGGCTATTAGCACTGTACATGTGTGGGTAGGTCGGAGGACTAGTGATATTGCACGTGTGTGGGTGGGTGGTAAGGCTATTAGCACTGTACATGTGTGGGTAGGTCGGAGGACTAGTGATATTGCACGTGTGTGGGTGGGTGGTAAGGCTATTAGCACTGTACATGTGTGGGTAGGTCGGAGGGCTAGTGATATTGCACGTGTGTGGGTGGGTGGTAAGGCTATTAGCACTGTACATGTGTGGGTAGGTCGGAGGACTAGTGATATTACACGTGTGTGGGTGGGTGGTAAGGCTATTAGCACTGTACATGTGTGGGTAGGTCGGAGGACTAGTGATATTGCACGTGTGTGGGTGGGTGGTAAGGCTATTAGCACTGTACATGTGTGGGTAGGTCGGAGGACTAGTGATATTGCACGTGTGTGGGTGGGTGGTAAGGCTATTAGCACTGTACATGTGTGGGTAGGTCGGAGGACTAGTGATATTGCACGTGTGTGGGTGGGTGGTAAGGCTATTAGCACTGTACATGTGTGGGTAGGTCGGAGGGCTAGTGATATTGCACGTGTGTGGGTGGTTGGTAAGGCTATTAGCACTGTACATGTGTGGGTAGGTCGGAGGACTAGTGATATTGCACGTGTGTGGGTGGGTGGTAAGGCTATTAGCACTGTACATGTGTGGGTAGGTCGGAGGGCTAGTGGCATTGCACGTGTGTGGGTTGGTGGTAAGGCTATTAGCACTGTACATGTGTGGGTACGTCGGAGGGCTAGTGATATTGCACGTGTGTGGGTGGGTGGTAAGGCTAATAGCACTATACATGTGTGGGTAGGTCGGAGGACTAGTGGCATTGCACGTGTGTGTGTGGGTGGTAAAGCTATTAGCACTGTACATGTGTGGGTAGGTCGGAGGACTAGTGACTTTGCACGTGTGTGGGTTGGTGGTAAGGCTATTAGCACTGTACATGTGTGGGTAGGTCGGAGGGCTAGTGGCATTGCACGTGTGTGGGTGGGTGGTAAAGCTATTAGCACTGTACATGTGTGGGTAGGTCGGAGGACTAGTGATATTGCACGTGTGTGGGTGGGTGGTAAGGCTATTAGCACTGTACATGTGTGGGTAGGTCGGAGGACTAGTGACATTGCACGTGTGTGGGTGGGTGGTAAGGCTATTAGCACTATACATGTGTAGGTAGGTCGGAGGACTAGTGATATTGCACGTGTGTGGGTGGGTGGTAAAGCTATTACCACTGTACATGTGTGGGTAGGTCGGAGGGCTAGTGGCATTGCACGTGTGTGGGTTGGTGGTAAGGCTATTAGCACTGTACATGTGTGGGTAGGTCGGAGGACTAGTGATATTGCACGTGTGTGGGTGGGTGGTAAGGCTATTAGCACTATACATGTGTGGGTAGGTCGGAGGACTAGTGATATTGCACGTGTGTGGGTGGGTGGTAAGGCTATTAGCACTGTACATGTGTGGGTAGGTCGGAGGGCTAGTGGCATTGCACGTGTGTGGGTTGGTGGTAAGGCTATTAGCACTGTACATGTGTGGGTAGGTCGGAGGACTAGTGATATTGCACGTGTGTGGGTGGGTGGTAAGGCTATTAGCACTGTACATGTGTGGGTAGGTCGGAGGGCTAATGATATTGCACGTGTGTGGGTGGGTGGTAAGGCTATTAGCACTGTACATGTGTGGGTAGGTCGGAGGACTAGTGATATTGCACGTGTGTGGGTGGGTGGTAAGGCTATTAGCACTGTACATGTGTGGGTAGGTCGGAGGGCTAGTGATATTGCACGTGTGTGGGTGGGTGGGAAGGCTATTAGCACTGTACATGTGTGGGTAGGTCGGAGGACTAGTGATATTGCACGTGTGTGGGTGGGTGGTAAAGCTATTAGCACTGTACATGTGTGAGTAGGTCGGAGGGCTAGTGATATTGCACGTGTGTGGGTGGGTGGTAAGGCTATTAGCACTGTACATGTGTGGGTAGGTCGGAGGACTAGTGATATTGCACGTGTGTGGGTAGGTGGTAAAGCTATTAGCACTGTACATGTGTGGGTAGGTCGGAGGGCTAGTGATATTGCACGTGTGTGGGTGGGTGGTAAGGCTATTAGCACAGTACATGTGTGGGTAGGTCGGAGGGCTAGTGATATTGCACGTGTGTGGGTGGGTGGTAAGGCTATTAGCACTGTACATGTGTGGGTAGGTCGGAGGACTAGTGATATCGCACGTGTGTGGGTGGGTGGGAAGGCTATTAGCACTGTACATGTGTGGGTAGGTCGGAGGGCTAGTGATATTGCACGTGTGTGGGTGGGTGGTAAGGCTATTAGCACTGTACATGTGTGGGTAGGTCGGAGGACTAGTGATATTACACGTGTGTGGGTGGGTGGTAAGGCTATTAGCACTGTACATGTGTGGGTAGGTCGGAGGGCTAGTGATATTGAACGTGTGTGGGTGGGTGGTAAGGCTATTAGCACTGTACATGTGTGGGTAGGTCGGAGGACTAGTGATATTGCACGTGTGTGGGTGGGTGGTAAGGCTATTAGCACTGTACATGTGTGGGTAGGTCGGAGGGCTAGTGGCATTGCACGTGTGTGGGTTGGTGGTAAGGCTATTAACACTGTACATGTGTGGGTAGGTCGGAGGACTAGTGATATTGCACGTGTGTGGGTGGGTGGTAAGGCTATTAGCACTGTACATGTGTGGGTAGGTCGGAGGACTAGTGATATTGCACGTGTGTGGGTGGGTGGTAAGGCTATTAGCACTGTACATGTGTGGGTAGGTAAGAGGACTAGTGATATTGCACGTGTGTGGGTGGGTGGTAAGGCTATTAGCACTGTACATGTGTGGGTAGGTCGGAGGACTAGTGGCATTGCACGTGTGTGGGTTGGTGGTAAGGCTATTAGCACTGTACATGTGTGGGTAGGTCGGAGGACTAGTGATATTGCACGTGTGTGGGTGGGTGGTAAGGCTATTAGCACTGTACATGTGTGGGTAGGTCGGAGGGCTAGTGATATTGCACGTGTGTGGGTGGGTGGTAAGGCTATTAGCACTGTACATGTGTGGGTAGGTCGGAGGGCTAGTGATATTGCACGTGTGTGGGTGGGTGGTAAGGCTAATAGCACTGTACATGTGTGGGTAGGTCGGAGGACTAGTGATATTACACGTGTGTGGGTGGGTGGTAAGGCTATTAGCACTGTACATGTGTGGGTAGGTCGGAGGACTAGTGATATTGCACGTGTGTGGGTGGGTGGTAAGGCTATTAGCACTGTACATGTGTGGGTAGGTCGGAGGACTAGTGATATTGCACGTGTGTGGGTGGGTGGTAAGGCTATTAGCACTATACATGTGTGGGTAGGTCGGAGGACTAGTGATATTGCACGTGTGTGGGTGGGTGGTAAGGCTATTAGCACTGTACATGTGTGGGTAGGTCGGAGGGCTAGTGATATTGCACGTGTGTGGGTGGGTGGTAAGGCTATTAGCACTGTACATGTGTGGGTAGGTCGGAGGGCTAGTGGCATTGCACGTGTGTGGGTTGGTGGTAAGGCTATTAGCACTGTACATGTGTGGGTAGGTCGGAGGACTAGTGATATTGCACGTGTGTGGGTTGGTGGTAAGGCTATTAGCACTGTACATGTGTGGGTAGGTCGGAGGACTAGTGATATTGCACGAGTGTGGGTTGGTGGTAAGGCTATTAGCACTATACTTGTGTGGGTAGGTCGGAGGACTAGTGATATTGCACGTGTGTGGGTGGGTGGTAAGGCTATTAGCACTGTACATGTGTGGGTAGGTCGGAGGACTAGTGATATTGCACGTGTGTGGGTGGGTGGTAAGGCTATTAGCACTGTACATGTGTGGGTAGGTCGGAGGGCTAGTGGCATTGCACGTGTGTGGGTTGGTGGTAAGGCTATTAGCACTGTACATGTGTGGGTAGGTCGGAGGGCTAGTGATATTGCACGTGTGTGGGTTGGTGGTAAAGCTATTAGCACTGTACATGTGTGGGTAGGTCGGAGGACTAGTGGCATTGCACGTGTGTGGGTTGGTGGTAAAGCTATTACCACTGTACATGTGTGGGTAGGTCGGAGGGCTAGTGATATTGCACGTGTGTGGGTGGGTGGTAAGGCTATTAGCACTGTACATGTGTGGGTAGGTCGGAGGACTAGTGATATTGCACGTGTGTGGGTGGGTGGTAAGGCTATTAGCACTGTACATGTGTGGGTAGGTCGGAGGGCTAGTGATATTGCACGTGTGTGGGTGGTTGGTAAGGCTATTAGCACTGTACATGTGTGGGTAAGTCGGAGGACTAGTGATATTGCACGTGTGTGGGTGGGTGGTAAGGCTATTAGCACTGTACATGTGTGGGTAGGTCGGAGGGCTAGTGGCATTGCACGTGTGTGGGTTGGTGGTAAGGCTATTAGCACTGTACATGTGTGGGTAGGTCGGAGGACTAGTGATATTGCACGTGTGTGGGTGGGTGGTAAGGCTATTAGCACTGTACATGTGTGGGTAGGTCGGAGGACTAGTGATATTGCACGTGTGTGGGTGGGTGGTAAGGCTATTAGCACTGTACATGTGTGGGTAGGTCGGAGGACTAGTGATATTGCACGTGTGTGGGTGGGTGGTAAGGCTATTAGCACTGTACATGTGTGGGTAGGTCGGAGGGCTAGTGGCATTGCACGTGTGTGGGTTGGTGGTAAGGCTATTAGCACTGTACATGTGTGGGTAGGTCGGAGGACTAGTGATATTGCACGTGTGTGGGTGGGTGGTAAGGCTATTAGCACTGTACATGTGTGGGTAGGTCGGAGGACTAGTGATATTGCACGTGTGTGGGTGGGTGGTAAGGCTATTAGCACTGTACATGTGTGGGTAGGTCGGAGGACTAGTGATATTGCACGTGTGTGGGTGGGTGGTAAGGCTATTAGCACTGTACATGTGTGGGTAGGTCGGAGGACTAGTGATATTGCACGTGTGTGGGTGGGTGGTAAGGCTATTAGCACTGTACATGTGTGGGTAGGTCGGAGGACTAGTGATATTGCACGTGTGTGGGTGGGTGGTAAGGCTATTAGCACTGTACATGTGTGAGTAGGTCGGAGGACTAGTGATATTGCACGTGTGTGGGTGGGTGGTAAGGCTATTAGCACTGTACATGTGTGGGTAGGTCGGAGGGCTAGTGATATTGCACGTGTGTGGGTGGGTGGTAAGGCTATTAGCACTGTACATGTGTGGGTAGGTCGGAGGGCTAGTGATATTGCACGTGAGTGGGTGGGTGGTAAGGCTAATAGCACTGTACATGTGTGGGTAGGTCGGAGGACTAGTGATATTGCACGTGTGTGGGTGGGTGGTAAGGCTATTAGCACTGTACATGTGTGGGTAGGTCGGAGGGCTAGTGATATTGCACGTGTGAGGGTGGGTGGTAAGGCTATTAGCACTGTACATGTGTGGGTAGGTCGGAGGGCTAGTGGCATTGCACGTGTGTGGGTTGGTGGTAAGGCTATTAGCACTGTACATGTGTGGGTAGGTCGGAGGACTAGTGATATTGCACGTGTGTGGGTTGGTGGTAAGGCTATTAGCACTGTACATGTGTGGGTAGGTCGGAGGACTAGTGATATTGCACGTGTGTGGGTTGGTGGTAAGGCTATTAGCACTATACTTGTGTGGGTAGGGTCGGAGGACTAGTGATATTGCACGTGTGTGGGTGGGTGGTAAGGCTATTAGCACTGTACATGTGTGGGTAGGTCGGAGGACTAGTTATATTGCACGTGTGTGGGTGGGTGGTAAGGCTATTAGCACTGTACATGTGTGGGTAGGTCGGAGGGCTAGTGGCATTGCACGTGTGTGGGTTGGTGGTAAGGCTATTAGCACTGTACATGTGTGGGTAGGTCGGAGGGCTAGTGATATTGCACGTGTGTGGGTTGGTGGTAAAGCTATTAGCACTGTACATGTGTGGGTAGGTCGGAGGACTAGTGGCATTGCACGTGTGTGGGTTGGTGGTAAAGCTATTACCACTGTACATGTGTGGGTAGGTCGGAGGGCTAGTGGCATTGCACGTGTGTGGGTTGGTGGTAGGGCTATTAGCACTGTACATGTGTGGGTAGGTCGGAGGACTAGTGATATTGCACGTGTGTGGGTTGGTGGTAAGGCTATTAGCACTATACATGTGTGGGTAGGTCGGAGGACTAGTGATATTGCACGTGTGTGGGTGGGTGGTAAGGCTATTAGCACTGTACATGTGTGGGTAGGTCGGAGGGCTAATGATATTGCACGTGTGTAGGTGGGTGGTAAGGCTATTAGCACTGTACATGTGTGGGTAGGTCGGAGGACTAGTGATATTGCACGTGTGTGGGTGGGTGGTAAGGCTATTAGCACTGTACATGTGTGGGTAGGTCGGAGGACTAGTGATATTGCACGTGTGTGGGTGGGTGGTAAGGCTATTAGCACTGTACATGTGTGGGTAGGTCGGAGGACTAGTGGCATTGCACGTGTGTGGGTTGGTGGTAAGGCTATTAGCACTGTACATGTGTGGGTAGGTCGGAGGGCTAATGATATTGCACGTGTGTGGGTGGGTGGTAAGGCTATTAGCACTGTACATGTGTGGGTAGGTCGGAGGACTAGTGATATTGCACGTGTGTGGGTGGGTGGTAAAGCTATTAGCACTGTACATGTGTGGGTAGGTCGGAGGACTAGTGATATTGCACGTGTGTGGGTGGGTGGTAAGGCTATTAGCACTGTACATGTGTGGGTAGGTCGGAGGGCTAATGATATTGCACGTGTGTGGGTGGGTGGTAAGGCTATTAGCACTGTACATGTGTGGGTAGGTCTCGGAGGACTAGTGACATTACACGTGTGTGGGTGGGTGGGAAGGGCCATCACATTGTTTTGTAATGTTACATGGGTGTAAAAAAAGGAAAATATTTTTATAGCACGTAGTTTTTCATGTTTTAGACGCTGAATTATTTTTTTAAATTAATCATTTTTAGACATAAAAAATAGGAATGTTTTAACAATATGAAATTATAAAAATTAATTAGAATAATTTAACATTTAAATTAGATAAGTCGACATTTAAAATCCAACTACAATTATTACAGAGTTCCTAGACAACGACATTATAATATTCAATATGTCACTGAACACTGTAAATAATGAAACAGAACTGAAATGTTTGTGAAGGACACTGGCTTGCGCGGGAAATCGCACATGCCATTGCACGGTCCATCGCATAGTGTGTAGGCTCCGTGCGATTACGATTATGCGATGACCTGTGCGATGGCCTGTGCGATGGACTGTTCTATGATTGAATAGTCTGTAGGGTTTTTACATCTAATAATAACGGTTGTTTATTTTCTCACAGAAATGTATTATCAAGTGAGCTATTAATGTAATTATTTAGTCCAATTATTAGCTACCATAAAGTATAGAGGGGTGAGTTATTATAATGTCATCATTAATTAAGATTGGCCCTTAGAAAGAGTTACTTGTAGTGGAGTTGTTATAGAAACTGAGAATGTTTCAACCACATTCATTTTTTAGACAATTTCGGACGAAACCAATTGGATGGAGTATACACTTTGTATGTGACAATGAGTGCAATGGAGTACGGTTTAAAACTTTCTAAGCGTTTGACTTTTGCAAAACAATGTAAATTGTCACTGCAAGAATGATTTGAATTGAATTATGGCCACCAGGACGCATCACTTCATCAGCAATTTCTATGATGGGAACCCACGGCGCTCTGACTATGTCCATATACAGTATTAGGAACCTCGTTTCACTATATTTTTAAACAATTTGTTGAAAGTATTGGGAGTATAAATCATTAAAATAGTTATCAGTCAAGGCCTTGGATACGTCTAAGAGAGTTGAGCATCAGAGTGTGGGAGTCTGGCATTTCAATCGTCTTTCAACACAGATAAATTATATCTGCATGAAACTTCTGAGTGAGGTTCATTGACTGTCTTCTGTTCCTCGTTAGAAACTTATAAACTATACAACTGTGGTGAATTTAAGGAAACAACAATACACTGATTCTCTATTATAAATCGAAAAAAGGAATTATGGATGGTGTATAAAAAAAAGGAAATAAAACGTACATATATATTATTATCTTAACAGCAAACTATTTCATACAAGTTACCTGAAGATAGTTTGCAAAGTATCTTCGAGGAGATGGTAATAATAAGTAATATAATAATTTATTTTGTGTCAAAGACTGGAAAAATGTCATGGAACCGGTGAATAAATATATACACCGGCGAACCGGAGGCCGAGCGGTTTAAGACGTCAGGACTTTGAGCCTGGGTTAGTGATAGCACTAAGTAGTTCGAATTCGGCCTAGGCTGGAATATTTATCAGAAATATGCACCTACTACAGCACTGATTCGCCCCCTTACTCTGTGTGAATAAGTTCCTCGCACAAATAAATAGTCTATCAGGAATAAGCAGAGTACGGTAAAAAAGGAGATCGGCATCTACTTAGAAAAATAAGGAAAAATATTTCATTGCAAAACAATTCTGGTTTTTTAAATCAATGAAAACTAACATACTCCTTCCAACCTTCTTAGTAATATAAGAAAACAAAATATTATGATTATTTAATCATAAGACCCCCGTTTCATATGTTGTGTTCTTAAATGTTTTAAGTGTTTTTTTTTTGAAAATTTACCATCATTCATGACACACAATAGTATTTATCAGCCTCTCCAACTTGTATTATCTTCTCTCTTCCTGATACTACTCCTCTAGCGTTGCATGACCCTCAATTTCAACTATCAGCCTCTCCAACCTTGTCTTCTTTCTTCCTGATACTACTACACTAACATTGCATGACCCTCAATAGCAACTATCAGCCTCTCCAACCTTATCTTCTCTCTTCCTGATACTACTCAACCAATGTTGCAAGACCCACAATAGCAACTATCAGCCTCTCCAACTCGTCTTATATTCTTTCTTCCTGATACTACTCCACCAACGTGGCATGACCCACAATAGTAACTATCAGCCTCTCCAACCTTATCTTCTTTCTTCCTGATACTACTCCACCAACGTTGCATGACCCACAATAGTAACTATCAGCCTCTCCAACCTTATCTTCTTTCTTCCTGATACTACTCCACCAACGTTGCATGACCCACAATAGTAACTATCAGCCTCTCCAACCTTATCTTCTCTCTTCCTGATACTACTCCACCAACGTTGCATGACCCACAATAGTAACTATCAGCCTCTCCAACCTTATCTTCTTTCTTCCTGATACTACTCCACCAACGTTGCATGACCCACAATAGTAACTATCAGCCTCTCCAACCTTATCTTCTCTCTTCCTGATACTATTCCACCATTGTTGCATGAGCCACAATAGTAACTATCAGCCTCTCCAACTCGTTTTATCTTCTCTCTTCTTGATAAAAGATAAGGTTTCCTGACAGAGGGAAACTAAGCGTTTTAGAACATATGTTTATAGGAATGTTTTACTTAATTTTCGTGTGCGTAACCTTGGATTGAAGTCTTCAAGGGGTATTTATGAATACCTTGAATATCATTGCCATACAAGTATGGTTGCCATGAAATTGAGTATGTGTTGTAAACGTCAAAAGAATATATAAATAGGTATGTTTCTAAATTAATAATAATGGATAGATTAAACAGTCATTCAATTCCTTTGAAAATATGACCTGTAGCATGTATACGATGGCTTAAAGGGTGGCTTCAACCATTATAAGACTATGTAAGATTACAGGTTTCTTCATTATAAACATCAAATGAAATGAAGAATGATTTATTTATCGAGGCAAAGTTAGGACCATTAGGTCCTCTCTTACACTTACCTCGTAAAGGAAATACCGTAGAAATTGCATGACCACCAATGTTGCATCACCCACAATAGTAACATTTTTCATCTGTCTCTTGGCTTACCTCTCAGACTTTGTAATGCTCATCTTTAAATTCGTATCTGTCATTATTATATTTGTAAACATTAGTAGTACTTAGTCGTTGTTAATTTATTTATTCCCAAGTCACCGATTGTAGGTATATATGAATATGAATTTTGAATCAAAGTAAAGATCGTGGCCGAATGAAAGTTTTGTTACAAAGTATTGAAATTTTTTGTTTATAAAATGCCACAAAATAACTGACCAAAAATTATTAACAGTAAAAGATAATTATTCATTTAAAAATGTATTTTAGTATGATTGGGTTCATATGACCGACACAGCTAGATATGCAACTCAGCTTAAATTAAGGTACCTGTTACATAATTTAAGTTAGATTTGTATTACATAGCATTTAATTGAACCATCCCTAAACAAAAAAGATATTTTGAAAACTGGACTGTTGTTTAAATGGCTCATAATACACGTAACCAAAGTCTCTACGTGACAGGGACTATCGACAATCTTCTACGTCAGAGGCACTGCCATACGGACTCATCTAAGAAGTGTAGTTAGTAATCTGATCTGAATATGTTGTTTTTATTTTCAGATAATTAATGTCTTCTGGCTTACGTCTGTAAATTACTTTCATAAAGCTCGCATTTCTACGAAATTAAGCATTGTTATCAAATGTCTGTCATGAATTATTTTATTTTCAAAACTATATTATTAAAACATATCTACCTTTGTATTTTAAATGAAAATAATCTCGAAAAATATCTTAAATAATTACCTTAAGTCAATTGTTACGATCTATTTATTATATACTGCAGACCTTAGTAAGTTTAAGTGTAAAAAGCGATCTTGAATTTTAACTTAACTATTCCCAAGGTACTTTTTAAAGTTATAAGAACTTCAAACAGGTACTAGATTAAAAGCTGTTATAAATAATTTTAAATCTATGGTAAAATAATGTTCAGATATTAATTTTCACAGGTAGTACCAATATTAACTCTCAGCAAATCAAATACATTTGATTGTTTCTCACTTGAACCCTCTTACTTATATGTTCCCTTAAAATATAAAGTGATAGTTCAATTAATTTAACTACGAAATCTATTTTAAATATGATTTATTCTATCTGCACATTCTTTAGATGGTTGTATAGAAATTATCAAAAGGAATGTTTATGAATTAATTAGAATTCAAATGAAAAATGTTTTTATATATAATTAAAATGAAATACCTTGTTATTTCATAGAATACTGCTCTGGAAGAACTCTTCATAAACCTGAAAACAAATGAAAGATAACATAATTGGTCAACAAAATAAAACTTTTCTTCCCAAACAAATATATATCGTTAAGAAATAATAAATACTGTATAAGTATTTGTCTAGGAAACTTCAAGTTAGGTTACATCAGGATTTGTACATTGTTCCTTTATGGTTTTAATAGCTTTGCCACTCTAAAAAGAAACTTTTATAAAATGTATGCAATATGTTCAGATAACGTATTTTTAGATTTACGAATGACTGTCTAATTGAGTTAATAAAAACAAGTTATAATCTTAAAGAAAAAAAGAATTAATAATTTTGTTTACAATTTAACAATTAATTATTGAGTAGGCCTATAATAAATTATATTCCATATATTGATTGCACTGGAAGTTTCAATGAATCGTGACTAACTAAAACCATAAAGAGCATTCTGTTTTCTCCAAACTAATAACAAGTAAATCCAAAAAAGTCAATCAAAATATACTACTAATAAAGCGTTTATAGAAATTAATATACAACTAAATAGAAAAATCTTATTCCAATCATTTAAATATCGATAGTGAAACACTAAAACAGGTCTTTACGATATCTTTCTAAGTCGTAGTACACGGTAACCACTTCCATGTACTATAACTATGTCCCCTCCTGCCCCCTACCAAGAGTAATGCCTGAGTATACACTAGTTGACTACGGCCAGCAGGCAGGTGGTTTTACCAAGACTAAATAATCGAGAGAAAGAGGTTTAGTAGATAATGCCTTGACAAACGGTAACCACCTCCGTGTACTACGGCCAGCAGGCAGGTGGTTTTACCAAGGCTAAATTATCGAGAGAAAGAGGTTTAGTAGATATTGCCTTGACAAACGGTAACCACCTCCGTGTACTACAACTATGTCCCCTCCTGCCTACTACCAAGTGTAATGTCTAAGTATACACTAGACGACTACGGCCAGCAGACATTTGGTTTTACTAAGGCTAAATAATTAATCGAGAGAAAGAGGTTTAGTAGATAATACTCTGACAAACGTTAACCACCTCCAAGTACTACAACTATGTCCCCTTCTTCCCACTATCAAGTGTAATGCCTGAGTATACACTAGACGACTACGGCCAGCAGACTGGTGGTTTTACCAAGGCTAAATAATCGAGAGAAAGGGGTTTAGTAGATAATGCCTTGACAAACTGTAACCACCTCTGTGTTCTAAAACTATGTCCCCTCCTTCCTATTACCATGTGTAATGCCTGAGTATACACTAGACGACTACGGCTAGCAGTCAGGTGGTTTTACCAATGATAATAATTGAGAGAAAGAGGTTTAGTAGATAATGCCTTGACAAACGGTAACCACCTCCATGTACTACATCTATGTCCCCTCCTTCCCACTATCAAGTGTATAGTATACACTTGACTCCTACCTGAGGATACACAAGGCAACTGCGATCAGCGGACAGGTGGTTTTACCAAAGCTACATAATCGAGAGAAAGAGGTCTAGTAGATAATGCCTTGACAAACGGTAACCACCTCTGTGTACTACAACTACGCCCCCCCTGCACTACCACGTGTATAGTATACACTTGACTCCTACCTGAGGATACACAAGACAACTGCGATCGGTGTACAGGTGGTATTACTAAAGCTACTTAATCGAGAGAAAGAGGTCTAGTAGATAATGCCTTGACAAACGGTAACCACCTCCGTGTACTACAACTATGTCCCCTTCTACCCCCTACCAAGTGTAATGCCTAAGTATACACAAGACAACTACAGTCAGCAGACAGGTGGTTTTCCAAAGCTACATAATCAAAAGAAAGTGCTCTAGTAGCTATTGCCTTGATAAACGTAACTACTGTACATTCATACGTACTACAACTATGTCCCCTTTTGCCCACTACCAAGTGTAATGCCTAAGTATACACAAGACAACTACAGCCAGCAGACAAGTGGTTTTACCAAGGCTACATAATCGAGAGAAAGTGCTCTAGTAGCTATTGCCTTGATAAACGTAACTACTGTACATTCATAACGTATTACAACTATGTCCCCTTCTGCCCACTACCAAGTGTAATGCCTAAGTATACACAAGACAACTACAGCCAGCAGACAAGTGGTTTTACCAAGGCTACATAATCAAAAGAAAGTGCTCTAGTAGCTATTGCCTTGATAAACGTAACTACTGTACATTCATACGTACTACAACTATGTCCCCTTCTGCCCACTACCAAGTGTAATGCCTAAGTATACACAAGACAACTACAGTCAGCAGACAGGTGGTTTTCCAAAGCTACTACAACTATGTCCCCTTCTACCTCCTACCAAGTGTAATGACTAAGTATACACAAGACAACTACAGTCAGCAGACAGGTGGTTTTCCAAAGCTACATAATCGAGAGAAAGTGCTCTAGTAGCTATTGCCCTGATAAACGTAACTACTGTACATTCATACGTACAACAACTATGTCCCCTTCTGCCCACTACCAAGTGTAATGCCTAAGTATACACAAGACAACTACAGCCAGCAGACAAGAGGTTTTACCAAGGCTACATAATCGAGAGAAAGTGCTCTAGTAGCTATTGCCTTGATAAACGTAACTACTGTACATTCATAACGTATTACAATATCCAACTACGAACGATTGATATTGGTATAAATTATAAAATAGGCGTGTTCAAACAATGAATACTTTTTCTGATAACTTATGACGGTGATATTTATGATATTGTAACACAAACGAAAAATTTAAAATGTTTTATATTATAATTTTGATAACTGAAGTTACATTTTGAAAACGTGGTAGTTTTCAAAAGACATCCTACGAACATTTAATTCTAGACAATAGTACATAAGTACACACGAATATTTAATTCTGGGCAATAGTACACAAGTACACATGAATATTTAATTCTGGGCAATAGTACACAAGTACACACGAATATTTAATTCTGGGCAATAGTACACAAGTACACACGAATATTTAATTCTGGGCAATAGTACACACGAATATTTAATTCTGGGCAATAATACACAATTACACATGAATATTTAATTATGGGCAATAGTACACAAGTACACACGAATATTTAATTCTGGGGTTTCTTGAACACAGGATATTTCTGTCTATTCCTTAAGTATCAAAACTATGATTAAGCAAAAATATGATTTGTGATACATGTGCAACAATATACATCATTTTACGGACTAAAAATACAATTCTTTACAGTAACGAGTAATTACATTTTAAATGTAGACCAAGCACTTTAACAAAACACTATTAAATATTACCGGATAAACTGTTTGGATAGTTACATAATTTCGTAATCAGAATGGAGGGTGTGGCAGTAACTGAGATTCCACCACAAATATCTGAACAGGACACAAATAGCTGACAACAATGTGAAAACAACTGTAATCAAGGCCGGAGTTCTGGGGAACCAATCACGTAACGGCTTGAATTCTCCTTTCACATAATTCCTTTTTTATATGACAGAAAAAAATTGAGGTCTGCTGTCAGAGTAGGCTTAGATCGTACCTTGAAGTAAATGTTATCTTACATAGCTTTTTCTACTGCTATAGATTATCACAGGTGTGAATTCGAGATTGAGTAAGGATGATCAGATTTTGATATCCTATCCATGCGAAAAAATTATGAAAAAAAGAACAGTTGTTAAAATTGATATTCCAGTATATTATTATTTTCATATGAAACCAAACTATATTATTATGCATCTACTTTGAAAGTTAATACAAATTTTTTATGCATTTCCTAAAAAAGGAAAAACAAAGAAAGACGACTCCTTTGAACATCTCCCTCACTTGTTTTATACCAGGTATTTTTCAATTCAGACCAATGTCCAAGAACTTAGTCTAAAGTTATTGTCATTAATAATTAATTAATAAATTAAAAAAATTAATATTAATAATTCGACCTGTGTATGTTTTTGCTCTTATTCCATGAATGGTCTAACAAATTTAAGCAAAGTAGACATAATCAGACCCGGTTAGCTACTTTAATTATCCAACCACTGAATGTAGACGTGTGGGAAAGGACATGTAAAAGATTTAACATGAATTTAACGGACATATTAAATATATTTATATTTAAACATGAATTTCCACCATCTCACAGATCTAACGTTAATTGGTGTTAATATTTTAGAATCGCTTTTCTGTGCTCTTGGTGAAATAAAACAAAAGCCTTTATTAACGTAGTGAGTTTAGGACTATATGACATTGTTGTAGTCTTCTCTACCGCTTAACCGCACGGGTTAGTGAGTTGTTTGTGTCAAAATCTCTATACTTTCAGGAGGGAAATACTGTGAAACGTTTTATGAATACGAAGTATACTTTACAAATCTGGTGCATATACAATCTACTCGTTGGTAACAACCTTTAAGTGAGCCTTTGTAAATATGATATTATTAAGTTTTTAAATATTTAGCATATAATTATCCAAACTTATGCCTACTAGTACTTGGTTCATTGTCGGAATATCCTACTACTATATTGTCAAACTTCAAGTGATAACAACTGCCAGTTCTCGTATTATAATCTTGAAATTAGATCTAGCGTGTTTTGAAGGTGAATTTCTCACAGAAGAGTGCACGACAGCCTGCCACAATGAAGTTACTCAACAAATAGGCACTTTATACTTAATGTACATTAGGGAAGGACGTAATCAATCGTGGGAAGTTTTGCTCATCAAGATACTAAGAGATGCAAGATCTTCCCGAAGAAGGTTACATGTGTCTGGGAGGGGTGGGTAGCGCTTAGAAACCTTGAGAGAAAAAGTTCATCATTGATGATGAAACAACAGTTTCTCTTATTAAATATGGTAACGTAGATGCTATACAAGTTTTAAGATATTATAGAGTAAAAACAAACTGAAATTAAGTCAAGCATGTGAGGTGTATATGATTGGACACACATATTCATCGGACACTTGCTTCGTGTCGTGCTGTTTCGTCCAAGTTTCAGAGTATTCAAGGTTAGTGTTCAGCCCAGATACGTCCACCCGGTAAGATCTCATATTTAACACCAGACAAGTATGTATGCCAACTTTAGGGCTCAGCCCAGATACGTTCACCCGATAATATCTCATATTTATCACCAGCCAAGACTGTATGTCAACTTTAGGGCTCAGCCCAGATACGTTCATCAGGTAAGGTCTCATATTTAACACCAGTCAGGATTGTATGCACACTTTAGGGTTCGGCCCAGATACGTTCACCCGGTAAGATGTTATATATAACACCAGCCAAGACTAGATGCCCAATTTAGGGTTCGGCCCAGATACGTTCACCCGGTAAGATGTCATATATAACACCAGCCAAGACTATATGCCCACTTTAGGGTTCGGCCCAGATACGTTCACCAGGTAAGATCTCAGATATAACACCAGCCATGACTATACGCCTATTTTAGGGTTCGTCCCAGATATGGTCACCCGGTAAGATGTCACATATATCACCAGCCAAGACAATATGCCCACTTAGGGTTCGGTCCAGATACAATGAGATTTCATATTTAACACCAGCCAAGACTATATGCCCACTTTAGAGTTCGGCCCAGATATGCTGATCCGCTGAGATCTCATGTTTAACACAACCGAGACAGTATGTCAACTTTAGGGTTCGGCCCAGATACGGTCACCCGGTAAGATCTCATATATAACTCCAGCCAAGACTATACGACTATTTTTGGGTTCGGCCCAGATATGGTCACTCGGTAAGACCTCATGTTTAACACCAGCCAAGGCTATACGACAACTTTCAGGTTCCCAGATGCGTTCACCATGTAAGATCTCATGTTTAACACCAGCCAAGACTATATGCCAACTTTAGGGTTCAGCCCAGATGTGTTCATCCGTTGAGATCTCATAATTAACACCAGCCCTGAATGTATTATTTGGCACCTCTAGGATATACGATTAAAAATACGTAAGATTATTGGCACCATTGATTAAAAGTAATTTTTACAAATTTACAAAAAGAATCTGTGTATTTTTTCACTCGGTCAAAAAAATGTGAGGCGAGACATGTTTTTGGCATGCTTGTATTTTTATTTTCTTCTTTTACATTCTTAGTCTTCAGCTACTAAGAATTTCCATCTGACATAACTAAAATATCAGCATTCACCAAGTCTCTAACACCACCAAGTCTCTAGCACTGTGCTCTTTCTGTATCCCCATTCGTCTCTTAGACGACAGTCTGATTAGAACATTTCTAAGCGAGCATTTTAATTACTATTTCTCCTTATGTTACTTTACAAGTGAACACACATGTTAGTTTACAAGTGAACACACATGTTAGTTTACAAGTGAACACACATGTTAGTTTACAAGTGAACACACATGTTACTTTACAAGTGAATACAAATGTTACTTTACAAGTGAACACACATGTTAGTTTACAAGTGAACACACATGTTAATTTACAAGTGAACACACATGTTAGTTTACAAGTGAACACACATGTTAGTTTACAAGTGAACACACATGTTAGTTTACAAGTGAACACACAGGTTAGTTTACAAGTGAACACACATGTTAGTTTTACAAGTGAACACACATGTTAGTTTACAAGTGAACACACATGTTAGTTTGTCAGGGAAGAGATAAGTAAATTTACACAAGTGAGTTTTAGTTGATGAATGACGAAAAGACTAGTGGATGGAAGTAAGAGTTACCCGACTTTTAATCATTGTAAGAGAGTCATATTTAAAATCTGAAAGGCACAGCAGGCATTAAAGCAATTGACGTTCACATAATAACAAAAAATTGTGGACACTTTTGGCTTTAAAAAACCTATTTATGAAAAAAAGAATGTAAAAGTAGAAAGTCTATGGAATTTGTATGAAAGAGCTAAAAATTAAAAAGATATATTGAGCCATGAAAAATATATTTGACCAGTTGATTCAATTGACAATTTTCTCAGATATAGATTCTAAAATCAAATTAAATTTCAACATAACATATTATATTCAGATATTATGTTATATTATTAACTTCAAGGTATATTATCTATATTATTATATAGATAATATAATAAGTTCATATATTATCTCATTAAATACCACCGCAAACGATAAGAGTCAATATCACCACGATACATACAGTCGGTTAATTAATTTTAATTAACATTTAATTTTAATTAATTTTTTTATTTTAATTTAATTTTTAATTAATTTTAATTAATTAACATAAAGCCTTAGGTTAATTAATTTTAATACTGACGTTTGCGATACAATATTTTTTATATTGTCCATGCAATAAAGGATTTATTATTATTATTATTATTAGTCAATATCAGCAACTATTCCACCACCTGGAGCTTCATGTTTACTGTTTTTTCTTTTTTCAATTGATCAAATATTCAGTGAAATAAATAAAAGTATATAAAAGTATATATAAGTATATAAAATTACGTTGTATCACGTTTTTCTCCTACGTACTGAACGTGCTCATCATTCCTACATACGACTCAATTCCTAATACAATAAAATAATAAACTCAAAAATCTACTTCGGCGGAAAACATTGTTATTCTCATCCAGCTGTCTACATTGTGATAATTTACCAGCTATTTATGAACTGCACTATATACCTGAGAGTTATATAAAGCAATGACAGTCCGTTGAAAGGGAAAGGCGAGTGTTCTCAGATGCAGGCGAATGGCAGTTTGATACTTAACTAGAAGATATTTGTATCGGACGACGTTTTAAAAATCTGTGGCAAAATGTATTGAAATGTCCTTGACCGAACCATAATGAAATAATTACAAATGGTGATTTTTTTATTAAATAAATTACATTATTCTTAACTACTGAAAATAAAAATTGACACTAGATCAGTCATATGATTGCGGGGAGGTTATCCAAACAATGGATCACATAGATACAGAGTGTCCCTTGCACTGTTTTGCCCAGGGATTAGCTAGCATAAATAGAATCAGTGAGGCGGGTCTGAAATGGCTTGATGGATTGTCTCAGGAGATCACTTGATATTTTTATTAGTATCTTACGACTTTTGGAATTTTTCCCAAGTATATAACACAGATTTTATGTAATTTTAAGTTAATAAATGGTACCTGATACCATGCACTATATACAGTATAACGGAGCCTTTTTTTTCCTATTCTTCCGTAAAATATGCATATTGTTGTACGGGGAAATGAAATCTAATTTCATAGTTTATTAATTTGATTACAAACTTTTGAGGCACAGGAGAGTGTGTTCCGTCAGTAAGGCTTACAGTGATGACCACAATATAGGTAAGTGTAGTTAATTTTTTTAACAGATGCAATAAAAAAATTGTAAATTTAATCTCTCTGGCTATTAAGACATTCTATTGAAACCGTCCGAATTAAGGCGTGGAACTAATTTATTGTATAAGTATATTGAACCACAGGAAGCAGGTTTGATAGTATGAAAAAAATGAAAGAGGTTCATGAGTAATTTTATTTGTATTTTTACGGTAATAGTTTTAACTGATTTTTTAAATCAGCCAAGGTAAAAATAATGTGACATTAATTAAATAGTTTTTGTTTTTTTATTAGCATAATACGTGTTGGTATATATACAGTACAAGTAAACGTCACACAACACATATGTATTACAATATAAGCATAAAATGCACAAATATATTACAATACAAGTACAAAATGCACAAATATTTTGGTGATCGATTTAGGTGAACTACGCTCACCTTCCTCAGACCAGAGGGATTCACAAAAGAATCAATTCTAACCTGTACAATGCATATAAAAATGTTTACAATATAGAATCAAAATGGTGACAACATGGTATTTAAAATTGATTTTTGGTTGGCATCTGGCATAGCTGTGATATCACACAAGTAACAATTCAGCTACCAAAATCGTCGTTCGTTTGGCACCAACCACGGGACACGTACAGCTTAAGGATTGCTAGAACGGGAACAATGTCATACCCGCCAGGTCACTTTCGCACGGGGTTGGGAAGATGCAACTACAGGAAATATAAGTGTGAATGGCAAATGATCAGTCATGTGATTGCAGAGTCGAAGTTCAAACTATGGATCACATAGTTAGTGTCTTCATTATATCGTAGAAGCAGGTGTTGAATGGTTACTAAACCTCTCTGTGACAGAAGATCAATATTTAAACACAAGTACTTTGTACTGCAGCCTACATTTTATTTTATTTAGATATTTTATTTGTCTATTTTTTTATCTTTTGTTAGTTTCGTAACTCGCCTATGAAAGCCATTCAATATGTACATTTAAAATTGAGTAAAATGTACATCGCATTTTTAAATGCTCACCAAACAAATCTTCCACAGTTTGCTACATAAGTATAAGGCTTATTTATTTTCAAACAAAGCCCTAGTTTAAAAACATTTTATTTCATAACTAACGTTATTAATGAAAGAAATTCTTTAGAATAGATTATAGTAACAGCACATGCCTTCCCAATATGAAAGATTGAACAGTTTAATTGGTTCAGGAAGTTCAACATATCGCTTTCTACATATTTATTACAAATACCGAGTCATTACAAATACTGCAGCACTGTGGGTATCAGCGAAGGGACCATGGCCAAGGTCCAAGGGCGCCGACTACAATGTACGATGTACGATCATACGTGTGCTGGCAACCGGCGACCATATCCTTTCTAATGTCAAGTTCAGCGAGTTACTTTCACGACTCACGCTCAAACGGGGTAGGAGCGCCACTTGTAGTATCAACCAATCTATGAGGCCGTTTCCCAAACTGTCAAGACTCCGCTGGAAAGTCTACAGCCCAGGGGTAAGACGTACCGTAAGCAGGCTAAAACATGCTGTTCTATCTCAACACTGTGGTGAAGGATATTTATAATAGGTTTTTTTATTAAGTACAACTCGTCAAGAATGAGATTGAAAGCTTCACATATTAACTACAAAAAAGTACAAAAATACTCAATATTTAAAAACATAAACTTATGGCTGATAGTTACAAATTACAATTATAATTGACTGTTATAAAATAAAAATGTGGTTGTATAGGGTACAAATAAATCTAATCTTCTAGTTTGTTAATTTACTTACAAACCTTTAAAGCACAGTAGTGTGTGCTCCGTTAGTAAGCCGTACCTTACCGTATCAAATGACACTTCAAGTGTTACAAAACGATTATTACTACACACCTTTAAAGCACAGTAGTGTGTGCTCCGTTAGTAAGCCGTACCTTACCGTATCAAATGACACTTCAAGTGTTACAAAACGATTATTACTACACACCTTTAAAGCACAGTAGTGTGTGCTCCGTTAGTAAGCCGTACCTTACCGTATCAAATGACACTTCAAGTGTTACAAAACGATTATTACTACACACCTTTAAAGCACAGTAGTGTGTGCTCCATTAGTAAGCCGTACCTTACCGTATCAAATGACACTTCAAATGCTACGAAACGATTACTATTACACACCTTTAAAGCACAGTAGTGTGTGCTCCGTTAGTAAGCCGTACCTTACCGTATCAAATGACACTTCAAATGCTACGAAACGATTACTATTACACACCTTTAAAGCACAGTAGTGTGTGCTCCATTAGTAAGCCGTACCTTACCGTATCAAATGACACTTCAAATGCTACGAAACGATTACTATTACACACCTTTAAAGCACAGTAGTGTGTGCTCCGTTAGTAAGCCGTACCTTACCGTATCAAATGACACTTCAAGTGTTACAAAACGATTATTACTACACACCTTTAAAGCACACTAGTATGTGCTCCGTTAGTAAGCCGTACCTTACCGTATCAAATGACACTTCAAGTGTTACAAAACTATTATTACTACACACCTTTAAAGCACTAGTGTGTGTTCCGTTAGTAAGCCGTACCTTACCGTATCAAATGACACTTCAAGTGTTACAAAACGATTATTACTACACACCTTTAAAGCACTAGTGTGTGTTCCGTTAGTAAGCCGTACCTTACCGTATCAAATGACACTTCAAGTGTTACAAAACGATTACTATTACACACCTTTAAAGCACTAGTGTGTGTTCCGTTAGTAAGCCGTACCTTACCGTATCAAATGACACTTCAAGTGTTACAAAACTATTATTACTACACACCTTTAAAGCACTAGTGTGTGTTCCGTTAGTAAGCCGTACCTTACCGTATCAAATGACACTTCAAGTGTTACAAAACGATTACTATTACACACCTTTAAAGCACTAGTGTGTGTTCCGTTAGTAAGCCGTACCTTACCGTATCAAATGACACTTCAAGTGTTACAAAACTATTATTACTACACACCTTTAAAGCACTAGTGTGTGTTCCGTTAGTAAGCCGTACCTTACCGTATCAAATGACACTTCAAGTGTTACAAAACTATTATTACTACACACCTTTAAAGCACTAGTGTGTGTTCCGTTAGTAAGCCGTACCTTACCGTATCAAATGACACTTCAAGTGTTACAAAACTATTACTACTACACACCTTTAAAGCACTAGTGTGTGTTCCGTTAGTAAGCCGTACCTTACCGTATCAAATGACACTTCAAGTGTTACAAAACGATTACTATTACACACCTTTAAAGCACTAGTGTGTGTTCCGTTAGTAAGCCGTACCTTACCGTATCAAATGACACTTCAAGTGTTACGATATGATTATTATTACAAACCGAATCCTTGAAGTAGAAAACCGTGCTTTTGACGTGTTTTGTGAAGTGACTCGGGCATCCCTCATTCAGGTTTCCAAGTTTACTTAACTATTATTTTGTTAAGCCACAACTATTCTAGGTCCTTTCAACCAAGACTCAAAACTTCTTCATCAGTTAGAAATGTTAGCTATTTTGGCTTACTGTACTTCGAAATAAAAGAACTTCTAAATATTCAAATTGTTTCAAAAATTCGTCTAAAACTCAATTCATCTAATATTTTATTTGGAAGGAAGGTGTTCTCTATTTATCGTCGACGATACATAAGATTTTCATCACCACTAAATGTATCGTCTACGTAGTTTTTTTACGTATTCTAATACTTCGTTTTTCTACACTAGCTTTTTTGTTGCTTACAAAAGTCATTAATATCCTCCATGAAAGACATTAACATGAGAATATTAGACATTAACTTGAGATCTAACTTACAATCTCCATGAGGGGACATTCCATGAAGATTCTAAGACTTGCCCTCTCTTTATTTTATATTGAAAAACAGCTTTTCCACTGTCCTCTAAGCAGTTACATCTTTTTCTCGAAGTTTTAAGGTGTAATATTTAAATTCCACATAGTGTAATCAAATAATTTGGATGATCCAAGCCCAGATGATATCATCTTGCCTTATGTTTTATCAGTGAAGTTGATTAGAACTTGGTTGATACCATTTTTTTTCAGTTTCAGATTCAATTATGTCAAGTTTGCTAGTGATTGAAGATAGGAAATACCTCTTTTCTCAATCCTAGAATAGAGATTTGTATACTAGGATCCTTGGTTTTATATGTGGACAACGTAGCTGAGATTTTAGTGATTGGATTAAAGAGTAGCCTCTTGGTATCAATTTGATAATACGAGGAAACTTCATGGTAACTGAGGTCATTTTCCAGGCAGTTGAATTTAAAAAAAGAAGTTACAGATAAAAGCAGTAAAAACCTTTACCAATCAGTGTAATCGTTAAGCATATAGTATTTTACATCAAGCTACAGTGAATTTCCACAAATTCAGTCTGAAATTTGAAACAGAAACAAATAGAACATTCCACCTAATTAATTAACCTAGTAAACCATAATATCTCTAAATCTAATATATTTCATTTGTTTTTGTTGTGTACTTCCTATGTTTTGTATAAAATTTTGTCAAGTTTGTAAAATGTTGTTAGTGTTTTTTATTATATTTCTGTATATATTCTACTGGAAAATCTTAGAATGTAGATATTTTATGATTACTGTTTGATTTTAAAAATAGCGAGATCCTGCCCGCTGACCACGTCAGTCTCAGCCTACAGTTCCGATTTCTGCCACTCAGCAGAGAAAGTCCTTGTGGCATAGTCTTCTCGCAGTTATGTCTGGAAAGGGACTCCAGTTTTCTCCATCATGACAGAGTGAAGATGGACAATAAAAACTACAATCAAGTTTCCACCATGTAGGTCGTCGTTCCAGCCTGTTGACCTAAGGTCGCCTCCACTGAACTGGGATATAACGTTGACCTCACATTCTCAATTGTTATATGTTAACAGACACGCTAAACCGAGCTAAAATCAAAACTAAATTATTATATTTATAACAAAGAAAATGGACTTCCACGTCATTTCACACCATGTCCAAAGACTAACTATTTACTGTACGTCTCGGGCCTTGGCTTGGGGGTTCAGCCTGGCAATAGTTGGCTTATTTTCGATAGATTATCATTACTCTTATGTATTCTTTGGGTTTTAAAAATTATTGCAATATACACATAAATGGTGTCTGTGTCATGTCTATAGTACATCTTTGAATTAAATTAACAGAAAAGGTTTTACCTCAATACCTTCATTAGTTAATATCTTATATTTTACTAGTTACATTTCTCACTAAGAACAAATTAAATTAAAATTATGAATAAATTAGAAAATAAAAGAATAAATTTAAAAAAAATTATTGTAGTGTCAATAATTATAAAAAATATCAAAATAATGCCTTCTCATACATACAGTATATTCAAGCAATAATGTAATACAGTAAGTGCTGTATGTAGAAACTATTGATCACTCTTAAAACCTTAAAGTATACCACACAGACATCTGAACAGAAAGTTCACATGAATATCATACATTAATAAATTTCTGGTAATTTTGTGTTATTTTGTGATAAAAAAATCTTTTTAAAATTATAATTATTATTCTCTTTTAATTTTTGGCCAAGTAGTGTAAGGCGTCAGGACGTTGAACCTCAGTTAGAGGTATCGCAGGTTCAACCCTCGCATTGACTTTGGGTGTTTATCAGCAATGTTCACTTGTAGGCTACTGTACTGTACTCCTTCTTACCACGTTCCGCGCACTGATCTGTGGTCTAAGGGGAATGGACAGAGTAAGATTATCTAGAAACTATTATTCAGTTTTCTAAAGTGGTGTTAGAAGAGTTAAAGAGTCCACTCTATGGAAGAGTTAAAGGGAGATCGGCCTCCCCTTTAAAAAAGAAAAAAATTAACTTTTCCAGTTGCTCTCCAAATATTCGTCAATGAAGCAAAATGGCCTAATATATATTTATAAAAGAGGATGTTTGTATATATATATATATATATGTTTGAAGTTTATGCGCTGCCAAACCATCCAACCGATCGCCATGAAACTTTAGGATGTTGTCCTGTATACTCCCGAGATGGTTTCTGTGAAGTGTGATGCAGATCCGTCCATAGGGTCCCGCCCCACGGGCTCCTAAAGATCCCATGTTATTCAAATGGAGAATCTGAATTGTTTACAAAAAACATATGTCTGTGTGGTTTAATGTAGTTTCACATGCCATAAGCAGATTGAAGTTCTCACAACAACAGTACTGTATACGTTTTGATTTATTGTAGTTCAACATCTCACCTTGAGAGTGTAGCATGGTTTTTTTTCTATAATTCTTTTTATTGCTTTATTTTGGTATGTCAATGAAAAATGAAAGGCGAGACAACGTCCGCCAGGTTCAGCTAGTGATTAATAAATATAACTTAGAAGTGGATAATTGAGTTTTTTTTTTTACTTTAACATGTTAACTTCATCAGGTATATGGTTTCTTAACTGAACGCCAACTTGTACTGGTACCTGCTGCAATGGAAACCTTGTTTTTCGTTAAAAGTATTAGTTACGGCTGCCTCTGGTTTTGTCATATGGACTTTTCACCATTAATTCAGTTCACACATAACTCCTACAGAAGAATATCACCTAGAAGATGTAAAAAAGCAAAGTAATTTCAACTCTCTGAAGACATCCCAGAGTTGAAAGAAGACCTTCCTCCTTAAACAACTTTGCATTAATTGTATTTTTATGTAGTCAAGTACTATTTCGTAATTGTATACGAAACATCCACCCATATTATTAGTCCATATTAATATGAAAGAGTTTATAGGGTCTAAACACGCAGACCCAACAAAAACCTTAGATCAAATGTGTTTTACATTGGTTTCGAGGTCTTATTCATAAGACGCCGATCGTCAAGATATGGGGGAATATGGATTTAGAATGAGTGTGATGAGTGTAGATGAACGAATGTAGTCATTGTTACAAACTAAGGCCGACTATTCCTTAGAAAGTGTCATTAATTAATAGCCCAATGACAAATGAACAGCCGGTGGTTATCAGCTGATCCTTCTCAAAATGTGTTATGACTTGTTCCAGAGACTTGCTCCAGAATCATTATGAAATGTCGTCATTCACCATGACTTAGAGGGGGTTTGTTGTTGTGCTGTCAGAGATGAAAATGAATATGATTTGTTGAAGGAGTTCAGTGTAGTATGGGAAAAGCAAAGTTGTATTTAAGCGTAAACTGTAGCGATGACCTAAACACGTACTTAGAACAAATATAGCAAGACATTTACCCCGAGTTTTTAACTTTAACTTATGAAACCCATTTGTAAGAACCATGAAAATGGATTTAACGTGTATTGAGGGCTATGAATGAGAGGGCTATGATGTTAATGATATCATTAAAAGTAGGCTTTAATAAAACCATTCCTTTTTAGATCTGTCAAGATAACTGATATTACCTCCTTTTCCATTTCAACTCGTAAAAGCAAATAAATAACCACTTTTTATTTCCCATACCTTAATTAAAGTCTACAAAGGGAGGAAATTTGATAATAAAGAGTGGATAACAGTCAATGAACTTAAAATATAACTTTACATACCATCTTCCACGTTTATCTTTTGGCTAAATATTATAGAAGAAGCTGCTTTACTTTTCAGTTCTTGGTACCCTCCTTCTGAGTCAGCAAGTATTACCTTTTTTTTTATTATTTATTGAGGGGATCAAAGTAACAGCGAAGAAAATTCTTCATCAACAATGAGCTGTTACTTTACTGGACCCAGAATCATCAATACTTCCCTCATTGAAAACTTTGCTGGAAAATGTATCCGCTAGATATATTTAGCTTCTCGCCAAAGATATATATGATCTGTGTGATATCTGATGATTAATAAGTACGCTCTCTTGGGGAAGGTCAAGGATCCACGTGTGTCAAATAACTCTCCTCTCAACATATTACACTAGTTTGACCTTTTGAGACAAGGTTAATGGCCGACAGTTGACAGTGGAGGAAGCTCTGGGCACGCACCAACGGGCCAAGTTTCCTGCGGACACAACACGTGAGTTGCATGATGGTCACTATAACCTCTGGAGAAAGTGGCATGCACTCACTCCTCGTCCGTCTCGGCACGCTTTGTTCTATCCGCTGTCATACTTGATTTGGGCACCATGATAACTCTGTTTGGCGATGAGATTGTGCAACTGTCTGCAATACCACATCCGTTTATATAACTAATTAATAACTTCCTGTTGAATGAACGCTCAACGTAAAAACACGAGAAAGTCCTAAAATGTTGTTGATTTTTGTTGTTGTTGGGTGCATATGTAATATATTCAAAAGATAAAATATAAACAATTTTCATTAACTATAAATAAATGCTCTTGCCTTGAATCTGCTTGCTTTATAAACTAGTTTTAACATCCTTAGGACGTAATTTGATATTAAACTAATCAGTACAGATTCTGTTACGCAATAATAGAAGGTGAGCTTGCAATTAAATGTTTACATTATCAGTTTTTGAAAGGATTATATCATACTATTTCAAGGAACATATGATATAATATGTTATATTAAATATAATAATAATATATAACAACAAACAATACCAATGAAAGATATGCAGTGTTCTTTCTCGAATAAAATACTTTCCGTTAATCCAAATTTAACCTGATATTCTAGCCTCAAACCACGTGAGGTATCAAGTTGTTCGGCCTTACAGACTGACATATCAAAAGATGTCAGTTGTTTTATGATTTTGGTGGTAAACTGGAAAGTTTGTTACACATTTGCAATCAACAAATGGAACTCTCCTAGAAAAGTTTCCAATTCGGAATCCATCTTCATGTAACAGGAAACCAGAAACATAGAAAACTATATAACCTGACATACATAGAGTATTACAATGTCGATATTAGTTCAAATGTCAACATTCACTAGTTGACATTTAACTAGTATGTAGTAGTTGACATTTATGTAGTAGAAGCATTAATCAACCTTAAGAAAGGAAAAAGACAAAGTGAAATAAAAAAGTATAAGTTATACGAATTAAATTAATTCACTATTTATAAATAATTTTAAATCACAACACCATCATCCAATTAAATTGCCCAACACAGCACAAGTGCTATCATTTCTTAAGCCATTCCGAACATCAAGCATTGACAATAGAATTGTCTCCTTACATCAGAATGGTCTCGCCTTACGTAGTAACTATGTAAAAATAAGAAAATAAAAAACATCTCCCTCTTGTTGAAAGCATTTATTTACTAGTTTACTTTATATCCAAGTATTTACCAATATAAACCCAATAACCTTTTACCCAAAATTTTCTTGAATCATTCTTGAAGCCTTCTGTATGAATTCCCGTAACATTACATAACATCGAAATATGTAATTATAGGTCATTTAACAATTTTTTATTTGGTTTCATCCATTCTAGTGGAAACTCGGAGTCTTAGGAAAGAAGACGAAAAGAGATTGGAAGCAACGAAAATGTGGATTTGGAGAAGGATGGAGAAAATAAGATGGGGAGACATAGAGGAAATACTGAGGAGAGTGGCCGAAGATATGGTAATACTGAATACTATAAGAAGAAGAAAAATGAATTAGTAAGGCCATGAGATGAGAGGAGAGAGCCTGTTGAGAGCAGCTATGGAAGGAACAGTTACAGGACAGACAGGAAGGGGAATAAAAATATGATGGTGGACAGTGTAAGGATCGGAGGGAATTACGAGACCAAGAAACCCTCGCTCAAAAGAGATAAGTTTGGCCTCTGCTCTAGCTGAAGTAGGACCTGATTATGATTATAATGTATAAAAAAATAAGGGGTTGGTTCATACTGTCTCGATTCTCAATCACCACTATCGTGATAACGTTATCTTTACTGATTGCCACTGCAGACTCGACTTGTCGCGACTGTCCTGCCAATAGCTCACCTATGTAAGGTATGATCCAGTTGTTACAGGGCGAGAGGACCTTGAAAGGGAGTGGACTCCGGGTTGTGAAACGTTGTTAGGACTATGGGCTTTCACTGCGTCCTCTTGCATTCCAATCAGTTCAGATAGTGGTGGGGTGGAAGTAGCCTTGATGTCCATCCCTATGTGTGACTGTTGTAGAAATTCAATAAACGCTAAGGCATCATCCTGGAGGAAGTCAACATTACCTAGCTCGTTATTTATGAAGACAACTGAATGCATAAACATGTGTGATTCAATACATAAACGGATCTATGTTTGAAGCTTAGTTCTTATTACTCAATAGCAGACTATACTATAAAAAAGTCCACCTTTCATACATGCATCTTGTCAACCATACCTTTCACCTTACATACATTACTCCTGATAACATACTTTCCACCTTAGATACACGATTCTTGATGGAAACATCTTACATAAGACTCCTTATAACATACTTTCCACCTTACATACACGATTCCTGATAACATACTTTCCACCTTACATACACGATTCCTGATAACATACTTTCCACCTTACATACACGATTCCTGATAACATGCTTTCCACCTTACATACACGATTCTTGATGGAAACATCTTACATAAGACTCCTTATAACATACTTTCCACCTTACATACACGATTCCTGATAACATGCTTTCTACCTTACATACACGATTCTTGATGGAAACATCTTACATAAGACTCCTTATAACATACTTTCCACCTTACATACACGATTCACAATTCCTGATAACATGCTTTCCACCTTCCTACACACAAGATTCTTGATGGCCCCACTTTTCTCCTTACATACACAACTTTTGATAGCCACACCCTCTACCTTTCATACGCAACTCTGGATACCCAAACCTTTCACCTTACTACACTCAAGACTCTTGATGGCTCCAACTTTCACCTTACATACACAACTTTTGATGGCCACACCTTCCATCTTACATACACGACTTGATGGACATACTACCACCTACAGGTACGTCTCTTTACTTGTTGAGGGGATATCCATTGTGATTATTACTTACTTGCACCTATGCAAGGTCTTGCGAGGACCTACAATTTGTTATACTTTGGGGTATTAACAAAGTCATCGATATTACAATCCCTTTTATAATGTTGTATATTTATACACCTAATAAACCAAGTAATGCTCTTGAATATACAGCTAGAAAACTGAATATACATTCAACCATTAACCTACCCATACTCGTACAGTGGTATTGACCCATCTATACATATACAGTGGTATTGTATATACTGTTGACTCAGTCTCTAGAATTATATTTTCACGCAAGAACGTTCCTTTTCATCATAATCCTGATCCCTTCATTTCAAGTTCCAGTCATCCACCCTTCATTGGCAAGAGTTATCTGCATCAGAGAGGATGGAGAAAGTCACCGTATTTAAGCCAATAACTGCGTTAAAAAGGATTTGCTGCGGGAATTAGTTACGGGATTGGACGACCGCGTCAGCCCAACAGACATATACCCCCCCCCCCCAATATAAACTTAATTAACCACAGTAACTTATATCGATCATACAAAAGCTCTATTCTTAACAATGACCTGGTTCTTTACATTATTTTAAAGTAAGATTATAAGTTTTTGTATGCATTTAGTTTGTTTATTTTATTTTATTTTTTTAATATATATAGATTGACGTAGTCATTTTCTAGGAGATTTGTACAATTTAAGGTGTATTCACCTACTATCACAATTAGTAATCAACTATAGCTGTATATCGTAAAAGCGTAAATCCTCGACTTATACGATGGAAACAATAAATTTTACTTAAAGGAAATATGTCTATATTTTAATTGTCTGTGAAATATAGTATTTAAATAAATGAATAATGTCTATTAGACTAGAGAATAGTTTTTGAGGATAGTGTGTGACTCTTCACTTTCAATGGTGGTCCACAAGGAGTTTGACGAAAATATTAAAACTAGCATAGGTAAAGATTTACATCAATTTAAAGGGGTTATTTAGCACAGGTGAATACCACAAACAACACTTAAAAAGGTTGATCCAGCACCAAATAGCAGATGCTCATAGATTTTCTTGGTTGTAGTAAGACATTGCATTAGTAGCCAAAAATTAAAGTGCACTAATAAATAATAATAATAATAATAATAATAAATATTTAACTCAGCTATGCCGGTGACAAGCCCGGGACCTATCATTGGATAGGGATGAGGAGTCGGAGGAGTAACAACCTCGTTAAAAAACCAGGGTCCATCTGGCCCGGATGGTAGCACCCTGTAAGGGCCCCCGCCAGGGTCACGGATGAAAACAGGTCAATGACTTTGCTAGCGGAAGAGGATAAGTACTCCCAACGGTAGGAAAGGCAGAGGAACCAAAACCAAAACCTGTGAGTAGCCATATGAAAATATGGTGAAACTGATAGCGAACACCCAAATTCCAGTTGTGTCTGTAAACCCAGTGGGTCGGCTTCTGGTCAGCGTCTGTTCTCCTAGTTGGAGCGGCTGTTAAAACACCCTTCAGGAACTAACCAGCCTGATTGTACTCCGATTCTACTAAGAATCAACTCAACTCTTGAGAACAAGCTCACTATGAATCGTGCAAGTAAATACAACATTACTCCAGGTGGTAACCAATCCACCCGCCAAGTGAATACGAAAGCGGCAACCGGCCATTCGGATTCTGGATGGACCGGACTTACACGAAAGAGAGAGTCGGAGCTCTCTGACAAACTTCCCACTAAAAAACCCTTCTACATTGGTACCTTTAACATAAACACACTAATTCAAGTAGGTAAACTCCTGAGACTAACATCAGAATTAGACCAACAAAAAATCCAACTACTAGCCCTTCAAGAAACAAGACTCACAGAGTCAGAAACAGCAGACTACGGGAACTACCGTATATTCAAAAGTAAAACCAGTAGAACTGTAGGCAAGGCCACCCCAATACTAGGCATGACCTTCCTAGTCCACAAAAAGATCATAAATTCAGTCAAAGAAATAAAACCAATAAGCAACAGACTAATGACTCTCAGACTTCAATGTGGAAACCGCCATTATACATTTGTAAATGCTCATGCTCCCACTAACAAATGTAAAGATCAGACACAGACTGAAGACTTCTGGTCCAAACTCGAAGCAACTCTCACTAAAATCCCTGAGAAGGATACAATCATACTCTTAGGAGATTTCAATGGAAAAATTGGCAAATAGAGATGCTACAGGAAAACAGCAGGAAGATTCTCTGCCCACAAAAACACCAATGAAAATGGTAAACGCCTCATCGAGATGTGCCAACAGTTCGACCTCAAAATCATGTCAACTTCACTTCGGAAAAACCCCAACAAACTCTTCACCTGGGAATGCCCCAACACCCAATGTGGGAAACATCAGATTGATCACATAGCTATTTCATTCCCTGCACAAAAAGAAGTACATAATGTTCAGGTTCGACGAGGTGCTAACATCGACTCGGATCATCATTTAATCCGAATAAAAGTCAAATTCACTCCAAAACGCTTCTACCAGAAATGCCAGGTCAGCCGAAAGCTCAACACACAGCTACTGGAAAAATCCAACCTCAAAGAAATATGGGAGAGAATCCCAGCAAAAACCTGGGAAGAATTCCATGAGAAAATCATCAAGAATGCCCAAGAACAGATTCCACAACGGAAAAGAAACAGACACCCCTTTTGGAACGAAGAATGTGACCAAGCAATTCTCATGAGAAAAATTGCTTACCAAAAATTTATTAGCAACCGCTCTCCAGAAACTGAAAAGAAGTTCAGGGAAGCCCGAAAGCAAGCCTCCAAACTTATCAGGCAAACCAAGAGGAAGTACTTGGAAAACCAACTTAAATCGGCTGAACAAGACTTCAGAAACTACAATACTAGGGACTTCTATAGAGTCTTTAAATCCCGTCTCAATGGATATACGCCTAGAAACCTCTGCTTCAGAAAACAAGACGGAAATTTGGCGCTAACAGACCAGGAAAATACTAAAGAACTTGCCCGTTACTTTGAGTCTCTACTTAACTGTCCCGAACCCACTGAAAAGTTCCAACCAAAACCCCACCTGAACCCACACACGGACTCACTCGCCCCTGACCTAGACGAAATTCAAAGACATATCCAACGACTTAAAAACAACAAAGCATCCGGAAGTGATGACATCACTGCCGAACTACTGAAACACATGGGAAGTAACTCAATAACAGAACTCACTAAAATCATTGAAGAAATTTGGATAACAGAGAAACTACCGGAAGATTGGACAAATGCCCTCATCGTCCCACTACACAAAAAGGGAGACCGAACAGACGTGAACAACTACAGAGGAATCTCCCTACTACAAGTCCCCTACAAAATTCTCTCGGCTGCCCTATTGAAAAGAACACAAGAACAAGTAGAACCACTCATAGGGGAATACCAAGCAGGTTTCAGGCCCAACAGGTCCTGTGCTGAACAAATCCTTAACCTGAAAACCCTCCTAAAATACAGAAACACCCGTAGAAAACCCACCATCTGTACTTTTGTCGACTTCCAGAAAGCCTACGACTCCATCGACCGACAATCCCTACTACAAACCTTGGAAGAATACGGACTAGACCAGAAGACCAGGGCACTTATCCGATTGACACTTACTGACACCACCTCTCAAGTAAAGTTCATGGGGAATCTTTCGGAAAAATTCCAGATAAAAACTGGTGTGAGACAAGGCGATGGCTTATCTCCCCTCCTTTTCAACATAGCCCTAGACAAAGTCATGAGAGAGTGGGAAAACAAACTAAAAGAACAAGGAAACTGGAACCCTTTGAAAATCTCCAGAAATCAAACAAAACTTACCTGCCTGGCCTTTGCAGATGACCTAGCCATCCTGGCCGAAACCCGTCAACAGGCAATTGCCCAAATCGAAACCCTCAAGGAGTGCGCTGAAAAAATTGGCCTACAGATTTCTTTTTCAAAAACAAAGGTAATAACCAACTTCTGTGACCTAGAAAATTTGAACACAAAATATGGCGATATCGAAAAAGTAACAGAGTTCAGATACCTAGGAGAAATCCTTGAACCATCAGGGAAAGAACTTAAAGCCTTGGACTCCCGGATCCAAAAGATGAAGAGGGCTTTTGGTCGTACTCAAAACATATATAACAAAAAATACCTATCAATTTCTACCAAAATTCACCACTACAATACCGTCATCAAACCTGAAGTCCTATATGCGAGTGAAACTCTTGATTTGACCAGAAAAGGGATACTTGAAAACATCCTTAAAGAAGAACGGAAAATCATCAGGAAGATTCTCGGCCCAAGACTCACTGATGAAGGATACCGACTTCAGTCCCGAACTAGAGTGGAAGAATTCTCAAACTTAGCCGCGGATATCAGAAAAAGACGCCTAAAATTTTACGGGCATATCAAGCGTCTTCCTGAAAATAGACTAACAAAAATCTTACTAGAGAACACTGAAAATATTTTAACCAATAAGTGGACCTCGGAAATCAGGAAGGATTTGTCCAGAGCCCAGATTTCTATCAATGATATTTCGGACCGATCCACCTATAAATCCAAAATTTATAAATGGGAAGTAGAATCAGAGAGAGACCAAAAGAAGAAAACAGGAGCTAAATGGACAGAAGAACGCAGATCCATTATGAAAGAAAAATTGAAGGCTGCTTGGCAAAGGAGAAAAAGGACGACCCATAAGTGAACTTTGCGTGATCATTTACTGGTCTTTTTCGCATGTAATAATAATAATAATAATAAATATTTAAAACATACTGCTGCATGCATTATGTCTGTCGTACAAATATACATTGTAAAGTTAGTCATGAAAAAAGTTAGCAACTCAAATATTTCTCTAAAAATATTTGGCAAGTAGGCAAATTGTGGTAAGTAAGTGCAATGGGTGACTTTTCCATTGCAATTTTTGAAGATCGGCCATTTTCCATTTTGTGGTATTCACCTGTGCTAGACAACTCCTTTAAAATGATGTTCATCTTGACCTATGCTAGTTTTAGTATTTTTGTCGAACTACTAGTGGAACGTCATCCATTGGAAGTGAAGAGTCACCAATTGTCCTAAAAACAATTTTTTTAACCCCAGTGTAACTTTCCGAACTTAAGCTAAAAACATTTGGGTGTGCGTCGGACCACACGATGGAAGTTATACTTCTTTGGCCATTCTCATACACCCACTCACGCACACAAACAGACAGGATATATAAATGAAATATAAGACATTTTTCAGTATTATTCAATATATTTATCTTCAATATATTATACGTGACTTCATTATTATATTATACACCTATATTATCATTATCAGTAATTTCTTCGATTAACAATCGATTAATCGATAGTTCTTAAAAATTTGTTCTTACTTTTCAGCGTGACGCGGTTTCTCGACCAACATCCCATCCCAAAGTGTCTAACGGGCGCAAAGAAGTATAACTTCAAAAATAATAAACCGACTAAAACAGTACTTTCGTTGTATCTTTCTAAAATTTTAAACCAGCGTAATTTTTTAAAGAGAGGACCTTGTAAGGTCGAAATTATGGGTTTATGCTCTCCTACTATAGACCTTTAATTTGATGTACTACATCACCTAAGCTCTTATTTAAGATATACTTCTGACTCCTTGCGAACCATCCCCCTGGTATGACAGAAAAACTGTAGTGACATAAAAAAGTAGATTAATAGGTGCAGTATTGAAGAACCAAGTTTTATTGCTTTATCTGTAATCGTTCAATGATTATTAATAGGTGCAGTATTGAAGAACCAAGTTTTATTGCTTTATCTGTAATCGTTCAATGATTATTAATAGGTGCAGTATTGAAGAACCAAGTTTTATTGCTTTATCTGTAATCGTTCAATGATTATTAATAGGTGCAGTATTGAAGAACCAAGTTTTATTGCTTTATCTGTAATCGTTCAATGATTATTAATAGGTGCAGTATTGAAGAACCAAGTTTTATTGCTTTATCTGTAATCGTTCAATGATTATTAATAGGTGCAGTATTGAAGAACCAAGTTTTATTGCTTTATCTGTAATCGTTCAATGATTATTAATAGGTGCAGTATTGAAGAACCAAGTTTTATTGCTTTATCTGTAATCGTTCAATGATTATTAATCTGTTCCTGAACTTTTCTTCCACACTGTAAATTCCCACGTAAAACAATTTTGCGTAATTCTTAAAAAGTATATATATATATATATATATATATATATATATATATATATATATATATATAAAACATAAAATATATTTTGTTTTGTATGTGTGCACGCGTGTGTGTGTGTGTGTGTGTGTGTGTGTGTGTGTGTGTGTGTGTGTGTGTGTGTGTGTGTGTGTGTGTGTGTGTGTGTGTGTGTGTGTGTGTGTGTGTGTGTGTGTGTGTGTGTGTGTGTGTGTGTGTGTGTGTGTGTGTGTGTGAGTGCGTGCGTGTGCGTGTGTGTGCGCGCGCGCGATGACTTAACGACTGGTTGGAAATATTGTCCTTAGTTTTTCCTATATGAGTTTCAACAGCTCAATTTCACACAGAATGTCCATTCCGAGCGTGTCTGAGAGACCATGCAGCAAATTGGTAGCCGGGTGCAGCAGACGACGGTTGACGCGTGACACAGGCCATACTTGGTCATTAGACATCACTGAGGCTCACGACTACTCCAGTTGGCATAACCTCACATCAGGACAAGCTTTTCTCACAGACTGACCAGTCTGAGCGTGTCTGAGAGACCATGCAGCAAATTGGTAGCCGGGTGCAGCAGACGACGGTTGACGCGTGATACAGTCTATACGTGGTTATTAGCCATCACTGAGGCTCACGACTACTCCAGTTGGCATAACCTCACATCAGGACAAGCTGTTCTCACAGACTGACCAGTCTGAGCGTGTCTGAGAGACCATGCAGCAAATTGGTAGCCGGGTGCAGCAGACGACGGTTGACGGGTGATACAGTCTATACGTGGTTATTAGCCATCACTGAGGCTCACGACTACTCCAGTTGGCATAACCTCACATCAGGACAAGCTGTTCTCACAGACTGACCAGTCTGAGCGTGTCTGAGAAACCATGCAGCAAATTGGTAGCTGGGTGCAGCAGACGACGGTTGACGCGTGATACAGTCTATACGTGGTTATTAGCCATCACTGAGGCTCACGACTGCTCCAGTTGGCATAACCTCACATCAGGACAAGCTGTTCTCACGCGGTTGCAGATATGTCGCAAAAACTCAACGACAGCCAAACCACTTTATTTTCTTGTTTAAGACATATCATGAAAATTATCTTGAGTAGTGTATACTTCTGACTATAGACTAATACGACTGTATTGTATCGAAATTCAAAATATTTATTAAATGTCAATATATGATTAAAATCATGTCATGAAATGCACTGTCTCGATTTATATTTTTTTAGTATGAACTTTTCATGTATAGCATAAAGTTATGAAAAAAAAGTGATCCTGTGTTCATTTTCTTTTGACCAATATTTTATAAGTTGAAGACCATCTTAAAAGGGCCGTTATTCAAAACTTAATGGATTAGATTGCCACTACTCAGACATTTCATGAGATTTATTATAAAAAACATTAGAAGGAATCAGAGGTCGCATTTCAATGTGTGCCGAGTAGTTAATTCTCTATTTTGCCGAGCGATGGCAACACTTTGTCAGCTCCTCCTTTATAACCTCCATATCCTTAGGCATTTCAATGTGTGCCGAGTAGTTAATTCTCTATTTTGCCGAGCGATGGCAGCACTTTGTCAGCTCCTCCTTTATAACCTCCATATCCTTAGGCATTTCAATGTGTGCCGAGTAGTTAATTCTCTATTTTGCCGAGCGATGGCAGCACTTTGTCAGCTCCTCCTTTATAACCTCCATATCCTTAGGCATTTCAATGTGTGCCGAGTAGTTAATTCTCTATTTTGCCGAGCGATGGCAGCACTTTGTCAGCTCCTCCTTTATAACCTATATATCCTTAGCTATTTCAATGTGTGCCGAGTAGTTAATTCTCTATTTTGCCGAGCGATGGCAGGGCTTTGTCAGCTCCTCCTTTATAACCTCCATATCCTTAGGTATATCAATGTGTGCCGAGTAGTTAATTCTCTATTTTGCCGAGCGATGGCAGCACTTTGTCAGCTCCTCCTTTATAACCTCCATATCCTTAGGTATTTCAATGTGTGCCGAGTAGTTAATTCTCTATTTTGCCGAGCGATGGCAGCACTTTGTCAGCTCCTCCTTTATAACCTCCATATCCTTAGGCATTTCAATGTGTTCCGAGTAGTTAATTCTCTATTTTGCCGAGCGATGGCAGGGCTTTGTCAGCTCCTCCTTTATAACCTCCATATCCTTAGGTATTTCAATGTGTGCCGAGTAGTTAATTCTCTATTTTGCCGAGCGATGGCAGGGCTTTGTCAGCTCCTCCTTTATAACCTCCATATCCTTAGGCATTTCAATGTGTGCCGAGTAGTTAATTCTCTATTTTGCCGAGCGATGGCAGGGCTTTGTCAGCTCCTCATTTATAACCTCCATATCCTTAGGTATTTTAATATCTACGAAGTTTTCCTTCATTATTGAAAACTAATTCCTACCACGTGGCAATAGCAACGTGCAGCCTATCTCATGTTTGAACATGTCTCTATGGTTCTAATAGTTGTCACTCTTTTACTCAAACTTTCTTCGTCAAGCTTTCAGCGGTGTGTATGAGAAAGTTTATTGTTTTCATGAATCATTTTGCACTTATTATATCACTTTTTTTGTTGCACTTATTATTGCACTTATTTTTACTTTATAAATCATCATATATGACTAAAATGGAAATCGGGCCCTATTGTGAGTTGTATAAAAGTATAAATTGTATGCTAAATATTAGAAAAGTTGTACTTTTTCAATTGGTAAAATTCATGTTCTGGGTGGTTTGTGATTGTATGGAATTGGATGAGACTTAGTTAAAATCGTCATTTCCTTCAGTTACTTAATGTAGGATATAAGATGGAATCGTTGCAAATTATTATATTGCTATATCATATGCAAATGATATAACATCAAAATGTAATCCAATAGACCTCAACGTAGCAACTAGCATTTTCATCTTGCAAAAGTTCCTGGCATAGAAAGCGTGAAGGCAAATATTTTTCTCTTTTTTGAGTATATAACGTTTGATACAATAAGTAGAAATACATTAAAATTAGATATTGTGCTTTTTTATATTGCCTTGGATTTTTTTGCTGAATGGAAGCCGCTTAGTAAATTATAACATCAACTGTCGGATATTTACAAACATTGTCCAACAGTTGAGCTTTGATCTATGAAAATGAACATTTTATCGAATAAATTTACCGTAACAATTTGAAAGTGACGGATTAGGAGTTGATGGCTCGGAGTTTTATATATATGCCTTAAATATTTAATTATCTTCTAAAACAACTAATAATAGTCCAATAGGAGGCAGACCTTTAGGTGTTAGATTATTTACTACCAAATACGTTTAAATAATTTTACAAGTCGAGGCAATTCTTAAAGAAAAGTAACATAAAGAGTCTAAATTATAGGCTATTAGGTTATTTACAGTCGATTTCCATTAGATTATGCTATATTTTAGTACTAATTTTACATTAACAATTATAATGATTTTATAATTAAATTATAGTAACATAGTTTAAAAGTAGGCATACTCAGATTTATTTTTAAAGTTTTCAAACATTTCCATATTTTTCGGATATTTTATCTTAAAATGCGTCAGTAACACTCTCGACCTGTGAAATCTTGCCGGGTGGTTTCTGCGGCTGTCCACTGACTCTGTATCTCAGCATATAACATTCCTGTTACTAATTTTGTCACAACTAACAATGCAACGATCACAAACGATACCTAATGGACAATTGAATAAGTAAATTTACTTTCCTTTCTTAAGAATAAAAATAAATGCTGTATTTTTATTATACGTTTTTAGGATGAACTTGGTTTCTCCATGACTTTTTCGTTACAAAAACGAAAAAATGATGTAGTTATTGTGTGCCATGTTACTGCTTTGTCTCAAAAGTGGTGCCTGTCCATGTTCGGCAAACATCAATCTTAAACAAAATACTTGTCGTGTTGATACCTTTATAGATTTTTTCAGGGGAAACTATTTTGTTTTAAATGCTCAAAAATTATTATTTATTATTATTTTTATACAAATATTTAAATTACATTTATTTCATCAAACTGAAGGTAAAATAAATGTGATAAATTTATTTATAAAAATTGTGAAAACTGCCATCGGAGATATTGTAAAATTTAGTTTGTGTGTTTGCTATAAAATTGAAGTCTCTCATCACATAGATGATGTACGAGAATTATGCATGAAGAAGTGCTGATTCACCATCAACCTTGACTGGAGAGAAGGGAAAAATCCGGGATCGACATTTCCGTGGACCTCCTGGTCTGCCGACCTTCTGAACTAATAATTATTTTTTTTACTATTGAGAATCTTTCTTTATTTATAGCGTTACATTTAGATGTATAATCAACAGTAAAATTATAATTTACTTAACTACATTTACTTTTCCGATTGTGCGTATCCTACGTGGAGAGTGAGAAGCGGGTAACGGAATGTAGTTTCTTATGTTCCTTAAACTGTTCCAGAAACAACAAATGAATTACGGTTCGATTTCCATCCATTGCCAATATGTCATAGTTTAACGAATTCTAAATACGCTGAAAATTAATTTTAAGATATTGTAAAGAGACACAGATATCTATGACAGTATATTCTGTGGCATGACGATAATTATATCTAATTATAACATATGTAACATGTATAGCCTATATAGAGCGTATGGTTTGTTGTCAGCTACCATTTATTAATTTAAAAAATATAAAAGCGGTTATATTTATATTTGTATACTTGGAAAAAATATCAAGTGATATCCTGTAACAAAGCTATATCCAATCCATAAAGCCATTTAATACCTGCCTTTCTGATTCTATTTATGCTAACTAATCCCTCCGTTAAAGCGCAGGGAGAACTCTGTAACGATGTGATCCATTGTTTGGATACACTACTCGCAATCACATAACTGAACTAGTCAATCCCAATTTATTCTCCCAGTAGTTAGATCTGCCAGTGCTAATTCGGAACCAATTCAACAGTGTCAATTACCTACGAGGGAGGTTTATCCTAGGGATAGTAGCCTTGGGTCTATCCCACCTACAGGTATTTACATATCGTTATTGGGGAGAGGGGGGGTGATGTTGTTCGCGTTTACAGCAAATCTTTAAAATTAAAAACGCACGTACCCCCTGTGTATTTCAAAATGAGCAACACATCTGGTAGCTGGACTTTCACGAATTTGTGATCTTCAAACTATGGCATTTACCACACAAAATATGTAACATAAAGAACTGCTTAGTTAACTGTTCGTGCTCCACTATGTGAAGAATAATTTTTTTATAGTAAAAATCTAGTAAAATAATCACGTGTAATTTTATTTACAGCAGCTCACTGCACTTGCTTTGCTAACTGGCAATAGTGATATTAATAAAACTTCTAAAAATAAAAAAAATCCATCATAATAACATGGGAATTACTTTTGAAGCCGGGGGCGGAGACTTGAGGTCCGACAGTGATTACAACCAGTACATTAGTGAGGAACTACAGTAACTCGTGTTCTAGTGTTCTGACAGTCTGGAAGGGAACTACAATAACTCGTTTTCTAGTGTTCTGACCGTCTGGACGGGAACTAGAGAGGTTCTTTATGTTAAAACAATAAAAATCTGTTTAATCCAAATATTATGAATGTCATTAAAAATATGGAAATACATTTAATGCCAAAAGTAATAGATACCACTTTAATTTTATTTTTACTTCATTCACTAAACGGAGAAAGCATAATACATTTTTGTAATTTAAGATTGTTACATTAAGTAATATTTATAAAGTTTTGTATTTCACGAGACCTGTTTGAGCAACTTCTCATATTTTTGGAGTTGCAGCTTCATTACTGAAGGCCTATTGAAGTAATAAGTTTAAATAATATTTCTTTGTTTTTCCCGGGTTACCGAGAACTATTTCACATTCTTTGTAGTTAAGAACTTGATCTTATACGGATGCTCATACTAATCTGGAAAAACTATTATACGGATATAAGTGAAAATGTACCCACCGCCCTCCTCCGACATCTTAACGGGTATTGGCCCACCCATAAACATACATTGGTATTGATCCACCCACCCATCTATACACGTACACTGGCATTAAACCACCCATCCACCCGCACATACACGTACAGTGGTATTGAAGTTTAAATAATCTTAAAATTAGAATATTCAAATCCAGAATTTATAATTGATTAATAATATATTCTTCAATAATATAAAAGTAAATGTCTGAAATATTGTAGAAAAACTGCTGACGGCCTATGTACAGTAGTCTGGTTACTAACAGATATAGTTCAATATAGTTCAATTGCAGATATGAGAAATGAGGATAATACCGGCGTGTGCAGTAGGAGCGCTCTTGGTTTGTGGTGCGTCTCTCTCGGGGCCAACTTGGAAACTATTCACTATTAGACCAATGTTAAACTGATAAGCCAATATATAAGATTTTTTTGTTTGTAAAACATTTTTTGAAATTACATCTTGTGGGCATTGTAATGAAATATATCGATTGCTTAGCGTATTTTGATTGTTATTTTAATATTTGTTATGCGAATTGAAGAAAAAAAGAAAATATAACACACAGAAATGAAAACACCAGAAAATTTGAAAACCCAAAAGACAATCATTTATTCAAGTATTTCTCAAAATTTAAATATTTTTATTGGGTTAATATACAAACCTTATAAATAACTAACTGTGGAATTATGTTTTTGCATGTTTTGAGAACATTTCACATTGTTAACACAAAGAAATTATATTCGTGCTGGCCAGAAACCAGCAGTCACCAGAAAGTCTTATCCTTCCTTCCCCTTTAATTGCAATACATCAGTCTGTATCTATTATAACACATATGAAGGTCGCCTCCTAAACATAGTACAGAGCAAACAACCAGTCAAGGCTCACGGCCAGTGACAGCTGGACATAAGCGAGCGGTACATACAAAGTTGTCTTGAAGACATTTTGAATAGCTATCATTATTATTAGATAATGTTTATTATTGTAGTATTTGTTAGCAATACGGCTTGTAGCAACACCTCCACACGCCCAGGCTATTGATGACTCAGTAAAGTCGGAATATTTAACAGTTATGGACAAGTCAAATATTACACAAGCATTTGCTGACTTAGGAAATTATTAAAAACTACTTTAAAAAGGCATAGGGAACAGTGAAAATAGCCAAGTGTTTCAGAATATTTAACTCAGTAATAAGCTCTTGTTAATATATACAGTACTTGCATTTAACGTTCTGAAATAATTTTAACCGTACACCTGCCACCAAGGCAGGTACCTAGATACCTGGTTGAGCATTTTAAAATAAATCTGACATGAATTCGAGTTCAATTCATGTTCGTACCTCCGAATTAGGTAAATGTATTGATTCACAGACGAATATATTTAATCTGCATTTATCTACACGAATTTATGTAGATTTATTAAATCGAAATTCAAACTAATTGAAATATCTCAGGAAAGCCTTCAAAGAGTGGACGTACGTCTAACAGTCGTGAAGAAGATGTATTGTCTACTGCAAGAATAGTATTTCTGCAGATATATGTATACTGTATACAAATTTCTCGAGGAAAAGTAAAAACTAAAATTTCTTTCGTTGAAACATTGAAGCATATTTGAGACATCCGTTTTTATTTGCCTATCTTTAAAACTGTAAGCGTGTTATTTAAGAATGTTATTCATACAATTGGTAACCATGTTATCTACTAGTACATTGACGAGGTAAGGTTGCTGATTGAGTAGAACATCTCAGATGAAGGTAGGTAGTGCATGTAGATAGTATTTGGCTAGGAGTAAGCTACGTAGTAAACATAACTAATTGTTTTAACACGTATTATTATTTTGTTTATTTTTAAATGCAGTTGTGGTTCGTTTTTTATTTACCTTCAAATGTAATCACTGATACAAAATCTACAAATTGTCTGAAAATAGATGTTTCGTCCGGCTTCTTAGTTCTACGTCATGAAGTACTGTACATATTTAACTTTCGTATGGAACAAGATCCGTCAGGACCAAAGGGTGTAGGTGTAGATATAATGTGAGAACCCAGACGTGGGAGAACAGGAGGGAAAAGCGTCGATTACATCGTTAACTTATTAAGGTCACTAACACCGAAGATAATTAAAGTTTTCTACACAGTTAAATCCATAGAAATAAAAAGAGACTAATAGTTAGTAATTTTTTACCTATTAACAAAAATACAAGTTACAACAGATATCTGAGAATCTTTACTGTTATATTAGGTATTTGGATATCTTTTATCAAGTGCACAAAATATAAATTCAATTTAAATAAACATATTTTGAAACAATTGTTTACTGTTTTTAATTAGCTAATAACATAAAGTAGCTCTAGGCGTGTTCCTTATTAACGATCAGTCAATACCTGTCGGTGGGATGAACTTCATAGGAAATGGAAACTGCTGAATTGGTTCCGAACTGCCTTGGGCAGTTTAACTACTGAAAATATAAATGGGGATTGACACTAGATCAGTCATGTTATTGTCTATTTAAACAATGGATCACATAGTTAAAGATTACCCCCTGCGCTGTTTTACGAGGAATTAGCTATAGGAATAAATAAAATCAGTGAAGCAGTTCTTAAATGGCTCGATGGATTGGATTTAGCTCTATGGCAGGAGAGTACTTCATATTTTAATTTTTATGAGTATATATATTCACAGCTATTTTAAAATAAATAAAGTGGTAGCTGACAACAAACCATACGATAGGCACTATATATTGTATACAGGGTGATTTTTTTAAAGTGTGCCATCATTGGGATCATTTAAACCTGCAGAGATACAACAAACTTAAGATGGGCAACTTCACCTACTTTTTCCTCATTAATAAAAATATGCATTTAGCGATTTAAAAAAAAGCCACCATTTTCTAACGGTTGAATAACTTAGCCAAATAAATAAAATTAGCTCAAGGCTATTTTTTAATAGCCCAGTGTCTACTACTAATTTCTAAACTTTTGTTATTTCTTTCTTGAACGTAGTTTCACAATTATTGTAGCGTCAAAGTATCAGTATTATGCTACTAGGCTTTCTTCAAACATTATTTCTGGATCCAGTGCATTAAATATTCAGAATTATACTATGTTGCGACTATATACATATCATAATAATTTACTTATTAAAAAAGATCTATTTTATCTTTTATCATACAAAATAAATTTAATTTTGTGAACTACGTCGGAAAAAGAAATAACAAAAGTTATAAAAATTATTGAATGTATTTTGTCAAAGATATTCAACCTTTATGACAACTAAAACGTTTGAATTTAAGTCTGCATTATAATATGACAGAATAAAACATGGTTGTTTTATCAATTTTACAACACCAAAAGTTGTCTTTTTCAACTATTTGAGTATCGACAGATTGGAAACTGCTAATAATACGAAGAAAATGCTTGGAATAAAACAGTTTTAAAATTACATTTTCTATCAGGAAAAATCATTAAATGCATAGTGTTCCATAAGAAAAATTAAGTCGTCCGCCATTTTGGAAATCATGAATGACGCCATTTCCCGTCATTAATGGAAATCGCTCATGCATATTTTTATTAATGTGGAAAAAGATGAGAAGTTCCCCATTTAAAGTTTGTTGTATCTCTGCAGGTTTAAGGGTGGTACACTTAAGGAAATCACCGTGTATAAAACACAAGACGTAATTGGTTGAGGCCAATCCCAACAAAGAAAAAAATATTCATTCATTTATAAACTGATGTACGTGAGTCACTGAACAGATTTTGATGAAATTCCAAGGGAAGTTAGTTTTTCGTAGAGATCAAAGAAGGGTTTCACGAAATTCCATTCCTAAGTGGTAAAAACAGCCCCTCAACTTTACCTTTTTTTTCAAAAGAGTAACATTGACATTAATTTAAATAATTTATCTCTAGTAGCTGATACAACAAACATAAACATGACATAAACCCTTGGCTAATTTGGTTCTTTGTTTAAAGTAATTTGTGTTTACTCTGATATGATTGCACTACTCCCTAAAGTAGACTTGTAGAGTTTTCTAGACTATACAAATTTTGTAATTTATGGTAACAGTAGGAGGCTGACCCTTTAAATTGAAGTGATCGAATATAGGTTATGGTGGTGGACCTATTTCCGGCGGGAATATGGGTGAATTCGGTTTTTATGGTTAATATTTGGCGTTTATAATGATCGCGTAATGGCTGCTAATGGCGATTCGCCGCGTTAGTAGTTTTTCCGTAATATCTTGAGAAATAACTGTTATATGCCAAAAATGTTTTCAAATTCGTATTCAGCGCAAAAAACACATCAAATTAATAAAAACAAAAAAAATAAAAATAAAATAACATGACTTAAATATAATGTAAATTAAAGGAAGTGTGTCAAAACTAATCACAGTTGTTACATTGTTTTTTTTTTTTTTTAATTTTTTTGGTAAAATCCGTGATTTCCGCACAATAAAAAGCACTATGTCTCGTGAAGACATAGTCAGTTATTGATCCATGTCAGTCAAAGTTTTTAAGTGTTGTTAAGTGGGAAGAAACTGCATAATAACCAAAACTTGTATAATTTTTATTTTTTATGCTAACTAGTCTGTGTGTGGTAAAACTATTCTGCACTAGTTTGATAGTGTTAACTACGTAAAATCTTGACAATTTTGTTAGGAAAGCTCTTTTCAAAACTATAACTACCATTACTAGCATATAGTCTATAGTTGAAACACGATTCTCCAAGATGTTATTTACTGTCCGGCCGTGAGATGGAAATCCATGACTTCTCAATAGGTTATCGGGACAACAACTGAATGGTTAGAATGACGACATTTCTGTGTTATTTAACAATTATTAAGGTGTGAACTACAAACTGCTTTGTTTCTCAAGCTGTATGAGTTGTTCTGTTGTACATGGCTGGGCAATAAATAAAATACATCCGTTGTGTTTCATTCGAGATATTAAAAGTAGGCTTATTTGGAATTTCATGTTTAATATCTTGATACAGTTGTAAGTGATAAATTAATAAGGTATTAAACTAAATTATTTTTTATGAACTCTTTTTTGTTAGTGAAGCTATGCAATTGAAACATGAAACCCTCGTTTCAATGAGACGATGAAGGATAACATTGATGGAAATTTGTGTAACAGTTCTTTTAAAAAGATATAGAATGTAAAATAATCAATGAAACTCTTTGCGGGATTGATCATGTAAAGCAGGTTATTCGCGAAATATGCCAAATGTTATAGGTCGAACATCCCATCAACAGTTATTGATAATTCGTTTCCCGGATCGGGAGTATTGGCTTCAACTTTTAAGGGTCGTGAGTGTTTCACACTGTTTACGAACAACGCCCAGAACATTCGAACGAACTTTGGTGGAACTTCTCGACAAAAATTCAAATCAAATATGTTTATTTGTAGTAGACAACATTACATTGCATGTCAAACGTCATGTGTTAATCATGAAAGAAAGATTGTCAAATTACCAAATATATATCTTCTATGTAACACATAACACCTATTCCAGCAAAAATGTACAGCCAAACATAACTGTTAAAATATTGTTAAGAGGTTACAACTAATAAAACTATGATTACAAGTCAAGAAATTCGGAAATCGAATAACAAGCTCCATCCAAAAGATACTGGTGTAGTAGTTTTGAAATGTTTATTGAAAACTTCCTGTTTAATTATATTCGGCAGCTTGTTATATAGTTTAGGCTCTATATTTTGAGGAAGCCAGGCAGCTGATAATAAACTATGAGAGGCCTGTCTATGTTGGCTTCTTTGTCTCGTGTTACAGCTATGAATATTAGCGCCAGTTATTACTGTTGTGGATTTCAATTTATAAAATAATAATAATTCATTAATGTATATCATTGCTCATGTTAACATTTTAAATGATTTAAAGTACTCTATGCAATATGTTCTTTTGTTCAGCCCAGCCATGATACGAATCGCTCTTTTTTGTAGACGGAACACGCGTTGGAAATTTACATGAGAGGTGGCGCCCCTTAATACAATTCTGTACCTTAGTTTTGACTCAATGAGTGATGTTATAAATTCTTGATCAATCTAGTTATAAATACATTTTGATAAGCTGAAAATCTTCCCAATAAAAATAACTGTGAGGATATTTTAGAGCAGAGGTCGTTAATGTTTGCAGTCCATGAGATACTGCTATCAATTTTTAATCCTAAGTATTTTACCTCAGGCTAGAAAGAAGTTTATAATTGTTCATTAATATAACCTGGTTTGATTCAAAGATACTGCTTTTAGAAAATCTTAAACAGCAAGTTTATTTTGGATTTACATATAAATGTTTATTATTAAGGTTTGTTAGATGTAAGAAACTGTCACTTTCAAGATTGTACCAAGAGTTATTTTTAAAGAGAAGAGCGACATCATCTGCATACATCGTGATTCGTAAGTTATTTAACATGTTTGAAATTGTGTCGTGCACACTCTTTCAAGAAAAAGGCCATGACAGAATATTTGATATTTACTTTTAACAGCTGTGAATGTAAATAATAGAGAAATACGCGCTTCTCGCTCCCGTCGCTACGAGCGCAGAAGCTTAGAGTGTCGCTACTGGGTGTATTATACTGTGACGTCACATGGACGAAATCAGCTGGTTTGATTATTCTATTAAATTCTGGTAACTAAATCAACCAATCACGTGGCAGTATTTTCTAGATACTGTAACCGAGATGTTTATTTTTTGACATGAATGTACCACTGTCGTTGGAGAGGGAAGTGATTTGATGCGCATGCTCGAAACACACGCCCAAAACTATGGACTGATCAATAAAAATTAGTAATGGAATTTTTTGGTCTTTTTAGAGTAGGAAAACATATGTTTTTCGATAAAAAGCTATTGAGTCTGTTTAATTTTCTATACGTCTATTTGCACAGTAAACCAATAACCACTTTGCAAGAGAAAGTATTTCCGAACTTAACATTATAAGATAGTTTCAACTTTTGAGTTCTTATGTTCAAATTGTCAAGATATGGTGCGTTATGCGAGAACATTCTGATGTTAAAACAGCTGTCTGATTTTTTAATAACAATTTTCGAAATCCATACCCCCTTCCCAGACCCCTCGGTACTACAACCACCCCCCCTCCTAACACAGCCATAATCCGCCCCTACACCCTATAGTTTAAGATACTAAACGCTTTTTAAGAACATTATTTTACCAAACAATTTTCATTGTTGTTACTATCCGATTATAAAATGAACAATTTTTATAATCGGATAGTATAGAAACAATTTTTATGTTTCGGAGTCCAAATTTAGAAGTAAGGATATTATAAACAAGATTTGAATTCAATCTTCGACATTGTTTTTATTTATACGTCAACACACTTCTCAAGGACATAAAATATTGTACTATTCGTTTACAAAAGTTCCACATTTACATTTCAATAGGGTAATTTTTCAAATCCATAGCACTATATATATCTGGAGTGGGGAAATACTGTCAAAACTTTCCCGATTCCATGGTAGTAGAAGGTCAGATCAAACTGTGAGGGATAAATCACTTTCAACTCTTGCATAGCCGTTACACAATATTGGAGTGACCAACCAGTCACCATGAAACAATGGATCTTGTCACCGTCATGGCTTCCTTGTTTGCTTTTCACAAGATCATGATCGAGATGATTTCGATTACGTTGGCTCGAAGAAAATCACAAGTAATTAACCTGCATGACACTTTCTAATCCCACGACGAGCGCTACACTGCAGTATGACATAAAATGTCACATATTACAGCGTCACTCGTTTTTCTGGCACTCAAACCAGGCATTTTGACAGTTCCATCAGTCTGTTCAATACCTCCACTGAGCAGAGTTTACGTTTTTTTTTTATACCACATGCATATTTTTTAGACTGCCCATACTCAAAGAATGTAATTCTTGATATTTATATTATTCTTTAATCGAGTTCATTTGCGCAGCTAAAAAAATGTAAGTATTTTATATCTTTTTCCATGGTCGACCAGTTTGTCAGTCTGTTTGAAAGGTCTCAATTTTAAAAGTGGCTATGCTCCACTGATCCATCATCTCCAACATTGTTCTTATTGAAATTAGTAAGTAATATTTCTTCAATATTAAGAGTAAACCCATATTAAAATTGAGGTTTTTAAATATTTCGAGTGACATGTATACCAAATACTTATACAAACTGAGATTTATTGTCATTTTAACGGTAATTTTACACTCTTTGATTAGCAATTTTTTCTGCCCTAAGAATATAATTTGAAACCCAGGAATGATTACAGTATGTGTAAAATTTGAAGACCAGTTTCTTGGACTTCAACCAATAAGATCAATTAAAAAACTGTCATTTAGTGAAAAACTCATTTGAAAATTTAACTTTCAATTCAAGATAACAAGAAAAAAGAACTAACGCATACAAGTAAAAGAATATAACTCTCAAATCAAATGTAATAATAACGAAAGCAAAATAATTATAACATTTTCAAACCTTTAAAGGGCATTAGGGAATCATAAGATAATAAAAGGAGTTTAATTTAATATTAGTGATAAGAGTTTTCGGATACAAGAATTAAGTAAATAGTCATCCCCGAAGACAGCTCAGTACTTGGACGTATTTGTAACATTTATTAGACTATAATATTACTAACAATATTTTAACAAATAGAACTAAGTATTTTCAGAACTGTGTACTTTACTACTAATATTTTCCACTGTCAGGGTTGCTTCACTGTGATAAGGAACGGTTAACAGTAAATTCAGTTAAAAACGTTACATTTCCGATATTTCTCATTTTTTTAAATTTATTTCCTTTGCCCCACCAGGCGCAGTAAAACTACATGAAATTTAGAATATATGTTGCCGTTCTACTGCCTCCATACTCCGTACGGGCACCAGTAGAGTTCTAATAAACAAAGTATTCTGGCAATTTAGAATATATGTTGCCGTTCTACTGCCTCCATACTCCGTACGGGCATCAGTAGAGTTCTAATAAACAAAGTATTCAGGCAATTTAGAATATATGTTGCCGTTCTACTGCCTCCATACTCCGTACGGGCATCAGTAGAGTTCTAATAAACAAAGTATTCAGGCAATTTAGAATATATGTTGCCGTTCTACTGCCTCCATACTCCGTACGGGCATCAGTAGAGTTCTAATTAACAAAGTATTCAGGCAATTTAGAATATATGTTGCCGTTCTACTGCCTCCATACTCCGTACGGGCACCAGTAGAGTTCTAATAAACAAAGTATTCAGGCAATTTAGAATATATGTTGCCGTTCTACTGCCTCCATACTCCGTACGGGCATCAGTAGAGTTCTAATAAACAAAGTATTCAGGCAATTTAGAATATATGTTGCCGTTCTACTGCCTCCATACTCCGTACGGGCACCAGTAGAGTTCTAATAAACAAAGTATTCAGGCAATTTAGAATATATGTTGCCGTTCTACTGCCTCCATACTCCGTACGGGCATCAGTAGAGTTCTAATAAACAAAGTATTCAGGCAATTTAGAATATATGTTGCCGTTCTACTGCCTCCATACTCCGTACGGGCACCAGTAGAGTTCTAATAAACAAAGTATTCAGGCAATTTAGAATATATGTTGCCCTTCTACTGCCTCCATACTCCGTACGGGCATCAGTAGAGTTCTAATAAACAAAGTATTCAGGCAATTTAGAATATATGTTGCCGTTCTACTGCCTCCATACTCCGTACGAGCATCAGTAGAGTTCTAATAAACAAAGTATTCAGGCAATTTAGAATATATGTTGCCGTTCTACTGCTTCCATACTCAATACGGGCATCAGTAGAGTTCTAATAAACAAAGTAATCAGGCAATTTAGAATATATGTTGCCGTTCTACTGCCTCCATACTCCGTACGGGCATCAGTAGAGTTCTAATAAACAAAGTATTCAGGCAATTTAGAATATATGTTGCCGTTCTACTGCCTCCATACTCCGTACGAGCATCAGTAGAGTTCTAATAAACAAAGTATTCAGGCAATTTAGAATATATGTTGCCGTTATACTGCCTCCATACTCCGTACGGGCATCAGTAGAGTTCTAATAAACAAATTATTCAGGCGATTTAGAATATATGTTGCCGTTCTACTGCCTCCATACTCCGTACGGGCATCAGTAGAGTTCTAATAAACAAAGTATTCAGGCAATTTAGTAATTTTATTACATTGTTAACACGTTAATCTGTTGAGAAAACCATGGATAATAACTTACATGTTCTAGTCAGTTGTGTCTCGTTTAGTTCACGTAACTATCAATGATACACAGTTAAGAGTCTGCAGAGGCTGTCGGCCATGTTGGTTTTTATACCTTAAGAATAATGTTATTTTCGAACCGGATATACGATAACGCGTATCCCAATCAAACAATTATTTTTAAACCGATTATCTCTATACAAATTGCATTTGATCAAGAATGAAATCCAATGCTTTGCAAATTCCTAATTACTTTAACAGAAAAATATTTTATTAGATTAGTTTGAAGTTTTTATTTTCTCCTACTTCTCAAAACCAGGCGTATGTGTTCAAAATATCAAAAGCAAATCCAATGTGCAATGTGATAACGTTTAAAATGGCAACTCATACACATCTTTTGGTTAATAAATAACGAAAAAATATGGATTCACAAATAACATTGTTCTTATGGGATTAAATTCAACATGACCGACAGCCTCTGCAAACTATTAACCTTAGATTTCATGAAGCATTTTTATGGTAGGCAATACCATGAGAGGGCAATTGTCGTTTCCAGTCACCTAAATCAGTCAATTAGCCTCTGCAGACTCTTAAGTTCAAGGTATGTAACTCAATGATGCGTCTCAATAAAAACTTAAATAAATGTACACACGATTAATGTTCAATTTTACCTTGAATTCGCAGATTCAATACCATTGTATGGGTAGGTGGGTGGGTCATTACCACTGTACGTGTATGGGTGGGCGGGTGGGTCATTACCACTGTATGTGTATGGATGGGTGGGTGGGTCAATACCACTGTACATGTATGGGTGGGCGGGTGGGTCATTACTACTGTATGTGTATGGGTGGGCGGGTGGGTCAATACCACATTGTACGTGTATGGGTGAGCGGTCTGATCAAGAGAGGGCTTTCCAAAGTTCTGTTTTTTTTCTGACTCTGTTTCTTCCCACTGGTGTAAATTCATCTAAAATATGTCTCTTTGCAGATAATTCATCCTTCACAATCTCTAGTCCTTGTAATGAGACTGGAGCAAATTGCTTTTTCTGAAGCCATTATTGTGTCAAAATAGTCAATTAACTGATAAAATAAAACTTTTAAATTTTAGTATATCTAATAAGACTGGAGCAAACAAGAGGAGTAAAAATGTTCCTTTAGAAGATACCATTGAGTATACCCTGAAATCTAATATTGTTTGATATTATTCTGGACAATAATTTAAACTACCACAAACACATTGAAAAAGTGACCAATAAAGTTTCAGTTGGAGTCTTATCCTTCGAAACATTAAAGACAAAAATACCACCGTACGTGTATGGGTGGGTGGGTGAGATTGCAGGAAGTCGTTTAAGCGCAATCCTGCGGGTGCTGTGTCTCGTCGTACGTGTGCTTAGCGATTGGATTGTAATATAACATGCGGGTAAAAGTACAACCAAAAGTTGAGTATTTAAAGTTAATCAATTTAGTAAATTATGTGATATTAAAAAGCGTAAGATGCCAAAAAACAAATTATTTAAAAACTAAGCATTGCAACAATTTCCTTCCTAGTGTTTTGTTTTACCCAAGGAACATAACCTGCATATTTGTAATGAGAGTGGATGGAAACAATATTGAAATCATTATATACATATTTATTAAATCGATATAGTAAATCTGTACCCATGGATTGTATATTGCCATCTATATATTGTATATAAAGTGTAGATTAAAAGTCCCGGAGCAGATTAATAATTTTTTAACGAATAAAGATAGAGCATTGAAACTTGGTACTGCAATATTCTGTACCTATTAACCTATTTTTTTACGCAACTACCGTTTTTCTGTCATATCAGGGGGATGACCCGTAAGGAGTCAGAAGAAAATATTAAATGAGAGCATAGGCCAAGTAGTACATCAAATTAAAGGTCTGTAGTAGTAGAACATAAACCCAAAAATTCGACATTAAAGGTTCGCTTTTTAAAAATTGACGCTGGTTTAAAGTTTTAAAAAGATACAACGAAAGTCCTGTTTTAGTCGGTTTATTATTCTTATCTTAGATCAAGTTTGGAAAGTTAAATTTTGTAAATGCCTATTGGACAAGAAATATTTTTTTAGGTGACTCTTCACTTACTATGGATGATGGCTCACAAGGAGCTCGAAAAAATATTAAAACTAGCATAGGTCAAGATGTTCATCATTTTAAAGGGGTTGTGTAGCATAGGTTAATACCACAAACAAAATGGCAGATGTTCAAAGATTTTAATGGAAATAATTGATTCTTACCAAATATTTTTAGAGTAGGCCTATATATTCGAATAGCGAACTCTTTTTCATGACTAACTTCATAATGTACATTTGTACGACTGGCATAATGCATGCAACAGTATATTTTTCTTTGATTTATTAGTGCACTTGAATAGTAGCTACTAATGTATGCATGTGTACAATACCACCGTACACGAACACGTACTTTTGTGAATCCCTATGGACTGAGGAAGGTGAGCGTGGTTCACCGAAAACGATCACCATAATATTTGTGCATTTTGTACATGTATTGTAATATATTTGTGCATTTTTTGCTTATATTGTAATAAATTTGTGTTGTGTGACGTTTACTTTTACTGTATTATTTATTGTATTACCGTACTACAAGCAAGAATATCTTTGAATATGTGTCATTTTGTACTGGATCAACCTTTTTAAGTGCCGTTTGTGGTATTAATTAATAAATATTTATGTCTTATTTTGTTTATAAGAAAGACAAAATGTACATGTCTATGATAATTCCTGATTATAATCTGTGTTCTGTTCATGTTGGAACAAACATAATGATTTCAGTACGAGCATTGAATTATAAGAGATTAGTTATATCAAAATGTTTGTTCTTAAGGAGGGGTTAATCATAATAAGGCGTATTTTGAGTGAAATTGGGTTTTAACATAGCTCACCCAACATCTTGGCTAACGTAGCTGTGAAGTCCGTCCTACGTAAATGTTAAACATTCTAGATGTTCTTCTACCACCACAACATAGCTCACCCAACATCTTGGCTAACTGAGCTGTGAAGTCCGTCCTACGTAAATGTTAAACATTCTAGATGTTCTTCTACCACCACAACATAGCTCACCCAACATCTTGGCTAACGTAGCTGTGAAGTCCGTCCTACGTAAATGTTAAACATTCTAGATGTTCTTCTACCACCACAACATAGCTCACCCAACATCTTGGCTAACGTAGCTGTGAAGTCCGTCCTACGCAAATGTTAAACATTCTAAATGTTCTTCTATCACCACAGCATAGCAAACCCAACATCTTGGCTAACGTAGCTGTGAAGTCCGTCCTTCGTAAATGTTAAACATTCTAGATGTTCTTCTACCACCACAACATAGCTCACACAACATCTTGGCTAACGTAGCTGTGAAGTCCGTCCTACGTAAATGTTAAACATTCTAGATGTTCTTCTACCACCACAGCATAGCTCACCTGACATCTTGGCTAACGTAGCTGTGAAGTCTGCCCTACGTAAATGTTAAACATTCTAGATGTTCTTCTACCACCACAACATAGCTCACCCAACATCTTGGCTAACGTAGCTGCGAAGTCCTGCCCTACGTAAATGTTAAACATTCTAGATGTTCTTCTACCACCACAGCATAGCTCACCTGACATCTTGGCTAACGTTGCTGCGGAGTCTGCCCTACGAAAATGTTAAACATACTAGATGTTCTTCTACCACCACAACATAGCTCACCTGACATATTGGCTAACTGAGCTGCCAAGTCTGTCCTACGTAAATGTTAAACATTCTAGATGTTCTTCTACCACCACAGCATAGCTTACCTGACATCTTGGCTAACGTAGCTGTGAAGTCCGTCCTACGTAAATGATAAACATTCTGGATGTTCTTCTACCACCACAACATAGCTCAACTGACATATTTGCTAACTGAGGTGCCAAATCCGTCCTACGTAAATGTTAAACATTCTAGATGTTCTTCTACCACCACAGCATAGCTCACCTGACATCTTGGCTAACGTTGCTGCGGAGTCTGCCCTACGTAAATGTTAAACATTCTAGATGTTCTTCTACCACCACAGCATAGCTCACCTGACATATTGGCTAACTGAGCTGCCAAGTCCGTCCTACGTAAATGTTAAACATTCTAGATGTTCTTCTACCACCACAGCATAGCTCACCGGACATCTTGGCTAACGTTGCTGCGGAGTCTGCCCTACGTAAATGTTAAACATTCTAGATGTTCTTCTACCACCACAACATAGCTCACCGGACATCTTGGCTAACTGAGCTGCCAAGTCCGTCCTACGTAAATGTTAAACATTCTAGATGTTCTTCTACCACCACAGCATAGCTCACCCAACATCTTGGCTAACGTAGCTGTGAAGTCCGTCCTACGTAAATGTTAAACATTCTAGATGTTCTTCTACCACCACAACATAGCTCACCCAACATCTTGGCTAACTGAGCTGTGAAGTCCGTCCTACGTAAATGTTAAACATTCTAGATGTTCTTCTACCACCACAACATAGCTCACCCAACATCTTGGCTAACGTAGCTGTGAAGTCCGTCCTACGTAAATGTTAAACATTCTAGATGTTCTTCTACCACCACAACATAGCTCACCCAACATCTTGGCTAACGTAGCTGTGAAGTCTGCCCTACGTAAATGTTAAACATTCTAGATGTTCTTCTACCACCACAACATAGCTCACCGGACATCTTGGCTAACTGAGCTGCCAAGTCCGTCCTACGTAAATGTTAAACATTCTAGATGTTCTTCTACCACCACAGCATAGCTCACCCAACATCTTGGCTAACGTAGCTGTGAAGTCCGTCCTACGTAAATGTTAAACATTCTAGATGTTCTTCTACCACCACAACATAGCTCACCCAACATCTTGGCTAACGTAGCTGTGAAGTCCGTCCTACGTAAATGTTAAACATTCTAAATGTTCTTCTATCACCACAGCATAGCTCACCCAACATCTTGGCTAACGTAGCTGTGAAGTCCGTCCTACGTAAATGTTAAACATTCTAAATGTTCTTCTACCACCACAGCATAGCTCACCTGACATCTTGGCTAACGTAGCTGTGAAGTCCGTACTACGTAAATGTTAAACATTCTAGTTGTTCTTCTACCACCACAGCATAGCTCACCTGAAATCTTGGCTAACGTAGCTGTGAAGTCTGCCCTACGTAAATGTTAATCATTCTAAATGTTCTTCTATCACCACAGCATAGCTCACCTGACATCTCGGCTAACGTAGCTGTGAAGTCCGTCCTACGTAAATGTTAAACATTCTAGATGTTCTTCTACCACCACAACATAGCTCACCTGACATCTTGGCTAACGTAGCTGTGAAGTCCGTCCTACGTAAATGTTAAACATTCTAGATGTTCTTCTACCACCACAGCATAGCTCACCTGACATCTTGGCTAACGTAGCTGTGAAGTCCGTCCTACGTAAATGTTAAACATTCTAGATGTTCTTCTACCACCACAACATAGCTCACCTGACATCTTGGCTAACGTAGCTGCGAAGTCTGTCCTACGTAAATGTTAAACATTCTAGATGTTCTTCTACCACCACAGCATAGCTCACCCAACATCTTGGCTAACTGAGCTGCCAATTCCGTCCTATGTAAATATTAAACATTCTAGATGTTCTTCTGCCACAACAACACTGCAGGTTTGTTCCTTAGTTTATAAACTTCACAAAAGGCGTCATATTAATTAATACATGAATGTTTCATATCAACTTTGACAATAGTGTAATTTTAATCATGCAATAATTACAAGCGTTGTTCTTTCAATGCCTTTGTCTTAACAATAATATAATCACAATGACAGCATGAGTTAAGCAACTTTTATCAGATATCTACTGAGGAAATTGAAAATAAATTAAACCATACTGTCTGAATGTATAACACCATATTCTTGACATATCTCTCTCTGACTGAATTTTAACTAAGCGACAATTTGATAGTAGCGTAATTAATCAATGTTGTTTTTGTCTTTAGGTAGATACTATTACCTCTGTATGCCTCAGTGGTTACTGAGTTATCTGAATATGACACAGAACATACTGTGTGGTCTAGTATGCTAGTACAGTAGTACATCTGTATTTTATAGTATTATACTTTTACAGTCTGTTATTACCATTTTGACTGTGAACATTGTCTATACTTAGAATCCACTGACCAATAACCAAGATAAAATTATTTAAAATAAAACGATTAGCTTCATGTACTTGTCAAATTAGGTTATAAAAGGCCATTGCTCTTGTATGTACATTCACTGGCTTTGCAATGGTCTGTGATAGCCAACCAATTCCTTAGACGACCCTTGAACCTTTCCTCATCTTTTTATTAACTCCAGCAATGAGTGAGCGGTAGAGGTGGTCAGAACCGCAATGCGGACTGAGGCGTGCGCAACAATGCGTAGTTACTGTGTAGTTGGTGACGAAATAGGCTACTGAATACATGTGTTTCCTAAAAATAATAAATTTTTAAAAATATATCTGCTGTTTATTGTTATATATTCTTGATCTATGTAACAATAAACTTTTCTATAGATATATTTTAAAAAGTTTATTGTTAATAAGTTAAAAAATTGATTGTTGATATCATTAAATTAGTGTATTCTTATCTGTAAAAATTGAGAGAGAAGAGACACATTTTATTGTCAGAAAACGAAAAGAGCTTCCATAGCTCTCAGCGTAACGGCCCCATAATTCCCCAAAAAGGGAGAATAAAAAGTCTACCATATGCTGTAATGAAAATGTTACAGCCAACAACATTAGAGACTTTCCAGAATAAACGTTCCTGTATTTCATTTTACAGATAAGCTTTATATGTTTCTTTTAAGTTAGACGTCTTTCAATAAATAAACCCGAAAATGTGTATTCACATCATTTGTCGTGCCGTAATTCAGTTGCGTACTATTTATATTGCCATTTGTAAATGACGGGGGTTTTACTATGGTTGTACCAATACCACATCTATACTGTCTATAATTCTTTGGTGAACTATGGTGGTGTCTATAATTCTACCATTTATGAAAATACGTACGCTTTTAAGCTTCTTCCCAGAAAATAGAAACCAATATGACATTAACTTTACCTCTAGGTTTCTAATCTATCGTGCTCGTGATGTGTGCTAGGACTTGTATGGTTCTCGATGTTGCTGGTGTGAACGACAGGCTACTACTCAAGGACCATCATGAATGTTTTCACAGAAGGATTTTATTGGATAACTATGAAACCAGTTGACTTCAAGTTGTTTTTTATTATCAAAATCCATTAATTTTATAAAACAAAATAATAAACTGGTCAAATGAAACCATTCAAAACGTACTTTTTTCCTACGGTTATAAAATTTAAAGTTTACATACAAATAGGAAATGCTGTAGTTTATCGTAAAATAAAAACATATTATAATACAATTTTTTTACCAACAGACTCGTTGGGTCGGACGGTACAAGCCCTACATTTCTCTGACCTTTTATATATTTGGGTTTCCATCTTCAAGTGATAGTAACTCTGTTTCCGTACTTTCACTCCCCATCTCCGGTTTAAAATGTACCGGTTAGAAAAAAGTACCTGTTAGAAGTAAATCCGATGTTGGAATTTCCTTCATGAAAAACGTGTTCATTCCAAATCACAATCAGGATTAGTAGGTCCGTCGTGTCCTCCACATCACAATCCTTCTTGCTCCTTCCGACACAAAGCCAACAATCACTTTCCACTTCCAGTCCAATTCCTCGGTCAGTAGTGTCGAGCATCTTTGTTGACGGATTGATTCCTGTCTTAAAGTGTGTCACCTTATGTAAACGTTGCGTAGCCGGACCGGTACCAGACGCATTCCTCCGGCCATCTACAACAGTCTCGGCCGTTGGCCAACGAAGGAATGATTTGCGCAACCATTTCCTTACATAAGTGACGTCAGTTTAAAGGCGCTCCCGTAGTGGATAATGAGGTGGTATTGGAACGGCGGAACTGAACCGGGCGTCATCTACTATAGCATTATGGCTTGGATTGGACTGGATGTGAAAGAGAGTTTGTTCTCGCACACACGGGTTCAAAAGAATGTACAAGTCTATACAGGGAATTCGAGTTTCTGATTTATATAGAATATATTTTTTTGTAATAATAAGATAAAAAAAGAAATCACATTCCACGTTACTCCAGGCTCAGTTAACATTTGTATTGAATGTGAAAATGTTAGGCCTACTTAACATGGTTTGAACAATAATTATGAGGTTGGTTTGTCAATCAATCTCCGCCCATCTATATATCTACCCACCGATGTAGGTTAATGCAGATAATTGTTTGATACTGCCGTAAAATTAAGTATTTCAACTTTCTGATGTCCATAATTGAGCCCTGTTCGAATAGACTCAACAACTTCAATTTGTTGAGTCTATTCGTATTTAATACAAATTTAAATGTAATATAAAGTTCATATAAATAGTAAATATGTTTAAACTCTAGTGGGTTGAACTTGTAACCGTCCGCCGTCTAGTCCCCTGGTTGGTGCTCAGGCCAGGGTTTAGGCTGAATATCGCCCCCTCCCCCCACCTAGAGGTCTGGGGGTATGGTTTCAAGCAAGTTTCATTAATAAGGCCACCAAAAATGTAAGCTTTAAAGGTTTATTCAACACAAATAAAAAAATGAAGCTAGTACATAGTAAGCACATAAGCTTTAGTAAAGGAATAAACTTAAATAAACAAAACATAAATTACAAGTTTTTTCTTAATAATTTCTTTTGGGCAACATTTTTAACAACCTCTGAGCAATTTTTCTTGAGAGTAACGTCATATTCAGAGCACATTAACACCAGTGCATTCATTTTTTATTCTGTAGAGTTGATTTCTTGGTACTTTTCAGTTCAAGGCATGTATACGCGAATGGAAACACTCGTTCACAAATTATTCACTGATATCCTCTGAATAGCACTTCACCAACTTCGTTGCAGCCTTTTCAGTAGATTCATTTAAAGACTTCTTCGACAGGAACACTAGAAGAGACAAAACTTCAAAGCGGTCAGACAACACTTCATATACTTTTTCGTTTACTCAAGTTTGATTTCAGTTAATCGATGATTTTAAGATACACTTTAATTCTAAAAGCTAATCTTCCATCTAATTTGACTTCATTTTTGTCTGTTTTATCAGCAAATATTTTGCCTTTTCTAATTCTGGAATAAATGGGAGTTTCTCATTCAAGACGAGCAGTGATTGATTGTTCATATTTGTGAAATAATGGGAGTTTCTCATTCAAGACGAGCAGTGATTGATTGTTCATATTTGTGAAATAATGGGAGTTTCTCATTCAAGACGAG